>JAQFVV010012676.1:0-600000 GCA_028023455.1 Epiperipatus broadwayi | reverse complement strand
GAAAAAGGTTTGAAAACTTGTATAAACATTATGAATAATGTAAGAAGAACTTCAATAATTAATCGACTATTTATTATATACTTTAAAGCAAAACATTTAAAATTTTAATGATTATTTATCTATCTATTTATCTATCCATCTACTTATCTAGGTACCTAAATATCTATATATCTATTTATTTGTCTTTCTATCTATATACTTGCTTAACTTTCCTACCTGCATTCCGAATCTATAAGATATTTGTTTCCCTATCTATCTATCTATCTATCTATCTATCTATCTATCTATCTATCTATCTATCTATCTATCTATCTATCTATCTATCTGTCTGTCTGTCTGTCTGTCTGTCTGTCTGTCTGTCTGTCTGTCTGTCTGTCTGTCTGTCTGTCTGTCTGTCTGTCTGTCTGTCTACCTACCTACCTACCTACCTACCTACCTACCTACCTACCTACCTACCTACCTATCTATCTATCTATCTATCTATCTATCTATCTATCTATCTATCTATCTATCTATCTATCTATCTATCTATCTATCTATCTATCTAACTATCTATCTATCTGCATACATATCAGACTACCTATATCCTATAAATCTATCTAGCTAACTACCTGGTTATATATCTTTCTGTCTATCTATCTATTCGTTTGTTATTTATTCTTATTCTATTTGTTTGCTACCATTCTGATTAAAAATGTGATGGTACATGAAAAGTAATTTCTTCACTAATCAGATTTCAAATTGATATGAAATTTTTTAAAACTTAACTAAATATACTACACTCGGAAAATTCAACGGATTTACTTTTTTTTTCTTTTCCAATATTTAAAGTTTTTTTCTAAGTATTTTTTGTTTTTTTCTCAACGTTAATACTTTTTATATTCAGCTTAATTTTTTTACTTATCTGAATATTTATAACTTTTTTAAGTAACAATGATAAATGATAATACAATTTTCAAATTTTTAATTTAATTTTTAATGTTGCTAAATCTATTAGAAAATAATTTCTATCTATCCTTAAATATTCTTTTTATTTTTTACGTTTTCTTGAAAAAGAGTTAAAGATGCAATTTCACTTCATTTTATAATTCAGTAAATGATTAATAGATTTTTTTTTTTTTTGATAGAAAGAAAAGAAAAAAATCAAATTTAACAAAAATACAAATTAAACAATGTTTTTAGTATATATGACTATATCTTTATTAATTGGACAAAAATAGTGAGAATATCTGTGAATGTTTTTGTATTACAATATAAAGTCAACTTTTGTATTAAATAATACCAGCAGTTAATACCAGCAGTTTTTGTATAACATTTGAACTGTGTTCAAAAAATATTAAGTGTAAATTGATAAAAAACAAAATTTCAAGTTCTCTAAAGCTGTTTCTTAACTCTTGGTTAAAAAATAATCCAGAGAGCTATCTTAGAATGATAGTACCTTAAAAAATAATTAGTATTGTCTAAGGTTCACAGTTTTACTTGAATTTGATCTTCCACTAAATTAAAAAAATCATCATTATGTAGCACCATGAAAGAGTAATATATTTTGTTTAAAAAATACTTTAAAGTGCTTTCAAATTCATGACAACTCCTACAGAATGTTTTATATTTGAATAGTATAACACTTGCAACATTCAGTTTATTATATTCATTTCAGTAAATAATAGTTTAAAATAACTTTTCCAATACATATTTTATTCATAAGAAATTGATTTGATAGCTATTTAAGTATTCTGCATGTATTGACATCTGCAAGTTAATACTCTCTACAATTTTATATTAGTGACAAGATTTAATGATATCTGTCTGACCATTCCAATAAGCATTAAATATTTGCTACAATTAATTTTATTAACTTTTGTTCTCCTGATTACATGAAAACAATCATCACATTTTACATTATTGCAAAACATTAAAACTTTAGCAGTGAGATACTGATATTTTAATTTATCAAGTCCAATCATCTGATTTCTTTTAATCATACAAGACTGTCATTTCTTCACAAATACTAAATAATCTTTATAGGGTGTTATTTGCAAATTTAAAAAAAATCACATTGATATATATTTTAAGGTCTGTATTTTTACAAGTAATAAAATAAAAAGAATATATGTGTTTTTGTTATTTTTTCTAATATATATATATGTAAATACTTTGTGACATGTTTGCATCTTAAATATTGCTTGTTAAATTTATGTTAATACTGTATATGCAGAAAGTATTTTTAAATTTATTAATTTCTATTCATTAATTTTAAATTAAATAATGATCCATATTATTTATATACTCATATATCATCATCATCATCTACCATTATCAGTACACTTCAGGATAAAGGTCTCTGCAAGTTCAATCCATCTTCTCTGATCATTAGCTTCTTTTCTAAACATCGCCCTTGCACACTTTCTTATTCCATCTATCTCACATGTGGTCTTTTTCTAGGTCTTTTATAATCTCTTGGAATCCAGTTTAGGAATTTAATTGCCCATCTAGTATCATCTATTCTAGAAATACGTCCAGCCCAACTCCACTTCAGTCTTTTAATTTTTCAATAAGATTGGTAACACCTGTTTGCTCTCTTACCCATATATTGTGTTTTTGATCTCTTCTTGTTCTCCTAATATGCATCTCTTGATACTTCTTTGAGTGGTCTGTAGTCTCTGTATTGCTTGTCTATTAAGTATCCAAGTCTCAGATCCATAAGTAAAAACTGGTAAAACACATTTATCAAAAACCTTCCTTTTCAAACACATAGGCATATTTCCTTTTAGTATTAAGTTATTCCTACCAAAAAGCACTCCAACCAAGTACAGTTTGATGATAAATTTTATCCATTATGATTTCATCTCTATTAATAATCTGACCACAGTATTTGTAGCTGTTAACTTCTTCTAACTCATCATAATCAATCTTTATTTTCATATTTTGAGAAAATCCATTAAACATTAATCTTTTTACCATTTATCTTTAGTCCAACTTTCCTATTTTTATCTGATAATTCCTGAAACATTTCCTGCAGCACTAAAGTATTATTTTCAAAAACAATTACATCATCTGACAAACCTAAATGACTTAAATTATCTCTATTTACTTTAACTCCTTTAGCTTCCCATTTCAATCAACAAAATACTTTTTGCAACACTGCTGTAAAATGTTTTAAAAATATGGAGTTACCCTGTCTTACACCCTTCTCAATGTTAACTTTCCTAGTATTATTATGTAATTTAATTCTTGCTGTTGCATTTTTATAAATATTCTTCAAAATATGACAATGTCTTGGCTTTATACCTTGATGATTCAATGCTTTAATCACTGAAGAAATGTTTATAGAATTGAATGCCTTTTCACAATAGACAAATCCAAAGAATAATGGAAACACATTCATATGTCCTTTCTATAACTTCTCTCAATACCTGGACATGATCTACTGTACTAAAACCATTTTTAAGTCCAACTTGTTCTTTTGGTTGGTAGAAATCCAATGTTCTCTGTAGATGAATTGTAATTATCTTGGTAAAAATTTTGTATAAAACTGATGAAAGCCTGATAGGTCTGTAATTTCTAATATCTTCTTTATTATCTTTTTAAAATATTAATATTAATACTGCATTCTTCCAAACATCTGGTACATTTTATTATTTAGACATTTGGAATATAACTTTGATCAAGTTTTTCTTTTTCTTCACTTGCTTCTTTTAATATATCAATTATAATGCCATCATTATTTGGAGCTTTTCCTTTTTTTATAAATTTAATTGCATATCTCATTTCTTCATTTAAAATTCTGGGCATTCAGAAGATATAATAGATATAGGAGATACTTGACTTTTATTACTGTATAATTCTTGATAGAAGTCTTCTACCAATTTTATGATGTCATTTCTCTTTTTAGTAATAATTCCATCTTTTTTTTTTATTGCAGATATAAATTTCCTACCATTACCAAAATGTTGTTTTACACTCTTGAGATTTTTATTCTCTTCTACAGCTTTACTTGCTAGTTTACCTTTATACTTTCTTATATCATTTTCAACTCTTTTCTGCACCATTTTACAAAATTTGAGATATTCAATTCTTCTTAATGCATCATTTTTGTATATTTTCATATTCCTTCTTTTCTTCATAAATTCTTTAGTTTCAATGGTAATTTTATTGGTCAATTGCTGCTTTTTTCTACAGCTATATTTGTTGCAGTTTTTAAAAGTGTATCAGTTATTTTCATATTAATTTCATTCAAATCTGAATCATGTTCAAAATCTACTAGTACATGAAACTGATTTGTAAGTTCTAATTTAAATTCACTAGAATGTTTTTGAAGATTAAGAATATCAACTGTAAATATTGCTTTTCTTAATAATTTTTGTCTCTCTAGTTTTGCATTAACATGTCTCTTACATATTACTAATCGGTGATCACTTTCTGTGTTAAATTTATTAAGAACATTACAATCTTGAAATATGTATTTTCTGTTAGTCAAAATATAATCCAATTCTGCTGTATCTTCATTTGGTGGCTTCCTTATCCATTTCCTTTTAACATTTTTTCTTAATAAAAATAATTCATAATATAAAGTTTTTCTTTTTCTGCAAACTCCACAAGTCTATGTCCTCTCTCATTTGTATTACCATCACCAAAATTATCTACAGCACTTTCATCTTTCATTTGTTTATTAATTCTAGCATTAAAGTCTCCCATAACAATTTTAAAATGTTGTTTACTCTGATCAAAAGCCTTTTGTACATCCATATAAAAATCTTCTACTACTCTGAGAACTTGTTGGGGCTTAAACCTGAATTATCTACATTTGATATCTTTATTAAGTTGTATAACTAATCCTGCCACTCTGTCTGATACACCATCAATCTCCACAATGTTGATCTTCCACTTTTTATTCATAATGAATTCTACTCTACTTTTATTTCCAATATTTGTGCCTTTATAGTAGAGTACCTTTCCAGTTTTAAATCTGTTTGTCTTTTCATTTTTTTTCTTCTAACTTCACAAAGTCCAATAATGTCCCAGTTAATATAAAACAGTTCTTCTAATTCTTGCAATCTTCCTTCACTTGAAAGTGATCTGAAGTTGTAAGTAAAATAAACATCATCACCAAATGGCAGCCCAAGTCCACAATCAGGGGATTCTTAGCACCCTCCATTTTCAGCCACCAACTGCTGCCTTAGTTGGTGGCTTTACAATGTCCTGGGAATAAGGGCCATGATTTATTTTTGTTTGTAATGATTGTATATATCTATTGGAAAAATATTTATCATTTACACATACATTCATTTTGCCTTATCAGGTAACTGAGAAGAAATATAATCATGTTATTGATCTTAAACTCAGAGGTAAAAAGCCAATAAACTCACCATGCTGGCTAAGGCATGGTCATGGGAAGCCCATCCATGTCCATATACTGTATGAATAATCATATAATAATAATAGCTTCAATGACAAGAAGGTATATATTGAAGCAGTGAATCTTAGCATAAGATTGTGCTTCATGTTTTTACCTACTAACCTGTATTCAAACCCCTATATCCCATCCTGCTCCTTTTTGTTGTATATATATTTCATGTATATATTTGAGATACATGCCTAAATTATAAAATTTAATGTTTCAATAACATGTTTTAAAATTATTATTAATTCTTTTTATTAATTATTAGTTCTTTTTATTAAAGTATTATAGATGCGGCTCAAATATATACATAGGAGCAAAACTTACTAACAAAATATTGATGTTTTTAAATATTTATTATATGTCATTTTTAGCTTTTTCTTTTAAATTGCTTGTTTTTCTATTAAACTATATATTTTTTATAAAATATATTGTTTTAATCTGGGGAAGGTATTTTTTTAATTAAAGTTTTACTTAAAATAAATGGGATTAAGTAGATTAAAGATTTACTTGTGTTAAAAACATGTCAAATCTATTTCTAATCTGGAAATAGATTTGAATTTATTTTTGGACGTTATCTTACAATTGCATCTTCAAAAACAACTGATAAAAGAAAAAGTATAAAATGACTGAATTTTGAGTCACAGAGGAGATTAGCTACTTTTAGAGAGAGGTATTATAAACATTTTGTTTTGCTTGAAACTTAAAATGATGTAGCAGTAAATCCACCCTCTTGCTGACCCTGGTGGGTCATTCTTCCCGCTAATGTACCATCTAACTGCTGCCCTGAAAGAAAGTAAAGATCTGATAAAGAACTTTAGAATGCTAATAGAAGTTTCCGACCACCAAAGTACTTGCATTTCAATCGCCATGCACATGCCATACTTTAAAATGGATTCTTAAAATTGCAAGGTAAATTTCCAAGCCGCCACTTAATAGTCAATTTAATCTAAATAATCTATCAAGATCTCTTCTCATGTATTCTTTAACTTTGCTTTTTTATATTATAATGATCAAAATGAAAGTGAAGATCGAATCTAACAGCAAACTACGATATCTGCTCTAAGAGGCGCCATCTAGACATTTAAACCTAGAAAAATTTATAGAGTAGGCAGATACGCGCTGTTAAGATTCCACTTTATTTAAATATTCAGATCGTTAGCCCAAGTCACTAGCTCAGTGGAGATGCAGAGATACAAATCTATATCTTAATTTATATCTTAAATATAAATAAATAAAAGCCACTGCCAGAAATTAACACATAAAAATATTTATTTACGCACATATAAAATCATTCTAATTTGAGGAATAAGTTTAACATTTTAGATTTTTATATTAACTTTTAATTTTACATTTAACTAAGTTTCAATGAGTTTAATATTTTATTTAGATAGTCGAGTATGAATAGACTACATAGATCTGCATTTGAAAAGAAAATATTCTTCCCTGATTTAACCTTAGGCAACAAATTTCGCAATCAAACCAGCACCAATCCATCTGATACATTTATGTATTCAATGTAGCATGAAAATACGACAACACAAAATACTATCCTGTCAGGAATGTACATCTGATCAGTAAGTAGAATTAGAGAAGACATTGTCTCTCCACCAACAGGAATGTCTTATCTGTTGGCGAGTAGAACAATAAACATAAAACTCCATAGGAATGGACTGCGGTCCTTTGACATCTTACAAACCCATCCATAGGCAAACAGAAGGTGTGTAGCGTATATCTGTAATCCTGCCCATAGCGGATCTCATACTACATCTACAATTACACAAATATATCCAATCCATTGAACCAATTCAACTACGAAATGAATAACCTAAGATTACCCTCCCTTAACCCTTAAACCGCTAATTATATTATTGGTTGTATGAGGTAAAAATCAAATCTTTTAATTGGCCAACTCACAAACTGAAGACAAAGCCTATTGTTAAAACATATTCGTCTATAATATTAAATTCAACTCAGATACGTTTATAAAAAGTATATTACTAATTTTTCAGGTTATGAAAGAGAACGAAAGTTCTTTCAAAAATAAATTGCTATTTATTTATTATAAAATATATTCAATTTCGGAAAATATAAAGCAAATGTCTAAACAAAAAAGTGCTGACGCAAACGCTTTTTTTCAATTTTATGTTCTGGAAAAGTAAAAATTTCTTTTTGCTAAATCTTAAATATTTTTACTAAAATCTTCAATATTTTTCGAAAATAATTTTGTTTTTTTGGTATATTTTTTAAAAAACTAGTTTAATTTCTCAAATTATATTTTTTTAATACATAAATTGCATTCAAAATGAAAATCTCAGCGTTTTTCTTTATTTTCTTTAATCAGGCGATTTCTTTGTTCTTTCCAGCCAATCAGAATGTCTTTTTCGGCTGAGAATCGGCTGTCAGCGAATCACTGACAAGGTTCTTTTTTTGTTTAGTTTAAAATGCGGTTTTTTTGATTTTTTACTTGTAAAATAATTCGGAAGAGGGCACCATCTTACAGAACTTTTAAAAACCTAATCAATACCTGTCAAACGAATATTTTAGCATAAGAACTAGCAGAGTTAGAGTGACATCAGATGTTGACGAGATGCCTCGTAAGAGGTGGTTGAAGAATTAATATAACTTTACAAAACTATATAGCCATTCACACCTGACTTAAATTTAACATTTAAATATGTTCGCACAGATTATTTTTATAAATTTGTTTTTAAAATGTTGAGTATAGATCGGCTGCACAGATTCCACGGTCAAAAACATTCAAATTAAACACAATCGATCAAAATACAAAATCACCAATAACATCAATTGCAAAAGGGAATACACAAGGCCCCATGGCATTCATCGTAAGTTGCCCGCATTAACATTGTTGACCTATATATTCTAATCAAATGTGAAAACTTCAACATAATCAACCACTAACGAATCTATGCAATGTCTATACCCAACCTAACTTTCATCATTTAAAATTTAAACAATAAATAATTTATACAATAAGAAAAAAAAATGGAAATGATTTTTATCAATCAGAAAATTATTTTTTTAAATTTAGAGTTCATGTCCATATAGCTTATGGTAGAAGAGTTCAGGTTTCTGCTTTTAATTCCCGAGATGCCTCCATTGGAAGATAATGTTCTGGAGATGGCAATAGCTGGTTCAAGGTATCACAGACTTCTCTTTTTTTTTTTAAATAGAGAGTATGGTATGTGCGTCCTATCACATCTCTCAAACACAAAAGCAGGAACTGTCAGAAAAAACTATATTTCCCTTTTTATATTAATCCACACGGATTCAATCAACAAAATGTCACTAATCCATCACTTTCATTCGGGTCCAAGCCAAGGCTTAGTGCTTCCATTGGTCAAGCTAATTTCTCTTTTCTTCTTATCTATCTTTCATCAGATCATTTTAATTATACAAGAGCCCAAGGCTAGCTTGCTTTTCAAACAATTTATAAACAATCACTTCCATTTACAGATTACAAGAATTAATTAATACCTGTTTTTATTTTTAAATCTTGTACTTTTTTTTTATAAAAAAGTACGTTCAAATACTTATTTATTTGGTTTTTAAAAAAAATATTTTTAAAGTTTGGCATCTGTGTGAATGTATATAAGTTTAACAAACATTTTAATTTTAGCATTTAGTTTTTTACTTTTATTTGCGAACTTTTAAGTTTTTATTTTAAATTAATGTAACGACATATTTATATATCGTTACAATATATATATATCTGTGAATGTAATTTTGCTCTCAAATAATTTCTTTATATCTAATCCTATCTCATATGCTCTTAACTTTTTAATTTTGGTGCGGTCATTTATTTATATATATTTATTATTTGATTTATATATCTGCTTGCTTATTAATATGTCAATCTAAAACAATCTGACGAATTGAATTTTCTGTCATTTTTTCTTCTTCTAAACCTTCATACAAAGGTTATTAATGTCCCCTTAAAAATATATATAATATATGTAGTACATTGTAAATTAATATGTTCGCCAGATTGTTTTATGAATCAACATTTTAGGTTCGTTTTAATATAAAAATTGATTTGTTTAACTCTGAAAATCCAGAACTCAAGCTAATTAACGCTCTGAAACATTGATTTTATAATTATTTATTAAATTCTAAAAAGGTGACTTAATTGTTTTATATATATATAACTGCTAGTTATTTTTTTTATATATACTCTTAAAATATATGCTATGTATTCCAGTTATTGTAAAATCCATGAAGGTGGAATTGAATTGTTTTAAATAGTGGGAAAGGGAAGGGGGTGAATCTTAATGTCTCTTTAACTTAATCAAATCTTAACGTGTATTTTATTAATTTGAAATCTAAATCTTAATGTTTCTTTTGCTATATAAAATCTTAACATATATGTTATTAAATGAAATATTCTCTCTATATATATATTATAATTGCATGGCGTATTATAGTATTCAAACAAGGGTCATTTATTTTTAAGGCACTAAAACTTATCTCATGTCGTTAGAGACATTCATTCGTACTGCGTTTCTGTCCTATAGCCTATCTTCGTTCTATATATATGTGCTTCTTAATCTGGGGGTTACGATGAGTTCGAACCCATAGATTTCTTCTCAAGTCTTCATATAAAAATGCCTCTGGTGATGATCCTGTAAGTTTGGCACACGCTATGCATATTCTTTCTTCATATCAAAAGCCTCTGGTGGTGATCCCATAAGTTTGGCACATGCTATGCATATACACTTCATAGATAAAAGGCCTCTCATGTCTGTTATACCAGCAAGTCTGGGCCATGCCATGCCTATCCACTTTTCTTTAAGCACTACCCAAGAAGGGAGTGTGAGATTTCATTTTTCATCCAGAAGCACAACCTTTTTCCTCTTAATTATTTTAGGTTATTATGTCAGCACCGCAAACTTCTTTGTATTATTATTATTATTTCTTTTGCTTCATGACCCAGTTTTAATGCTCTAATATTAAAATTAAGCTTTGCTTAAAAGATATATATATATAAATGCCAATTACTTCTATTTATTAATTAAGTTTATTTCAATCATATACAATCTCACCATCATGATATATATTGAAACAGATAGGCTGTTCCTCATATAAATATTCAAAAGACACCCCCCCATTTAAAAATATCTAGCGTGATTCAGTCTAATTGGGAATGCAATAAAGCTGTGATTTGTTTAAAAAAATCATATTTTTAATTTTGTGATTGATGGATTTAAATAAAATGTTAAGTTATCTATCTTATTTTTTTTTTATCTGTCTCAATAAAAAAAGAAAAGAAATTAATTATCCAATCATTAAAAAGAAAAAAAGAAAAGATACTTGAGTTAAACTGAGGCAGTATTCAAATTAGGCACGTCGTCAGAAGAAAAGAATTTTTTTTTCTCTCTCGTCTTACACAGAGAAGCAGAACATATTAAATTTTTTTTTTAAAAAAGAAAGTGTATTACTTAATTCTTTTGAGAGATTAAAATATAGTTTTAACAGAATGCAAAAATGGAAAAAGAAACCTTTGCTAGAGGAATTATGATAATAATGGGGTAATTTAGCGGCTTCACTCTCTCCATGCTGTGACATGACTTTCCATAGATGAAATAACCTGCCTTCTTTAGAATAAACTAGACTGCAAAACTGGAAGGTAATTATGTTATAAAATATTAAGACACCTTTATCATACATTATAAAGTGAAGTTATGAAATAACTACATAGAATTTGTTTTATAAAATATTAAAACATCTTTATCATACGTTATAAAATGAAGTTATGAAATAACTACATAGAATTTGTTTTGTAAAATATTAGAACACGTTTATCATATGTTATAAAGTGAAATTATGAAATAATTACGTAGAATTTATTTTTTAAAATATTAGAACATGTATTTCATACGTTATAAAATGAAATTATGAAATAGTTATACGCAAATTTATTTATAAAAATATTTGAATGTATTTACTATATGGATTAGAAATGCTCCACAAGCCAAACAGAATTCATGTGTATGAATATACCCTTATATTTGACTAAATTAGAAATTCTTTAATTACTAAATTATAAATGCTCTACAAGCCAAACAGAGTTTATGTGTATAAATATACTCTTATATTTGACTAAATTAGAAATGCTTTAATTACTAAATGATAAATGCTCCATAAGCCAAACAGAGTTTATGTATATGAATATGATTTTATATTTGACTAAATTATAAATGCTCCACAAGCCAAACAGAGTTTATGTGTATGAAGATACTTTTATATTTGACTAGATTAGAAGTGCTTCAATTACTAAATGATAAATGCTCCACAAGCCAAACAGAGTTTATGTGTATGAATATACCTCTATATTTGACTAAATTAGAAATGCTTTAATTACTAAATGATAAATGCTCCACAAGCCAAATAGAGTTTACGTGTATGAATATACTCTTATATTTGACTAAATTATAAATGCTGCAATTACTAAATGATAAATGCTCCACAAGCCAAATAGAGTTTACGTGTATGAATATACTCTTATATTCGACTGAATTATAAATGCTTCGGTTACCAAATGATAAATGCTCCACAAATCAAGAATTGCTAAGTTTAAATTTTTACCAATCAATAATGATTCATAAAATAATGAAATGCTGTATAAACCATAAATGCTTGACTGTTTCCAAGCTTCTTCTCATAAATGAATCCAAATGAACTATTGTTGAATAAGAATATTTCCAAGCTTCTTCTCATAAATGAATCCAAATGAACTATTGTTGAATAAGAATATTTCCAAGCTTCTTCTCATAAATGAATTCAAAATGAACTATTGTTGAATTAGAATATTTCCAGGCTTCTTCTCATAAATGAATTCAAAATGAACTATTGTTGAATTAGAATATTTCCAAGCTTCTTCTCATAAAGGAATTCAAAATTGAACTATTGTTGAATTAGACTGTTTCCAAACGTCTTCTCATAAATGAACTTGTAAATGAACTATTGATAAAAAAAAGAACTGCTTCTAACTCTTTCATAAGTAAAAATGAAGATGAGTTATCATGTGAATAGAAATGAACTTTGTTAGAAATTGCAAATTAATTGTTATTTAATAAAAATTTTTGTTACTAAAAATTAAATTGGTTATCCAGTTGTCCAATTCTGTTTTGTTTTATTGCATCACTCATCAGTTATAGCACTTGTTCATGAGAATCTCATGCCTTCTGAGCTACGTCTGGCATAACTAGACCTAGGCAAGTCAGGTTGTAGTGAGATGGAACTCTAATGGCGCTGTTTGGAAAACCAAACATAGAAATGTTTAGATGCTTCCAGTCTCTATGGTACTACATCCTCTGATGAGCAGGAAATATTGCTGTAGGAGGCATTAACATCTGCATTAGGAATGTCAATTGATAGCTCCTTCCTACAACATGCTCATCAGAAAATTGTTACAGCTGACATAATAAAACGGTTGTATGCGGGTCCGGTTACAATATATATATATATTTAAGAGTATCTATATGCCTTGGGGAAAATAAAGCATTTGTCTTACTATTGTTTAAATAATTTTTCAATAAATATTTTTGTCATAGTTTCAAATATAATATTTCAACTGTCTTTTCTTTATTTTCACGACCTCAATGGCGTGAAAATAATTTATATCATATGTATAATGAATTTCAGAATGCTCCCCTCAATCATGTTAGTCACCACGTTTCTGAACCGTCAATCAAAGCGTTAATGGCAGTATTATCACAATTCTTTCTAATATTCGATTGGTATTTTAATATTGGACCCACCAAAGATGTGTGTTTATTTGTAATATATTATTTAGCTAATAAACAGCATATGAGAAATAATAGCGTGAATGACACTATGTAATTATCTACCACTTGCTCATTCATGCACATACTAATGTACTTAATTTATAAATGTATATAACTAATTTTTCATTATATTAAAATATACCTTATTGTCTAACTTATTTGAGTAGTTCAAATTCCTTTTTCTCCACTGCCAAATGTACAGTCTAGTTGATATATATGTTAGTTTAGTCATAAGCAATAGATGTCTCATTGTCTTCTCCACTCTCCTAGTTGGCCGGATTTAAAATTAATTCTCATGTGCCATCACTATTATCTTATTCATTAGGTGTTAGATCTGGAGCTTATGGAGTGAGTTCGAATCCAGGTTAGTCCCTGATCTAAATCTTGGGTTCAACTGGGTTTGAAGTTCATTTTGTGAGTTCCAGCTCATGTTAGATGGATAAACATGTTTTGACCAGTTCATAGGATTTTTTTTTCTCGGGCTTGGCTTCCCAAGTGGGGCTTCGATATAAACACCCACATACCCTGAGTACTGAAGTCTGTTTATATGTATTTTTAAAAAAAAGTTTTAAGTGATATAGCTTTTTTTTTTCATGTTTGATATGTTTAAAATAATGTGTTCAAAGTGTAAAATTCACTGTTTAAAGTTAAAACGCATGTACTACAACCATAGTACAAATGTATTTTTTTCCTTCAATGTCATATATAAAGTTTTTTGTTCTTGAGAAATATATGAAAAATGTATAAATAATTCATAAATCATTGATCACTCTGTCTTAGCAGGCACCCTTATAAAAAGAAATTTAGCTAACCAGTAGTGAGTCAAATGCAAAAATATTGGAAGTAGAGGGTTCGAACTCAGATAAAAAAAAATTATTGAGAGCAAATTTTTTGGCTTAATACTATGATGTATCAATATTAAACATGTAATAACCAGACTGAATTTTCTTTTAGATGCATGAAATTTTTTTTCAACTTTTTCTCCAAAGTTTTTTTTGTTTTTCTCTCTTTTCCAATGGTATGTAGTATTGTGTAGTGTATATAGAAGTGTATATGTGTGTAAAATTTATGTACCTGTATATGTAGCACTGCATATATATGTACATAGGTGTGTATGTGCGATGTGTATGAACAGATGTGTTTGAAAAAAATCATTGTATGCATTGCATTGCTATATATTTTCTTGGAAACTCATATGTCTGGAGAAATTGTGTTGTCGCCCAAGCATAGAAAATTTTTTTTCCCATTATATAGATGTGCATTTTTTTTTCATATTCCAAATGATATTTCATCTATATAGTTTTATATAACAAGATTGTATATTGAATTTTGAAAATTTTCGTCGTTCTTTTGGTCATCACTTGAAAACTCCTAGTCAAGGCATTTTTTTTAATATTTTTGTTTTTTGTTTCATTGTATGTCCAGAGAAATGAAGCAGTAAATCTTAGCATAAGATTGTGCTTCATGTTTCTACATACTAACCCATATTCAAACCTCTATATCCAATCCCGCTCCTTTTTGTTGTATATATATTTCATGTATATATTTGAGATACGCACCTAAATTATAAAATTTAATGTTTCAATAACATGTTTTAAAATTATTATTAATTCTTTTTATTAATTATTAGTTCTTTTTATTAAAGTATTATAGATGCGGCTCAAATATATACATAGGAGCAAAACTTACTAACAAAATATTGATATTTTTAAATATTTATTATATGTCATTTTTAGCTTTTTCTTTTAAATTGCTTGTTTTTCTATTAAACTATATATTTTTTATAAAATCCAATATGGAAGATGCAAGTGTTATTAATTGTCTAAAAATAATTAGGGGTTGGAAGCACTATTGTTTTAATCTGGGAAAGGTATTTTTTTAATTAAAGTTTTACTTAAAATAAATAGGATTAAGTAGATTAAAGATTTACTTGTGTTAAAAACATGTTGTCAAATCTATTTCTAATCTGGAAATAGATTTGAATTTATTTTTGGACGTTATCTTACAATTGCACCTTCAAAAACAACTGATAAAAGAAAAAGTATAAAATGACTGAATTTTGAATCACAGAGGAGATTAGCTACTTTTAGAGAGAGGTATTATAAACATTTCATTTTGCTTGAAACTTAAAATGATGTAGTAGTAAATCCACCCTCTTGCTGACCCTGGTGGGTCATTCTTCCTGCTAATGTACCATCTAACTGCTGCCCTGAAAGAAAGTAAAGATATGATAAAGAACTTTGGAATGCTAATAGAAGTTTCCGGCCACCAAAGTACTTGCATTTCAATCGCCGTGCACGTGCCATACTTTAAAATGGATTCTTAAAATTGCAAGGTAAATTTCCAAGCCACCACCTAAGAGTCAATTTAGTCTAAATAATCTATCAAGATCTCTTCTCATGTATTCTTTAACTTTGCTTTTATATATATATTTGTGAATGTAATTTTGCTCTCAAATAATTTCTTTATATCTAATCCTATCTCATATGCTCTTAACTTTTTAATTTTGGTGCGGTCATTTATTTATATATATTTATTATTTGATTTATATATCTGCTTGCTTATTAATATGTCAATCTAAAAACAATCTGACGAATCGAATTTTCTGTCATTTTTTCTTCTTCTAAACCTTCATACAAAGGTTATAATGTCCCCTTAAAAATATATATATAATATATGTAGTACATTGTAAATTAATACGTTCGCCAGATTGTTTTATGAATCAACATTTTAGGTTCGTTTTAATATAAAAATTGATTTGTTTAACTCTGAAAATCCAGAACTCAAGCTAATTAACGCTCTGAAGCATTGATTTTATAATTATTTATTAAATTCTAAAAAGGTGACTTAATTGTTTTATATATATATATATAACTGCTAGTTATTTTTTTATATATACTCTTAAAATATATGCTATATATTCCAGTTATTGTAAAATCCACGAAGGTGGAATTGAATTGTTTTAAATAGTGGGAAAGGGAAGGGGGTGAATCTTAATGTCTCTTTTACTTAATCAAATCTTAACGTGTATTTTATTAATATGAAATCTAAATCTTAATGTTTCTTTTGTTATATAAAATCTTAACATATATGTTATTAAATGAAATATTCTCTCTCTATATATATTATAATTGCATGGCATATTATAGTATTCAAACAAGGGTCATTTATTTTTAAGGCAGTAAAACTTATCTCATGTCGTTAGAGACATTCATTCGTACTGCGCTTCTGTCATATAGCCTATCTTCATTCTATATATACGTGCTTCTTAATCTGAGGGTTACGACGAGTTCGAACCCATAGATTTCTTCTCAAGTCTTCATATAAAAATGCCTCTGGTGGTTATCCCGTAAGTTTGGCACATGCTATGCATATTCTTTCTTCGTATCAAAAGCCGCTGGTGGTGATCCCATAAGTTTGGCACATGCTATGCATATACACTTCGTAGATAAAAGGCCTCTCACGTCGGTTATACCAGCAAAAGTCTGGGCCACACCATGCCTATCCACTTTTCTCTAAGCACTACCCAAGAAGGGAGTGTGAGATTTCATTTTTCATACAGAAGCATGACCTTTTTCCTTTTAATTATTTTAGGTTATTATGTCAGCACCGCAAACTTCTTCGTATTATTATTATTATTTCTTTTGCTTCATGACCCAGTTTTAATGCTCTAATATTAAAATTAAGCTTTGCTTAAAAGATATATATATATATATATAAATGCCAATTACTTCTATTTATTAATTAAGTTTATTTCAATCATATACAATCTCACCGTCGTGATATATATATATCTATTTAAGAGTATCTATATGCCTTGGGGAAAATAAAGCGTTCGTCTTACTATTGTTTAAATAATTTTTCAATAAATATTTTTGTCATAGTTTCAAATATAATTTTTCAACTGTCTTTTGTTTATTTTCACGACCTCAATGGCATGAAAATAATTTATATCATATGTATAATGAATTTCAGAATGCTCCCCTCAATCATATGTTAGTCACCACGTTTCTGAACCGTCAATCAAAGCGTTAATGGCAGTATTATCATAATTCTTTCTAATATTTGATTGGCATTTTAATATTGGACCCACCAAAGATGTGTGTTTATTTTTAATATATTATTTAGCTAATAAAGAGCATATGAGAAATAATAGCGTGAATGACACTATGTAATTATCTACCGCTTGCTCATTCACGCACATACTAATGTACTTAATTTATAAATGTATATAACTAATTTTTCATTATATTAAAATATATCTTATTGTCTAACTTATTTGAGTAGTTCAAATTCCTTCTTTTTTTCCACTTCCATATATTACAGCCTTGCTTATATATATTTTAATAAATAGTCATAGTTAATAGATGTCTCATTGTTTTGCTCAGCTTTGCTAGTCGGCCTGATTAAGATTAATTCTCCTGTGCCATCACTATTATGTTATTCATTAGGTGTTAGATCTGGGGCTTAGAGAGTGGTTTGAATCCAGGCTGGTCCCTGACCTAAATCTTGGGCTTGACTGGGTTTGAAGTACATTTTGTGAGTTCCAGCTCATGTTAGATGGATAAACAGGTTTTGACCGGCACAATATATTTATATTATAATTTTGTCATAATTTTAGTAATATTCACATAACGTAATAATTTATTTACAAATCAATATTTTAGGATGTCGTACTTACTTCCATTTCTAAATTATTCACAATGTATTTTATTAAAAATGCAATTTTTAAAATGCTTATTTATTGTACCAGAAAAAAATTCAAATTTAATTTAAATAATTTATTTTTATCATTTTTTTAGTTATTATTTTATAATATTAATCTATTTTAGTATTTTGAGTTTTCTTATTATATAATAATGTACGTGCAGTATAATATTATAGGTATTTGTAACACCTGATATCTCATATTCTTCCCAAGATATATTTTGAGAAATATTCTGTTCATTTATTTGAAGCTTCTAGTGTAATTCACTGATAATCTCCATTCATTAATAGTAGTTTTGGTTCATTTTTTGAGTAGCTAATGATGACTGTGAGATTGATCAAACAGAAAACTTCTCGTATGTTATCATGATTAGTTAGAAAGATAATTGCATTTCAGATGGCTACCGTTAAATATTTTCTTCACATTGCAATCTAATTAGATTTGTCAACAGCAAATCAACAAATAAAATACCCTGATATGCACATACATATATGTTATATTTAGGATTTCCATTCTTGCTATTAAAAGGTGTGAAGGTTGCCGAGCAGTTAGAGATATTGGTTGCTATATTTACTGTGAATGTTTAGGTGGTTACTGGTTGGAAACTAATGTTATATTTTATATTCAAATAATAAATCAAATACAGTAACATAAATTCAAACTTTTAATCCTTATAGTAGCACTTCCAACTATCTAAGTAGTCTTTGTCAACTAAATTTAAAACTTTTTAAACCAAATGTATAAGATATGTTCAAAGATAATCACTTTCTATTTTTAATTTTCCCATAATTTAATAATTTTTTTAAAGTTTCTGCCTATTAATTTATTAAGCATTTTCTTTTATTTATATATTAACATTGCCTCCTTTATTTTTTGTTTGTTATTATTTCTTTCAATACACAATATTTTTACATTTTTATAATTAAAATTAAATCCAACATTACACTTTTTATTATGATCATAAAATACTGATGCTGATATATCATTATTTTGAATATTATTTTTTTTAGATTTTTTAACTCTTTTCAGTAATAGTACATATTTTTCCAGTCCTTTACTCTAAAGTACAACGTGATTCACTAATTTAAGTACTTCCACATTCACATATCTATTTATATAATATAGAACTTTGGATTACAAATAATTTTTTATTCTTAGAATTATTTATTAACTCTTTTAAATTAGGAGGTGCATAAAATGCAATTCTACACATGCTTATATATATTATAAATTTTATTTGTTGATTTGAAATAAAACGTATTGATATCCATACTTTCTTATTATTCGCAGATTCAATTTTAATATTATTCTATTTTTTATTATAATTTTAACTGTATTATAAATAATATTGTAATCATAAACAATGTCTATTAATTCAGTAGTAAATATATTTATATTTTTTGTTTTATCTGATATAAATTTTCAAAGATCATTATTTTAAAACAAAAAGGACTTTAAACCTGATAACTTATGTATGCAACCATTTATTATATGGAATATATCCTCTCTTTTCAATAGTTTTAATAACATATAATAATCAGATTATTTATATATCGAATTGTTTTAAGATCAAGAAATTTAACTGACATCAATTCTTCATCTGTTTTAATTACTGTAGACATATATTATTTAGTTCATTAAATAAATTATTAATTGCATCTTTTTACCACATATAAACACATCATCTATGTAACTAAGATATATAGTAATTTCATATTGATAAATATTTTGTTACAAATTTTATTTTCATATGCTGATATCACATACTTAGATATTTGTGCTATTACAGGAAGATCCATTGGTCAATCATTATCCATTTTATATAAGTCATTATTAAATATAGCTTATATATTTTTATCAATAAAATTCAATGTATTAATTATAAACATCATCATTTTAGATACATTTAATTTTATTAATAAAAATATATATGCTATATTTAATAATGATATATAAAATGAATAATGGTTGGCCAATGGATTTTCCTGTAGTAGCACAAATATGTAATTACATGATATGAACATATGAAAACAAAATTTTAGAAAAAGATACTTATCAGGATGAAATTACTATATATCATATA
Organism: Epiperipatus broadwayi; assembly: GCA_028023455.1. NCBI lineage: Eukaryota > Metazoa > Onychophora > Udeonychophora > Euonychophora > Peripatidae > Epiperipatus > Epiperipatus broadwayi. The sequence goes on along the minus strand of JAQFVV010012676.1, from coordinate 580,003 downwards.
TACATAGATAATGGGTTTATATGTAAGAAAAATATGCAATTAATAATTTATTTAATGAACTAAATAATATAGAATGTCTACAGTGGATTAAAACAGATGAATTCATGTCAATAAAATTACTTGATCTTAAAATAATTTTAAAAAAATTATTTCGATTATTATATGTTAATTAAATGAAAAGAAAGGATATATTCTATGTAATTCAATGGTGTCATTGTCACATAAGTTATTGGGTTTAAAATCCTTTTTGTTTCAAAATAATAAACTTTGCAAATATATATCAGATACACATAAAATATAAATATATTTACCTGATGAATTATTAGAAATTGGTTATGATTATAATATTATTTATAATATAGTTAAGAATTATAATAAAAAATTGAATAATATGAAAATTGAATCTATGAATAATAAGAAAGTATGGATATCAACACCTTTTATTTCAAATCAACAAGTAAAATTTATATATATATAAACATGTGTGAAATTGCATTTTATGCATCTCCTAATTTAAATAAATTAATAAATAATTCTAAGAATAAAAAAATATTTGTCAGCCAAAGTTCTATAATATATAAATGGATATGTGAATGTGAAGTGCTTATATTGGTGAATCACATTATACTTTAGAGAAAATGCCTGGAGAAATATGTTCTGTTACTAAAAAGATTTCAAAAATCTAAACAAAATAATATTCAAAATAATGATATATCAGCATCAGTTTTTATGACCATAATAAAAAATATAATTTTGAAATTGATTTTAATTATAAAAATGTAAAATATTGTGTATTGAAAGAAATAATAACAAATGAAAAATAAAGGCAGGTGATGTAAAAAAATTAATGAATTATGGAAAAGCTAAAAGTAGAAAGTGATTATTATCTTTGACTATTCCTTATACATTTGGTTTTAGCAGTTTTAAACTTAGTTGACAAAGACTGCTTAGATAGTTTAAAGCACTCCTATAGGGATTAAGGGATTAAAAGTTTGAATTTATATTATTGTATTTGGTTTATTATATGAATATAAAATTATATATATATGTAAATAATATTTATTTTATAAAGCGCAGACGGTATTGAAATTAAATTGAGACTTCAAATATATATATATAAGTTAAAAGAATACAGATATTCATTAGTATTATTATATATGTTATACATGTAAGTATGTGTGTAAAATAAGAAACAACAGCTTCTAAGTAGACATCAAATGCAATACCCTTCTGAAAGCTTTCTACAGAAAAGCTGTAAAGAAAAAGACAATTCTTGTGGCAAATCAAATATTTTACTTTTTACTTTAACTTGATATTTATTTATTAATCAATAATTTGATGACTAATATGATATCTGAAATATTTGCAATGTTAATCCACTATGGATTCAAGATTATATTATGAGCATTATTGATAGATGTTCTAACTATTACACCAGGAAAGTCTCTGTAATATATATGAGTAAAATATTGAAATATAATGGGAATATGCCAATGCAAATATAAAATATTTTATAGTCAGAAAACTAGTAATAGCCACTAAAATAAATGCAGTGATTGAAACAGTGATTAATACTACACTGTTTAGTTGCATATGCAACAAGCTTCAAATAATAGGACTAATAAAGAATTTGTAAGATCTTGATTTTGGTTTGATTCTAAACAAACATTATAATCCTAGAAGTCTATGTATTAAATAAACTATTAATTTTATACTTCTATAAAAAGAATGGCTTTATTTTACTTATATATTATACTGAATTTTGTGATATAATTATATAAATATTAGTTGAAGTAAAGTACATTTACACAATAAATACTTGATTTTATAACTATTTTTGTTTGTTATGCATTTCATTGCAGGTTTTTTTAATTGTAATTTCAATTGAACTTAGAGTGAGTCATGTGACTATTGTTGCAATAATTTGCCAGCTTTGCATTTATTTGATGGTAAAAGCAGAAATTCAAATATGCATTGATTTGTTTTTTAAAAGCAAATTTTACAGGTGTCAGTATTGTACAGAAAATCCAATACAAAAGGCTGGAAATTATCTTTCAATTATTATTTCTTTGTTCCCAAAGCTGGTACTGCACTTGCATGAACTCAAGTTGTATATTTTCTGATTTATTTATATATTTATGATTATTTTTGCAGAAAGTTTGTAAAATATTTGTTTAGAATGTGGATATTGAGATGTTGTTGAAAATATTAAGTTTTAAGTAAAGCAGAAAGTTATGATTGACTTAAAAAATTGCAAGTAAAATTTTAAAATAGGATTTTATTGCTTTATGAATTCTTTATAAAAACCATTTTGTTGTTAGAATGGAGTTTAAATAAATTTTATTTCACTCTAAATATATTTTTGTTGTCAGGAATAAAATAACAAAGCTATTGTTGTGATTATATATTTTAGTTCATTTTTTTTTATATTTGCCAAGTTGAAATATTATTTTTATAAATAATTTTATTTTTAACTTTTATTTCTAAAAAATAATTTTAAAATTGGAAAAAATAATAAAGAATAAAGATTTATTTTTAAAACAATATTTGAAAATGTAATTTAAATAGCTATTAAGAGCTGTGTGCAATGTGAAAAAGTTGTGAGAACTTATAAAAAAAATCTCACTATGACTTGATTCTAAATCATATTATGTTATTAGAAGCTGTTTTACTGTAATCTATTTATATGACTCAATTTACATTTCTTTATGATTGAAATAAAATATATAGTGTTTCTTTTAAATATAAACATTATATTTCTGTTTGTATATAATTAACTGTTACTAATTATATAAATGTAATGGGAAGACACTTATTTAGACAAAAGCATAAATAAGTTGATAAATAGATAGATAGATATAGCAGATGAAAGTATGGCAAGTGTTTTGTTGAGTGAATAGATAGTTAGATAGATAGGAGAAAAAAAGTAAGAAGGATGTAAGTAGACAAATAGATAAGTTGGTGTTAGTAGGTAAAGAGTATGATAGATAGATAGGTATATAGATAAGTAGATTATTATAATGGTCAAATATTCAATATAATTTATTTATCCATAATGTTGTCATAAATAAATAATCAAACAAAACAAAATTAATATTACAATATTTATCAAACCAGCTTCCATCACCATTGAGAAAGTCAGTTCAATAAATTTTATAATATAGTTATTAAAAGTGGTTTATTTCAATCTTATTTTTATTTATTAGATAAATATATAGATAGATAAAAAGTAATTTGCTAACTAGATGGATGTATAAATTGATCAATAAAAAATGAATATATATATATATAGATGGAGAATCATAAATTATTTCCAGTTATTTCCCAAATAAATGTTTCTTCATCAATGATAAGTAATTTTGACATTCAAATTTGTTTATTTTATCATGTCAAGCACCAACTTTTTTTAAAAAAAGGTTTTTAGATTTGTTTTCACTTTTCATAATATTATTTAAAATTAATTCTGAATTAATCTATCAGTTGGTGCATTCTACCTAATAAAATCAAAACTACCAGTCTGATTCTAGCTCAGAAATATGTAAAACTAATTTACAAAGTATGCATTTCTTTTAAGTAATAAAAACTACTCAAGATTTAATCATTTCTAAGAGTTTTAATCAAAAACAAATCACCACATAATTAGTAGAATGAGATGATATCATGAAGAAGAGGAAGGAGATGGATTGATTTTTTAAAAAAAATCTAGTTCAATTTCTATAATATATATATATTGTAATGTAATATTTTAATGGAAAAAAATATTTAATGGGGCAGAGTCATCCATTTATAATTACTTAATTAAAAATAATCACTTAAGATCCTCCTTTTGAATGCAATCAGCCAGATAGTTTTACTTTAACTCTTAACCTGGGACAGTTGGCTTTTATTAGCTATTGTTATATATAAGTGTTTTCTGATTAAATAATTATAAATAAATAACTCCACATATTAAATATATCCATTTTTCTTTTAAATGCAATCAGTCGGACAATTTTAATTTAGTTTTTGGTCTGGGGCAATAGACATTAATTAGCTGCTGTTTTAGATGAAGTGCTTAATAGACGAATAAATGTCAGAATTAAGGAACAACATATAAAGGCTTTTAATCAGAAAATTAAGACATCAGTTTTTACTTTCTATTTTTTAAAAATTTCAAATCTGATTTTGACAATGCAAAAGTACTTGCTAATTTGGAAAGATATGATTTAAGAACCATGAGAGAGTCAATTGAACTATTAAAGAGACCTGGAAATTACATTAATGAATAAATAGAGATCAATTTTTATTTGATCACATTTTTTTATTGTTGAATATTCTCTTTAAAGTCTCAGGAAAATATTTAAAATCTCTCCTTCAGTTTTATATATAGTATTATTGTCATGCAACACACTTTTGAGTTTCATAAACACATGTTTTATTTATTATTATTATTATTATTATTATTATTATTATTATTATTATTATTATTATTATTATTATTATTATTATTGTTGTTGTTGTTGTTATTATTATTATTATTATTATTATTATTATTATTGATTCTATGCAATGACAGACTATCAATTATTTATATTAACCTGGGTCTCATTTTATGTGGTAGATAGATTCCACAGAAAACCCACATTAAAAAAAAACACACAAAAATAGACTTAATTTATCTTGAAAAATGGGGGATAGTTGCTGTAATTTTCAGAATTCGCATAAAAGCAAAGCAAGAAAAAAAAATTACTTTAAAATTCGCATTAAAAAAATAAGCAAATAAATTATGACTAAAAAGAAATTTCAAATATTTGAAAAATATTAATACAAGACAAACCTTTTTTACTTTTTTTATTACTACAGTATTTAATTTTACATTTTTTGTAACATATTTTAATCATTACCACTAGCGTTCGTTTGTAAACTGGTAAAAAATCAGATTCGATGTGATATGATGTACTGTGACTTCTCCTTAAATGAAGTCAAGATTCTCTCAGCAATTATACACAGAGAAACCTGTTAAACCACTTTATTTTTATTTGTGATGTGTTGTCCAACTAGTGTTATTTTTAGTCTTGTTCTGTGTTAATGGTTTTCTGTTTCTATATTAAAAAAAATGAGATTGCAATCAAAACATTATCATTAGAAATATTATTTTCAGTTTATAAAATCTTTGTTTTTTATTTTAAAAATCTAAAAGATTATTTATTTCTGTTATATATAACATAATACATTTTAAAAGTTTATTTTTTTTTTAATATTTATTGCGATATTTTTATATGTAAGTATAAATCTATTATTATTATTATTTACTCAGTAGTATAAATAGGTTATTTACATAGAAGCTAAGTTCTAAATACAGCTTCAGGCCATATTCACATTAATACAACATTATATTTTTGAAAAAAAAAAAGGTATTTCAAGTCAAAATAAGTTATTAATAATTTAAATTTTTTGATATCTAATAAATATAGTGAAATATGAATGATATTAAGAAGAAATATGAATCACATAACTTCAAAATCACATTAAAATAATCCGCATAAAATGAGACCCAGGTTTATTAAAGAAACATATTATTATATATTTTTTAACTGGCTATGATTTAGTCTATTGCAAACATCATTTGTTTGTGCTATTATATATATATATATATTATTGTTACTGTTATAAATTTTTTTATAAACAATAAATTTAGAATTGATTTAAAATCTAGTGAATCTGTCTAATTATTTTTTTTGAATATTCAAAGTAATTTTGGTACTTGAAGTTTGATCCAAGATCAAATCCATCTTGGTCAGTGAAATAGATTTAGATACATGCATATTTTCTTATATATTCCCATTATTATTAGGTCCGATAAGATATAAATGTTATGTTTATCATTACATTGAAATATTTGTTTACTTATCTGAGTCAGTATTACTGGTAGAAATAATTTCATTAGTTCATGATTGATTATTAGGGAGCTTATCTTGTCAGGTTATAAAAGTCTTAATAGATTTTGTTCTGGAATTAGGCAGAAAGAGTTGTCCTAATTACTTTTAAGCTTCTTTGAAGTGGGATCATAAATTTTATTAAATAGTGTCACTTAATCTTATCTTTGGCTTGGACAATTCCCTATAATCATCTTGTATAGTTTAGTTGGTATAAAATCCATTTTTATAATCAATTGTCTGGAGATTTAAATAGATTAATAATATTACCAATTGTAATTCAGTAAATATTCAAGAGAAACCTACAGTATATTATATATATATATGATTTGGTATTGTCAAATGCAAGATTATCTAATAAATTTATTAATAATAAATTCTTGTAGAGTGTTTCATTTTAAAACATAACTTAAGCAATAATGACATATCGATATAATGCAAAGTGTGAACAAAATATTAATATTATGTTTAGCATTTAATTAGATACAAAACTGAGTAAGAGTTTATTTTATTTAAACATTATAATATTGTGTAAGATTATAAAATGTTTTCAGAAGGTTACTATAATTATTTCAAAACTAATTGATTTAAATAGAATGTCATGAAATAGTAAAGCAAATTTGCTTTACTATAAATAATATTAGATTAGTAAAAGGTATATCGGAACTTAATGATTTATTGATTTGAATTTAGTTTCATCCAATAATAAATTAAATAAATATTTTAGGCATATATTGTTTAAGACAATGATATATGATTTCACTGCTTATTGCAGTGTACTTTGGAATAGTGAATAGATTTGGTGATGTAGGAAGTAGTAATCTTGTTTGTTTTCTTTGTTGCAAATACTATCTAAATAAATTAGTTTTTAATAAAGATTGTCATTAGTATTTTATTATAGTATAATAGGCTATCTAAATAATTATGTATTGGAAATATTGTTATTACCTAGAGTAATCAATGACTGAGCCAGATAATTTTAAGCAGGTTCTAACATAGTTACCATTTATTGATGTATGTTTGCTTTGTTACAAATAATATTTAAATCATAAGGGCATTTGTTCAAGATCTTTTATTTCCATATAGTGTCCGTTATAAATGGTTGTCTAAAAATCTATAGGTCAGTTTCTTTTTTTTTATGACAAATATTGCCTGAAGAAATGTAGAAAGGTAGTGAGGTAAAATATCCATTATTATTGTTACAAAGTAGCTACCCAATACTAGCCAATGATGATCATGACAGATGACAATTATTGCAAAATTCCAAATTAGCTTTGGTGCTGTTATAAAATGGCACTCTGTATGCCTCCACATTTAGGCTAGATTTATTTTATTATGAATGACATCTTAATTCTGAGATATACTAAAGTTTTTATATTATCATCACATATTATAATCAATATTCTATTACAAAATGGTGACCAATGATTGGGCTGTTTTATTCAGATTATAATCATCATTTTCTCAGCATCATCATATTTATCATATTACAATATGTATCTATGAGAGAGAGAGAGAGAGATACTAATGAATTAATGATAGTGATTATACATATATATATAATGTAAAATATTCTATGACTGAATATATAATTTCACATTTATTTTAAATTAATTAATTGTAATTAGTAATATTAAAAATGAACTAGATTCCCGAAATAAATACTAAATTATATATTTTGTTACAATATATATATATATAATAAAACAGGACACAAAATTGTGTGCCTTGCTTTAAAGTTTGTATTAAGATGTTCACTAGAGGGAGCTTACCACTAGCTCCAATCATGCTTTAATTTATAAGTGCTGAATGAGAAAGAATTCAAAATCTCTATCAGAAAGTTCTTATCCCAAAACCAATTGTTTTTGAGCTTATGCCTCATTTCAGTGAGGAGCTAGGACTCCAAATGTGCATTTATCTAATACTTTACTATCAATTTGAAAACCTGAATTTTTCAGACATGTAAATGTCTTCAAATCCAGCCTTACAAACCAGATAGTTATATGGGTCTGAACTCAGATCAGTTTCACCATATATTAATAGCCTCAGCAATATAATATCACAAAAGCCTTCAAGGATACACTTATAATAATTAATAAAATAAGACACAATATTGTGTAAGCTTACGTTAAAGCTTTATTAAAATGTTCACTAGAGGGAGCTTACCACTAGCTCCAATCAAGCTTTAATTTATAAGTGTTGAAAGAGATTCAAAATCTCTATCAGAAGGTCCTTATCCTCATACCAATTGTTTTCAAGCTTATTGTTTACCTCAGTGAGGAGGTAGAATTCCAGATACTAGATTTAAAATACAAACTGAAAAGTCAGCACTTATCTAATACTTTACTATCAATTTGAAAACCTGAACTTTTCAGACATGTAAATGTCTTCAACTCCAGCCTTACAAACCAGATAGCTATATTGGTCTGAACTCATTTCAGTTTCACTATATGTTAATAGCCTCAGCAATATAACCTTCTGATAGAGATTTTGAATACTTTCTCTTTCAACACTTATAAATTAAAGCTTGATTGGAGTTAGTGGTAAGCTCCTTCTAGTGAACATTTTAATACAAGCTTTAAAACAAGTTACCCAATTTTTTGTCTTGTTTTATTAATTATTATAAGTGTACCCCTGAAAGCTTTTGCGATGGTATATTGCTGAGGCTATTATCACTTTTTGACTATTTTTAGATACCATGATATTCATCCTTTGATCCTTATTTATTTATTTCTAAGAAGATATTATGATAATAATTATAAAATCAATTAGTTTTTCAATCTCAGACTCCATCTTCCTATAGTTTTATTTTCAACATATATAAACTAAAATACAACCAAAAAGAATTTTATACTGTGTAGTATTAAATCTGAACCCCTATATCTCTCTGCAATAGTTTTAATGTACAATTTATGAGATTCAGTTAAATATTAATAGACCACCCTTTGATGTATTCTAAATAAATTACCTATCTCTGCATTATCTAAAAACTTAATTATTACCTTCATATTTTCAACTTCTATTTGTTTGATATCTTTCTTATAACTAATTATTTCTACATATTACAAATTAAAATGACTTCTAATTCCATATAACTATATTAAATTATTCATTGTAAAACATTAGATCAAATTAAAAACATAATTGTTTCTCATTTTCAATATTGTATATTTAAACACTAACTTATACCTTCTTCATAATATACATATTGTTAACTACTTTTATGATATATTTCATTAAATCATTAATCATATCTATTGATTTTAATTATATAACAATATTTGATAAAAACATAACTTTTAAAATAAATAATAACATAGACAACCAAATTAAATCATTTATTAATTTCACTATCTATTGATCTATTCCCCCCTAATGTAATAACAACTACATTTAAAGTATAGAATATATATATAAAAGACATATTTTGTGGGCTCATCCATGTTAAAAAATTTAAATATTGATATTCCGACATTTCGACTTGGTCACACAAGTCATCCACTGGGTGATATATATATATGTGTTGCTAGCTTTCTTTGCTCTTTAAATATAAATTCCTAAACAAACAAACAAAAAAACTTTAACTTTTACTGACATTACAATTGTTCCACAGGATTCAGAGTGGTTGCTCATCAATATTATAACCACTTTCATTTCAAATACTTTTGTTTCAAACACTCCACTACTTGCATGTTATATTACAATCATTTTCTCTCCATTTTTTCTCATCTGAAGATTATTACAATTAAAAAAATTTACATGACATCAGGTTATTGACAATGTAGCAATTTTTTTATTTTCCTTTAGTAATTAAAGATTATCTGCAACTTGTTTTATACATTTGATTTCAATACTCCTCGCGCTAGTAATAAATGATTCAGCATTTGATTGATTCCTTGTTTAGTTTTGGTTACTATTATTATTAAAAAAAAAGCTTAACAGTAGAATAAAATTATCTTCCACAGATGTTTTATATTTTCTAATGCACTAAAGTTTATTTCATCTATTATTCAACAATTTATTCTCCATGCATTTTAATTCTTTATTAAATATTTTCTGGGATAGTTTTACTCTCTTACACTTATTTTTTTTCAATTCTGGATGATAAATGATGCTTTCATTCATACTAGCAGATTGCTGTTATTCCATGCACATACAAATATAATCATCATTTAACCTATCTATCACTCATTATAATTTTTTAAACATTACATAAAAGTAATATTAAAATTAGTACTGCTCAGTTTTAATCATTTCTTTAATTAAAATTTTATTCAAATATGCTTTAGCATTTATCTTTGAATATGATGTATATTTTTCCACTCACATCTAGTTCTGTTATTTTCACTACTTTAGTTCTAGATAATTTTAAAAAAGCATACTTATCTCTGTCAGAAATAATTTGCATTTTATTTATCCCTAGCTGATAACTTGATCTAGTCCAATTATTTTGACTCATATGACACATGAATGCTTCAACTAGTTTGGCAACTAAATCGAATGTAGATACAGTACTCCCAAGGTTTTCCTTTAATGAGTTTCTCTCTTGGTCACAATTTGGAATACAATTTTTTCTCTTCATTTTATATTATTTTCTTTATATAATGATTTCAAGAAATTTTCCAACAACCATTAATTGATGAGTTGCCAATAGAGATCAATTTAATTTACTCTTGAAGCTTTATAACCTATTTCATTTAAATTATTATATAGACAAAATTCATTACTTCTTTTTTTTTTCAAAATAATATTTAAGTAATTTTTTGCAAACTTTTAGGATAAAAAACAAAACAAGTTACTTGTTTCTCAATCTGTGATTGATTTCCTCCAATTTTAATATTCCCTCAATTTTTTTTAACCATTGTCTTCAGGTTATTGGTTAAATTTTTCCACTTCTTTGATTCTATATTTAATGAGTTGTTAGTATTTGATCTATATTTCAAACAAATATTTTCAGCATTAAAATATTTCTCTATAAAAATAATATCTTTTAGAAACTGAATAAAATACAATTTACTTTCTTGATTTAAATCATTTTGGTTTTATTTTTATACAAACTAGATTCGATATTACTTTTATGATTTTTTTTTAATCATCAAATTTATAAAATAAATATTAATCATTTATTTGTAAAAATAACTTAAGATTTAACTAGAAATAATAATTGCTTTTATAAGATTAGATGCACACAGACAATAATTATCTATCTATATAATGCATATATGTTTAGAAGATTATATTTAAACTTTACTATAATTTTAAATGTTATCAAATGTTTACTTATTTGTAACTATAATAAATGTATAGTTTATTATTTTATCTTTTATGTACATTTGGAACCAACTATTTTACCCAGTATTTATATCCTTTATACGACTTTAAATTAAATTAAACCTAAGTTCAAACCTTATGATAACAAATGATAATTACTTTTCCTATCTTAATAAGTACCCATCTTTTTGATTTAATAAAATTTAACATTATACATTTCAAAATTTTATTCCCAATTTGGTTTATAATGGGATGTACCAATAAAAAGGGCAGTATATATATATTTCAAACTTCTATTTTATCAGAATTTTTTAAGAAATATAATCAAAGACTTGTGAAAAAGTGAAACAATTTCCAAGATGGGCATTTTGTATTGAGACAGCCATCACTATCTCTTATACATAGTATCATCATTTGTCTAAAATTTTGTCGATAGCAATTTACTGTAGTTTGATTATAACTTTCAAACTTTATGAGCTTATAACTTTGCCATAGATTACTTTATAGAATTGTGTTAATGATTATTACTGAGCATTCACTAATCTTGAGATTATTACTGGCTAAAAAATTCATTTAAGTATCAATTAATATTATTTGTGCAATGTTAGAGAGTTATCAATATCTGACTTTCCCTGCCTTTGTTGACAGTTTTGTTAAGTTTCACTATATCATTCACATGCAAGGAAGAGATATATATATACATATATATGCATGCATTGGTTGCAATTAATTGGATTGTTCATATATATATAATGAATCGGATTGATATCCCATTCAAGGGTTTTACTGCCAAAATTATAAACTTTTAATTTTCATTAAGTTTCTAATGTTACAACAAATTTTTTTTATTATTTAAAAAAAGTACACATACTCATTTATGTTTAAAATATATTTTGTTTTTTTTTATATAAAATTGATTTTAAAATAGTTTTCTATTACCACTTGTTTTTACTTTTTTTAAAATCAATTTGATTAAAAACAGGCAGGCTTGTTAATTACATTCCTGTCTCTTTTATCATTTCTACTCATTCTAAAAGTGGAGGTTTAATTTTATGTACCCTTGTTTTAGTTACAATAATCCCTGGTTAGAATTCTTAAATTAGATTGAGCAGGAAATTAAGATTTTCCCTGCCCTTAGGCATAGTATCTGACAACAGGAAAGGTTTTCATGGGAAATGTAGCTTGGTATAAAGGACCCCACAAATTTTGGGATAATTTTTTTTTTGTTTTTATGCTTGACTAAGAAGCTGTTTCAAAGTAAGAGATTTAGTATTCTGTACACACTTTGATTAAAGCTTGCTGAGACTCTTACTGTTTTTGGATAGCAGTTTGGACATTTAATTCTTTCTAAAAATTGTAATTATTAATAGACTTTGTTGCTTTACAAGATGTCCAAATCTACTGCTCTGAGTGTGACCATCGTCAAGATACCCTGATAACTTAAACAAAGGAGGAATCCCTTTTCCAACTCTCCTTCAATCTATCCATAAATGTCTAAAATAAACAAGACCCCGTGCCTCTATTTTGCCACTGTCAAAGAACGTGAAAAATGAACGAACATAAAAGTGCACACTATACATGAACATTGCTTTACCATAAGGTAAATACTTTTTCTTATTCTTGCCAGGGTAAATAAATTGCTTTTAATTAAATCTCCACTCAATCTAAAATATGTATGATATATATATAAAGTTATATTTATTAGTTAATATTAATTCTTATTAAGTGCAATGTAAGCACATAATACTTATATAAGGCTAAAACCTTAGTATATGCACTGAGTGCTTAATTTTAAAAAGAGACCTCTACAAATCATAATGCAAGATTCGACTTTATAAAGATGAGGGTCTCTCTTATCTTTATAAAGTCGAATCTTGCATTATAATATGTAGAGGCCTCTCTTGTTAAAATTAAGCACTCAATGTTCATGTACTGAGGTTTTAGCTTTATATAAGTATTATTAGTTAATCTAACATTCATTATCTGTCTTTACTTTTTCTAGTATTTATAGCGTGTCTTGGAATCTTAGTTCTAAGATTCCAAGTTTGTTTTCCATTTTCATTATCAGAGGGTGCATTGTGAGATTATATTTTATATCCCTAATATGTCTAATCATTTCATTATCTATTGCTAAATGCTTTGGCAGTCTTTGTAATTTTTATTTACTCACCTGCCCTTAGTTGTTATTGTAAAATAATTAAGTTTAAACACGGTAAGTTTGCACATTTTGCAAACAACCAAATCTTTTGGCTGGCTATTTATCAGGTTCTTTGTTCTGATTTTCCGAAATCAGAGATTTCTTTCTAGATTACATAAGATCATAATCAAATTTTTTTGCTGTCTTGTATGTGAAATCAACTATGTTTGCTTTAAAAGTAGGTATTATGTGTAGCAGTCCTGCGGCATTATAAAGTCAGTAGTTAGAATGCTATTGATCGATCATCCACACTGGTTCATTAATTTTCTACAAGACTGTAACTATACCTCTGAATTAGAAAACTAGAGTTGCTGTTTTTTGTAATTTTATAAATCATCAGCAGGAAGATATTATCCTATCCATTTCTTTTATTTTTAGGTGACAGAATTTTTCTGCCAAAGCATTTAAGGTTTTCATGTTTGCCATACTCATGTGCACTCTCTGATAAATATGTGTATTTCAGTCTAAGTCACTTTAGTATTCATGGCTAGATTTCTTTATCCTATTGTACAACTTTTAATAAAATTTTCAAATTGTTTAAATTTATTTGGCTGATGTTTGTTTTGGTACTTTTATTTCTCAATTGTCTAAACAATTTATAAGATCTCTTGTTTCTTCAGTGCATTCAGGTTCGCATATCCTATCCACCTTAAAATAAATGTCTAGTTCCAATTTTCGGACTAGGGGCGCCCTTGTGGTCAGTATATGTGAATCCAAAATCTTTCATCCATTACAATATATATATACTATGGTAAAACTAAGGTAAAAAATGAGATCAAGAATAATGCAGCACTCACTCCTGTCCAAAAGATATAAAACTAATTTGACAAATATGTCTGTATTTTATAGTCATAAAAAAAAAGATGAAATACAGATGTGGTTTCGATTCTAGTACTGTTGAGATAATTTATACAGACAGAAATGATAGAAAGAACTAGATTATGTGTTTCTTAAAGTGATATAAAAGAATCTGGGTAGAGAAATCCAAAAAAATTTATGTAGTCATGTTCCTTAAAATTGTGCTTGTACAACCATCTGTTGAAATGTTTGATCATTTTTTTAATAAAATAGCAAAATCACATAGTTTTGAATATTAATTTTTTAATTTAAAGAATTCTAAAAAGATCAGTATAATTGAATAGAAAGAAGACCAAAATATTTTAGTACTGCCTCCATGTATTTGATGGATTTAGTCCTATGTAATCTGTTTCAAGACCATGAGCAAGATTATTTTAAATTTTTTGGACTAACTAAAGATATAATTTTTTTTATAAAGTTATATTATGATTCATGATTATTTTTACACAATTAAAAATCAAACATATACATGATTACACTTTTATTCTATATTTATATTTTTTTAAAATACAAGTTACTAAACTATAACAGAAATAAAAACAAAGAAAACTATAGTCTTATAAACCACACCTTATAAAAATGATTGCTAAACATCATTAGTAATACTGTGTTAGAATCATTTGGGATAATCTAAAGAATATATAATAATTTTAATATTTTAAAATAGAATTTGATAGGCTTGTCAGTGATTAACATTATTTGTTCTTGTTTCAAAAGCAAATTCAAACAAAAATAGTTATTGATTTTCTAAAATAACTCTGCTCCAGCAGAGAATTTAATGATGAAAATATAATTTGTTCTTTTTATGAAATCATTTTTTCAATATTTCTAATTTTAAATATGGTTTTTTAGTTTGTAAGCATATAAATCAAATCTAATTTATTGAATTCTGATATAGGTACTAAAAATCAAAAATTAAAAGATTACAAAGTGTCAAAAAGGAAAGCAATGAATCTGTTACTGTGCAGGAGAGTAGCTTATTGTACTAAATAAAAAATGATAAATTAGAAAGTCAATAATGCTCAAATAAAAAAATGAATTTAAAAAAATTGTTTAACATAAAATAGTGTCTTTTTTTTGATAATCATGATTATGTATGATTCTAAGATGTCAAAAATACTTTTAAGTTAATTTTTTTTTACTCTTCAATAGAGTATTTTTATATAATTTAAAATAGTGACAGTGGTTCAATATAATATATATATACATATACATATATATATTGCAGGGGCTTTGGCTATGTGGTGAAACTGAACTGATGTCAGACCCATGTAGCTATCTGGCTTGTTAGGCTGGGATTGTAGACATTACGTGTCCAAAAAATTCATGCTTGCAAGCTGATAGGAACTTGTTGCATAAACGCTTGGAGTTAGTGTTTAGATCTAGTTTCTGGCCCCTACCCTTCACTGATGATAGCAAATTAGCTTGAAATCAGCTGTTCTGAAGGTGGAGCTAACAAAAGAGATAGTGAATTCTGACTCTTTTGACATTTATGTAAACAAAAATACACTTGTTCAGAGGTTTTGGTAAAGCTCCATCTATTGATCATAAATGCAAGCAATAGCAAGTTACATGATTTATAACTTGGTTTTTGTTTTTCATAAATGTATCTTTAAAGGTTTTTGCAATGATATATATTGCAGAAGCTTTGACTATGTGGTGAAACTGAACTGACATCAGACCCATGTCGCTATCTGGCTTGTTATGATGAGTTTGAAAACATTACGTGTCTAAAAAATTCATGCTTGCAAGCTGATAGGAACTTGTTGCATAAATGCTTGGAGTTGGTGTTTAGATCTAGTTTCTGGCATACCCTTCACTGATGATAGCAAATTAGCTTGAAATCAGCTGATCTGAAGGTGGATCTAATGAAATAGATAGTGAATTTTGACTCTTTTGATGTTTATGTAAACAAAAATATGCTTGTTCAGAGGTTTTGGTAAAGATCCATCTATTAATCATAAATGCAAGTGATAGCAAGTTACATGATTTATAACTTGTTTTTCATAAATGTACCTTTAAAGGTTTTTGCAATGATATATATTGCAGAGACTTTGATTATGTGGTGAAATTGAACTGACATCAGACCCATGTAGCTATCTGGCTTGTTAGTCTGGGTTTGAAAACATTACGTGTCTAAAAAATTTATGCTTGCAATCTGATAGGAACTTGTTGCATAAACACTTGGAGTTAGTGTTTAGATATAGTTTGTGGCCCCTACCCTTCACTGATAATAGCAAATTAGCTTGAAATCAGCTGATCTGAAGGTGGAGCTAATGAAAAAGATAGTGAATTCTGACTCTTTTGACGTTTATGTAAACAAAAATATGCTTTGTTCAGAGGTTTTGATAAAGCTCCATCTATTGATTATATATATTGTAACAGGCACATACGCCATTATATTATTTTTTTTATTAAACATGAAATTAAAATAAAAAGTTCGCATTTAAAAACTTCTTTTTTTAAGACATAAAAATTGAAAATTAATTCTATCGTAAACTCATATATATATAAAATCGCACAGATGGAAAAAAAATTATTAAAATAAAACTTTATTAAAAATAGAAAAAGTATTTTAAAAGCAAAAACTTAAAAAGATTTAAAGATAAAAATATATCTAAGTTTGTACAAAAAAAAATAATTAATTAATGTTATTGAAAAATGTAAATGATTATTTTAATTAGTCCAAGTGAACTAACCCTTGGGCATTTCATAATATATAATCAACAGTCAGATAGGAGAGGAAAAACAATAGGAACAGAATGGCCAATGAAAGAAATCCATCGGGGAATCAGACCTCAACGAAAGGTCATCGTGATCATGATGTAATAAACAGAGCAAAACTTTCCATACAGTATTGCCACCTGTGCTAAACAGAGTATACCAATGGATGCCAGAAGGCTTGTGCATAAAATCCCTATCTAATGCCTACTCATCCAATATCCCCAGACTAGTTTCTGGCTTGTGGCCTTCGTCAGTGAGGAGCTTTGGATCTGAGAGCACTGCATCTAGATCTTAGGATCTAATGCAACCCTCTAGCAACCACCTTTTATCTCTACTTAACTACAAAACTATGAGAATGAAATTGAAAACACAAAAAATATTTTCAATCTAAGCTCAATAGCTTATATAGTCATATGGGTCTGAACTCAGTTCAGCACCCATACATTTTGGTGTCTTTGGCTCTTTTACAACCATAGCCACCACTATCCTATTAGGCAGGATTGGTGTTAAACCATTAAGCATCACATGATCACATTTCCTATACTAGCACATTAATTGTTGATAAACAGAGCAAAACTCTCCATACAGTATTGCCATCTGTGCTAAACAGAGTAATCAATGGATGCCAGAAGGCTTGTGCATAAAATCCCTATCTAATGCCTACTCATCCAATATCCCCAGACTATTTTCTGGCTTGTGGCCTTCATCAGTGAGGAGCTTTGGATCTGAGAGCACTGCATCTAGATCTTAGGATCTAATGCAACCCTCTAGCAACCACCTTTTATCTCTACTTAACTACAAAACTATGAGAATGAAATTGAAAACACAAAAAATATTTTCAATCTAAGCTCAATAGCTTATATAGTCATATGGGTCTGAACTCAGTTCATCACCCATACATTTTGGTGTCTTTGGCTCTTTTACAACCATAGCCACCACTATCCTATTAGGCAGGATTGGTGTTAAACCATTAAGCATCACATGATCACATTTCCTATACTAGCACATTAATTGTTGATAAACAGAGCAAAACTCTCCATACAGTATTGCCACCTGTGCTAAACAGAGTAATCAATGGATGCCAGAAGGCTAGATGCAGTGCTCTCAGATCCAAAGCTCCTCACTGACGAAGGCCACAAGCCAGAAACTAGTCTGGGGATATTGGATGAGTAGGCATTAGATAGGGATTTTATGCACAAGCCTTCTGGCATCCATTGATTACTCTGTTTAGCACAGGTGGCAATACTGTATGGAGAGTTTTGCTCTGTTTATCAACAATTAATGTGCTAGTATAGGAAATGTGATCATGTGATCATGATGTAATGTTGAGTTAATCTGCAAAAATAATATAAAAGGAAAGGTTTGGAAATAAAAGATTATTATTAAGTGAAGAAAGAGCTGGGACAGAAGATAGAGATGTGACTATATGTGTTAGTGAGGAGAGAGTTGAAGGAGAAGGGATTGAAAAGATGCACTCTTCAATCCCTTCAGTTTTGTTAAAAGAAAAGAGAAATGACATCATTTTTCTTATATTGAGGACCACAGGACATCAGGGAAATTAACGCTGGCTTCAAATGGCAAGCAACTGCAAGAAATTAGGAACTATAGACTTGTTAAAACCATAAGAACTTTATGAAATCTAATAAACATTAATTAATTTGAAAACACTAAGAACTCTAAAATATAAACTTTCTTAGTATTTAATTTATATAAATAGAATCCTATCTGACCAACTTAATTTATTAATGAGTAATTTTATTTGATGTATTTTTTTTTTTAAATCATTTCCATTTTTTTTTGTTCTTTTAAGTTTTTATTATGATTTTTTTGTTTTTCATTAAACTAAATTGTATAAATAATTCAAATGCATTAAATTTAAGTTGGGTATAGATGCTTGCATAGATTCATTATTGGTTAATTATGTTTTTGGTTTTCATATTTGATTAAAATATATAGACATTTGGTCAATAATGATACCTTACGGTGAATATCTAAAATGTATTTATTCGGATGTCTTTTAAGTTATTGGTGTCAATGCGGCATCTTACGATGAATGCCATTGGGTTTCTTATA
Organism: Epiperipatus broadwayi; assembly: GCA_028023455.1. Classification (NCBI taxonomy): domain Eukaryota; kingdom Metazoa; phylum Onychophora; class Udeonychophora; order Euonychophora; family Peripatidae; genus Epiperipatus; species Epiperipatus broadwayi. The sequence goes on along the minus strand of JAQFVV010012676.1, from coordinate 560,965 downwards.
AATTTCCCTCTGCAATTCCATCAATGACTTTATATTTTGATCCTTTATGTTTATTTTGAAATGTTTTTAACCGTGTAATCTATGTAACTGATCTATACTCAACATTATAAAACAAACTTTTATAAATCCATCTGTGTGAACTTATAAACTTATAAAAATTAAAATGTAAATTAAAATCTAAAATCAAACTTAAAAATGTAAGTTAAATTTTAAAATGTAAAACTGATACTAAAATAATTTTAAATTTTATATATATATGTGTGTAAATAAATGTTTGTGTGTTAATTACTGGCAGTGGTTTATTTTATTCTTTTTTTAAAAAAAAATATTTTTAGATAAGAATTTATAAAATATAAATCTCTGCTGTTCCACTGAGCTAGTGACGATGGGCTAGTGACGATGGGCTAACGGTCGGAATCAAAGTATATAAAATAAAAAAAAAATTTTTTAAACTTACATATCTGCCTACTATATAAATTTTCTAAGTTCAAATGGCCTAGTGGCATCCCATAGTGTAGATACGTTAAAACTCCTATTCTTCCATACCATTATAATATATATGATAAAATAAACAAGTTATAAATTTCGTAACTTGCTTCTAGCTTGCATTTTATGATCATTAGATGGAGCTTTACCTATAGTTCCTAAACAAGCTTTGTTTACATAAATGCTGAGAGAGAATTAGAATTCAATATCTCTTTTGTTGTCTCCACCTTTAGACCATGGTTTCAAGCTAGTTGGCTCATGTCAGTAAAGTGTTGGAAAACTAGAAACTAGATCTAAATACTAACTCTAAAATCAGCATTTATCAAACACGTTTCTATCAGTTTGAAAGCATGAAATTTCTCAGACATGTAATGTCTTCAAATCCAGCTTAACAAACTAAATAGCCATATAGGCCTGAAATCAGTTCAGTTTCATCATATAGTAAAAGCCTCTGCAATATATATCATTGCAAAAACCTTCAAGGGTACATTTATGATACACAAAACAAGTTATAAATTTTGTAACTTGCTTCTAGCTTGCATTTTATGATCATATATATATTGGTCTTTTTTTCTCAACATTATACATACATTTTTGGTCTCAACTAATAAAACAAATGCTGTTAATAAACATTTCAGCATCTCTTTATATAATAATAAGCTTAGCCAATATAAAATAAACAAATGATCATTCACACTGTCTGGGAAGTGTGTAAGAATAAACAGAAAATTAGTAAATAAGAGAAAACAAAAATGTTATTAATAGCATTTGATTTATTAATCAAAATGGAAATTATAGTGTAATTAATAAAAATATTTAATATTAAAAAAGAGATTTGAGCATGCTTTCACCATATTAGTGTTATCTTCTGTGACTTAAATATTAATTATTCAATATTTTTTTATATAAACACTATTGAACCATTGTTAAATAACTAGGAAATTTGTGATTTGTTATTGTAGTGATAACATTACCAAAAATATATGCTGGATTTTGTTGTTATTGTTTATAAAGACAAAATACTCCTTTTTTATATCTATTCAGGGTGTTGTGATATGTAAAAAAGAAAATTAGGTTTTGTTTTGCTACAATAAATAGACTGCTGTTTCTTTTCTTCCAATTTATACTATACACAGCAAGAGATTAATTCCTAAAGATTACTTTATTATTTCTATTGTTTAAAATAGAATTGAAGCATAAGGAGAATGAGAAATAATTGAATTTGTTTAAATAAATTTTATTTTTATATTTGTAAGATTAACATATTGCTAGAGAAAAATAACAAGAAATAAGCAACTGAAACGTTAAACTGAATTCTAAAAGTTAAGAACTGTAGAAAAAATCTGAAATTATTGGATGTGAATAAGAAGGTATGTAGAAAAATAAAAGTATAAAGGGATTTGGATTGAAATAAATTTAAGAAATTTCCTCCAGATAAATAATTATTAAAACATATGTAAATATATTTTGTATTCTAAAAATAAATGATTTTTTATCACAAAATAGTAAATAAATCAAGGCAAATATAAATTATTTATTCCAAAAAAAAATAAAATAAATATCTCTGATGTAATTAATAATAACTAATAGTAAACATACTTTGGCAACAATCATCAGCTTCTTTCCATAAATCTTTGAATAAAATATAAAGTTATTTATAAAAATAAAAAAGTAGTAGTTTAAATAAAAAAGCTCCGCTGATGAAATATTTTATCCATTTTAAATTTGCATGTGAATAAGGTAGTGTGCTGAATAAATATTAATTAAGAAGCTAAATCTACATAGAATAATTGAATGTGATAAGGTGTTTGGGAGATATAGATAAATAAAGCTATAAATGGATAGCAGTGGAATAAATTCAAGAAATTTCATCTTATTAATGGATTGAAAATTATTGGAAATTATACATATACAATTTCAAAAACAAATATTTTCTTATTATAAAAGAAAAGAAGAATACGCGAATACAAATTATCTCCTTAAAAAAAAAAAATCATTGATATAATTAATATTTTAGTAAAAAATCATCGTACAAGTATCAAATCTTCACTTTGAATAAACCGAACAATTATTTTTCAAAATTAGCGGTTTAAATTAAAAGTTTTTTTTTCATGTGTCATAGCATCCGAAAAAAAAAAAAAGCCTTTTAATTTAAACCGCTAATTTTGAAAAATAATTGTTTAGCTTATAATATAGTTTATTTTAAATTTTTGCGTGAATAAAAGATAGTGCTTTAAAAGAAATTTAATTACAACGCTGACATCAAATAGAGAAAGACCGAATACAATAGTCAATTATTTTATAACAGTAAACTTGGAAACGAAATTCGCGTTTTAATTACTTTTTATTTTTAGATTTATCTTTTAATACTTTTAATTTTTCTGCTCCTAAGACTTTTACCTTCTAGTAATGACTAACCTACTCATTTATCTACAAAATGAATGAGAGAGACAAAAAAGACTTAATTCAAAAATAATGCTATCAATAACAACAGATTTTATTATTAAAAAATAATGTGCGTGTGTGTATAAATAAATGTAGTTGCTTTAAAATATATTTTTATGCTCATATTAAGTTAAATTTCAATGTTCATTTACAAACAAAATCTTTTTTTGTTTATTTAGTTAGACATTGTCTTATATAACCTCTTCAGTAACCTACCCATCCGAAAAAAAAAAAAACCAAACACTCCCGGTAATAATCACAATAATGAAATATTTGATCATCATTACACAATGATTATCAGTAAATAATGGCATTCCCAAAAATTATTAGTTGTAGATTAAATTACTTATATAAAATATTATATTACTTATATAAAATGTTACTCTTCGGCAAATAATAACGTCTTGAATAATTTCAATATCAGAAACATTAAATTATATACATAGAATTTTTTAAAGAACGAATTATTTATAGTTAATGTTTGCTACAAGTTGAACATATAATAATTATTTAATTACTCAGCTATGAAACATTTGTAATTAACTTCAAAAAATCAATTATTTTTAAGACTTTAATAAGATATGTAATAATAGACTTAACTACTGTAATTCGAATTAGTGTTATGATTTAGAATTTTATAGAATTAGTAGAATAAAAAATAAAATAAAAACATTAATATTTATTTTCACTTTACTTTTTAGAATTTTATAGAATTAGTAGAATAAAAAATAAAATAAAAACATTAATAGTTAAATTTCATTTTACTTATCTTTTATATGTAAATAATTTTGTGATTTATTATATATTTAAATTTTGTGATAGAGGAAATGAATCTTCATACATGTGCTATTGGATTGATATATTAAATTGATGCACACTAACCCATCAATAGATGTTTGAAATATCAGGCTCATAATAATATCAAGTCTTGATTTAAGCATGATCAATAGGTGTTGGTTTATATAAGAATAATCTCTAAGTAAGCATAAGTGATTCTCTTATACATTTAAAATACTTATTGATGTGTGAGTGTATGTAAATTTAATATATCAATCCAATAATGCATGTGTGAAGATTGATTAATCTACATAAAATAAAAATAATAAAGTAACTGTGCAAAATAATATTATGGCAAAGTGACAATATTTGATCAATACTTTATCATTGATTATTCCTTCTTAATGAAATCTAATCTAACATCTTAATATTTAATCATAAACATTAATGGATCTTTTATATCATTACACTGAATAGTATTTATCCTAAAATAATAACATCTCTTTAAAGATACAGTAGTTTAAACACAAAAGGTTTAAACATTTATCAAATTGTGAAATATTAACAAAAATAATTTGATATAATCTAATGTCAAGTGGAAATTTTATTGCATACTTGTAATAAAAATGTCTAAAACAATTAGGATAAAAATTTGTGCGAAGCAAAACTTTTTATTCCTAGAATTTAAACATTTTTGACTTGTCCACACATACATTTTTATGTTAATATTATCATTACATTATTTCAACTTGATCCTATTATGAATTCATGAATAATAGAACTCATTCAAGAATGTTGCAGAGATGTCTGGAAATCTTATTGTCAGGCATCATTCTAACATTTTTGAATAATTTTCTCTAAACAGATGATAGCTAGAAGGATTCATTGGAAATATTGCTGCAAATCTAATTGTAATTACAAGAAAACTGATACAGTAATAATCTTGAATTATAATGTATATGCCCTTTTACAATAAAAACTTTCACTTTAATATAAACACACACATAAATGTGATAAAGTATTAACCTAATTAAAGGAAATATAAATAAAGTAATACTTAAGAAGTTTTGACTTTGAGATGATGATGCTTTGATTACTTCATTCTTTTGTAGTTTTTGTTAGTATTGTTTATTTACCAGTTTAGTATTTATTTGATAACAAAAACTGAAACAAAATAATATTTAATTTAACAAACTTCAATATTTCAGTATTGTTAAAAGAAGGTTAACAGAAAAAAGTTAACAAAACCAGTGTGTTTGGTAGTTTGTTTGTTTTTTTTGTTTACAGGCTTGAGAGTACATGTGAGAGCTTTTGAGAATGTTCATTCTTTTGTTTATATTTTAAAAATAAAAACCATATTTTTTTGTAGATTGTTTATATATTTATGATTATTTTTGCAAAACATTTGGGAAATATTGTGATATTTATTTTAAATTAAACTTAGATTTTATTAAAAAAAATTACTTTTAGATGAAAAATCAAAAGAAATATTAATAACATAAAGGAAGAAATTCTTATTGAATGAAAAAGAAACTTCTTCATAATCAATGTAAAACATGGTTTTCCAGATATTTGCAGATAGAGACAAACTTTCAAAAATAATTTTTCAGAATCTATTTACTTGTAATGCACATGTTAAAGAGGAAGAGGGGAGATGAATAAAAATACATTTAATTACTTTTAATTTTTTATTGAATACACTTAAAATTAATATTATAGGGGATTGATGGATACATAATGATATATATATATATATTGTGATAGAATGGGTTTAAATCCAGTCCCAAATATAATTAGTGGTCAGTATTTAAACATATATGTAGATGTAGATATATAATATTTAATTTTTATTACATGGTGGTGGTTACAAATACACAAATGCAGGGGGAGGGACTCTGTCATTTTGAAACAATGTATATATGTGTGTGACAAATGTGTGTATGAATGGGTCAAGTAGTTGAAAAGAGAGAAATGAGATTTTTGTTTCACGTTTGAAAAACTAGATGTTTTCCACAGAAATGAGATTTCACTGTCTTTGATGTACAATAAAAGCTATGATGAACGTTTTCACACACCAACCAGATCTGGTTAGTCAGATTGAAAGCAGGAAGTGATATCAAAGGAAACTTCTAGCACAAATGGAGGGGGCTATAAAAGAGAGTCACCCATAATGCATTTTTGTCTTGGCCCTGCAGAATTATAGCCATGAACAGTAAAATCATAACTCCAGAATATTAAAAGTTTTAATATTTTTCTTACATAATGGTGGATCCAAAAGAAATGATGGGGTAAGAACAGACCATGTTGGATTCAAACCCCTAATTCCAACCAATTGTAGCTGCCTTGCCCAATAACATCAAGATGCCTTGGAATAAAATATAATTCCCAACATGAAACCAAGCTGAACCTCGTCAACCAACGGTCATGAAGATCAGAAACCTTTGCATTGAATTACCTGTTATTACCTGTGATGAATGGAACTCTTTAAAATAAATAAAGTTGCTTCCACTAATTCCCCAGAAAATTCAGGTAAAGAACTTTAAGTACTGATTTTTCTTTTCCTTTATGAGAAAGAAATTTTGTATCGGTTGAAATAAGTGAAGGTGACAACCTAAGTTAATTTAATGACATTTTCTTAAAGTCTTATTTAATTGCGAACATAAATAATGTAATTATTGTCAGTCACATGAAATAAACTTTTTTCTTAGTATCAACCTTCACTACTTGATTATGTGTGATAAATCTATTGGAAAGAATGGTGTATGGGTGTGTATAAAAATGACAGAGTAATAATTTTTTTACATTTTTTTATAATATTAAATATAGAATGAAAAGTAGAGTGTTGAATTATTTATTTATTTTTATCTAAAGATCAAAGAATAATAATGATCTTTATAAGCCTTTAATAAAAAACTGATTTGATAATAAAACTCAAAACAAATCTTATTGTGATATTTATTTATGGATCAATTTATTTATTTATTTTTATGTGTGTTTAAAAAGAAGAACTCTTAACCCCATTCATAACTACTCCTGGCTGTGATGCCACCCAATCATGAGACTGAGCTAGCCGATGGTCAAAACCCTTCTCACATTATGTAAGATAGTGTTCTTGTTGGTAATATATTCACTTTCATGTAATTCTTATATTCGTATAAGATTGGCACTTGGAGTCCTTTGGATGACCATAAATACACATTGGGAATATATTACAAGTATGAGAATGAATCCAGAAGTTTTGAATAACAATATTTAAGTCAAAACCATTTTAATTAAATATAAATAGGTAGGCACATATGTTTGCTATATCGTAGATATATAGTCGGTAGTGTGCTCTATCTAGTGAGAGGTATGGGTTTTGTTACAATATATATATAAATTGTGGGTTTGTTTTCTACAATTACATTTAAAATTCTATATACATTTATAATCATAATATTTTTCTTGTTTTAATAAATATGAAAAAATAAATTCATGTTTCAATATTTTGCATGAACCACCTAAAATCATCTCATGATGTAGCAATGGATCATCATCTACACTTTGGGTACTTTTAAAGAGTAGTTTTTTTTTTTACTATTTTTTAAATTAATGTAATTTTAGATATTATATTAAAACAGAATTTTATTACTTTATATAATCATAAAAGTAATTTACTTGCATTTTAAAAATGGGATAATTATTTTAATTTTCTTCCCAAAGCAATTTGTATGAATATCAATTTGCAAACTATTGGAATAAATTGGTAACTCTTTTTTAAAGTATTGGCAATTATATATATATAAATGACATATTTTGCGGGTTCATCCATGTTAAAAAAAATTTAAATATTGATATACTGATGCTTCGATTTTATCACACAAGTCATCCATCCACTGGGTGATAAAAGGTAGAAAGATGGTTGTAGAGTGCTATAATCACTGATTTGAAAAAAAAACATTAAAGTTCCACCAATAGCAAAAATGTTAAGTTAAGAAAGTTTTTTTTTAAAAAATCTTTCCAATAAGAGAAAATTTGCATGTATCATCTCGCTTATTGATACAATCTGATCTATTAAGTATCTCCATGACTTCCCTAATTTTGCACTGGTAGAGATTATCACATCTGGATATGATCTTGGTACTAGAAAAAATAATTTTATGACCTGAATCTATAGTATGGAGTGAGAGTGCTGATGATGATGAGTGTTATTTAACTGCATTAGCATGCTCATTTCTCATAATACTGATGTGATGATTACTCATACCTATGTAAGAAGTTTTACAATTTTCACATGAGATTTGATAAACACCATGAGATTCAAGAAAGATTGAATCATTAGGTTTGATTATTATATTGCTGATCTTTTGATGAGTAGAAAATGCTATATCTATATTACAGCATTTTAATATACATCCAATACTATCTGCAGTTTCTTTTACATGTAGAACACAAATCCTAATAGCCGATTTATCATTTTTTGTTTCCTATTTTGTCCATTTTCGGCTTGAAATAAGGCTTTTTTTATAAATTTATAATTATAATATTTGCTAATAAAACACTATTAATATGATTTATTTCTTTTTTCAGATGTGTCTTATCTGAACGGTTAATTGCTCTATTTAAAAGAGTTTTGATTACAGAAACTATGAGTTGGGTGATGATGAGAATGTAAATGTAAATATCTGTCCATGTGTGCATTCTTTCTGTAAATCGAAAAAGATAAATTATTTGGTATTCTGGTGATTAGAATATCAAGAAAAGGGAGTTTTCCATCAGACACTGTCTTTATTGTAAATTTAATATGAGGCTGTATATTATTTAAATGTAAGAAAAAATCATCTAATTTATTTTTTCCATGTTGCTATATGACAAAGTGCCATCTATGTATCTGAGCCAAATGAGAGGTTTTAAAGATGATGATTCTAAAGCACGTTTCTAATATTTTCTATGAATAAATCAGTTATTATTCCTGAGGTAGATGAGCCCATAGGAGTACCAAAAACTTGTCTGTAATGCTATCCATTGTATACAAAATATGAGTGCAAAAGAGAATGTTTAATCAAAGCAATAATATGGTCTGGTAAATTGCAACATTGTGAAATTATATTTAAAGCTTCATCAATTGGATTGTTTGTAAACAAAGTCATGACATCAAAACTGATGAGAATGTCATTACCATTAATTTTCAAATTTTTTAAAACAGAAATAAAATGAACAGGTTTTAAGGTATTATTTAATAGATGGGATTGTAGGTTTAATGAAATCAGATAAATATCTAGCTAAAATAAAAGTTGGAGATCCTATTGCACCTACTATTGGATGAAGGGGGGTATCTGGTTTGTGAATTTTTGGAAGTCCATAAAATTTTTGACACATGATTTTTCACAAGGGATTATTTTATTTTTTATTTCTGTTTCAATAGGCGATTTACTAATAATGACTTTTGTTGTTTTTTCCAAATACGTAGTATGATTTCTTTTTGATAGTTTATAAGTTTTATCATTAAGCAAATCTAAAATTTTATTATGGTAAATGTCACGATCCATAACAACAATGGCATTACCTTTATTAGCTGGAAGTACAACAATTGATTTGTCCAATTTTATATTATTCAATGCTTGTCTTTCTTTCTGTGAAATAATATTTTTAGAAAGCTTAGCTTTTTTTAAAATATTGCAAATCTTGGCTCTAGCCAAATCAGCTGATGAAGAATCTATTTTATCGAGAGAGCTGATTCAACATTACAAACAATTCGCTCAAAAGGCATCAGGGAAGGTGTTGAAGCAAAAATAAAATTTTAGATTTGCTTAAATGATAAAACTTTAAACGATCAAAAAGAGATCATACTACATATTTACAAAAAACAACAAAAGCCATTATTAATAAATTGCTTATTGAAACAGAGATAAAAAAAAAAAATAATCCCTTGTGAAAAATCATGTGTCTGTCAAAAATGTTATGGACTTTCAAAAATTCACAAATCAGATACCCCCCTTCATCTAATATTAAGTACAGTACGATCTCCAAGTCATATTTTTGATAGATATTTATCAGATTTCATTAAACCCACAATCCTATCTATTAAATCATACATTAAAAACTCTTTTCATTTTATTTCTGTTTTAAAAAATATTAAAATTAATGGTAATGACATCCTGGTCAGTTTGATGTCATGCCTTTGTTTACAAACATTCCAATTGATGAAGCTTTAAATATAATTTCACAACATTGCAATTTACCAGACCATATTATTGCTTTGATTAAACATTGTCTCTTGAACACATATTTTGTATACAATGGACAGCATTACAGACAAGTTTTTGGTACTCCTATGGGCTCATCTATCTCAGGGGTAATAGCTGATTTATTCATGGAAAAATAGAAACTCGTGCTTTAGAATATCGTCTTTAAAACCTCCCATTTGGCTCAGATACACAAATGACACTTTTGTCATATGGCAACATGGAAAAAATAAATTAGATGATTTTTTCTTACATTTTAATAATATGCATCCTCATATTAAATTTACAATGGAAGAGTCTTCTTGATGTTCTAGTCATCAGAACACCAAATAGTTTATCTTTTTCGATTTACAAAACAAATACACACATGGACAGATATTTACATTTATGTTATCATCATTCAACTCAGATAGTTTCTGTAGACAAAACCCTTTTAAATAGAGTGATTAATCTTTCAGATAAGTCACATCTGAAATAAATAAACCATATTAATAGTGTTTTATTAGCAAATAGTTATAATTATAAAAGCCTTAGTTCAAGCCGAAAATGGACAAAATAGGAAACAAATAAATCGGCTATTAGGATTTATGTTCTACATGTAAAAGAAACTGCAGATAGTATTGGACATATATTAAAATGCTATAATATAGATACAGAATTTTCTACTCATCAAAAGATCAGCAATATAATAATCAAGCCTAAGGATTCAATCCCTCTTGAATCTCATGGTGTTTATCAAATCTGATGTGAAAGTTGTAAAGATTCTTACATAGGTAAAAGTAATCATTGCATCAGCATTAGGAGAAATGAGCATGCTAATGCAGTTAAACAAGTCATCAGCAGCAGCACTCTCACTCCATACTATTGATTCAGGTCAAAAAGTTGATTTTTCTACTACCAGAATTATATCCATCATATCTAGATGTGATAATCTCTACCAGTCCAAAATAAGAGAAATAATTGAAATACTTAAAAGGCCAGATTGTATCAGTAAGTGAGATGATACATACAAACTTTTACCTATTTGGAAAGTCTTAAAAAAATTAACATTTTTTGCCATTGGTGAAATTTTAACATTTTTTTTTTTAATCAATGATTGTAGCATCTCTACAACTGTCTTTCTATCTTATATCACCCAGTGGATGACATGTGTGATCCAAGTCAAAATGTTGGCATATCAATATTTAACATTCTTTTTAGCATGGATGAACCCGCAAAATATGCCTTTTATATATGCAACCCATGAAAATCTTTGTATCAACATATATATATTAATAAATCACCTATTGAAACAGAGATAAAAAATAAAATAATCCCTCGTGAAAAATCTTATGTCTGTCCAAAATTTTATAGACTTCCAAAAATTCACAAACCAGATACCCCCTTTGTCCAATAGTAAGTGCAATAGGTTCTCAAACTCATATTTTAGCTAGATACTTATTGGATTTCATTAAACCTACAATACCATCTATTAAATCATATATTAAAAACTCTCTTCATTTTATTTCTGTTTAAAAAAGTTTAAAAATTAATGCTAATGACATTCTGGTCAGTTTTGATGTCGTGTCTTTGTTTACAAACATTCCAATTGATGAAGCTTTAAATATAATCTCATAATGTTGTAATTTACCAGACCATATTATTGCTTTGATTAAACATTGTATCTTAAATACATAAATATATATTTTTTATTCAATGGACAGTGTTACAGACAAGTTTTTGGTACTCCTATGGGCTCACCTATCTCAGGAGTAATAGCTGATTTATTCATGGAATATATAGAAACTCATGCTTTAGAATCATCATCTTTAAAACTGCTCATTTGGCTCAGATACATAGATGACACTTTTGTCATATGGCAACATGGAAAAAATAAATTAGATGATTTTTTTCTTACATTTAAATAATATGCATCCTCATATTAAATTTACAATGGAGACAGAGACTGATGGAAAACTCCCTTTTCTTGATGTTCTAGTCACCAGAACACCAAATAGTTTACCTTTTTCTATTTACAGAAAGGATACACACAGAAAGAATACACACAGACAGATATTTACATTTCCATTCTCATCATACCCAACTCAGATAGTTTCTGTAGCCAAAACTCTTTTAAATAGACCAATTAACCTTTCAGATGAGACACATCTAAAAGAAGAAATAAATCATATTAATAGTGTTTTATTAGCAAATGGTTATAATTACAAATTTATAAAAAAAGCCTTATTTCAAGCCCAAAATAGACAAAAAAGATGATAAATCAGCTATTAGGATTTGTGTTCCATATGTAAAAGAAACTACAGACAGTATCGGACATATATTAAAATGCTATAATATAGATACAGCATTTTCTGCTCATCAAAAGATCAGCAATATAATAACCAAGCCTAAGGATTCAATCCCTCTTGAATCTCATGGTGTCTATCAAATCTCATGTAAAAATTGCAAAGCTTCTTACATAGGTATGAGTAATCGTTGCATAAGTATTAGGAGAGATGAGCATGCTAATGCAATTAAACAATACTCATCATCAGCAGCACTCTCACTCCATACTATAGATTCAGATCTTTCTAGTACCAGGATCATATCCAGATGTGATAATCTCTACCAGTGCAAAATTAGAGAAGCCATTGAGATACTTAAAAGGCCAGATTGTATCAATAAGTAAGATGATACATGCAAACTTTCTTCTATTTGGAAAGATTTTTTTAAAAAAACATTCCTAAATTTAACATTTTTGCTATTGGTGGAAATTTAATGTTTTATTTAAATCAGTGATTGTAGCACCTCTGCAACCATCTTTCTATCTTTTATAAATCTGTGGATGACTTGTGTGACAAGTTGAAATGTCAGTATATTAATATTAAAAGTTTTTAACACAGATGAACCCGCAAAATATGTATTTTATATATTTAACCCATGCAAATCTTCATTTTAACATATATATATATATATTAGACATAATATTTTAATTCTAAAAAATTCTATATATATATATATCAGGATGTAATAAAAATTCAACAACTTTAAATGCTTTTAAATACAACCTTGATTGGTTTTTATTGTACCTTCACAGTTTTTGTTTCAAAAATATATTTATTAATTACTTTGTGTACAAATTGGAAAGGATATATACAAAGTTAAATGAGGTTATGCTAAGTTCTGAGAGTTTTTGTTGAATGGTTTAGTAGGCCAGCATGTTTGTCATTCTGTTGTTATTACTTGGGAGGGTGAATAGATTCCAAGTGTCCTCAAAGGATTTTTTGGGAGAGATGAGCTCATCTTTTTTCCTGATTTTCTTTATTGTTTTGAAGAACAACAGACCTGGGTCTAGACAGGACAATTCCATTGTCAACTTGCAGCATACTACCCAGATTGCATAAAGGATGAAAATGGATAGTCTAATATTAGCAAATGTTCCAGTGTGAATCACTTTTATGGGTGAGAGAATTAGGTCCAGTCTGATATTGGAGTTGGCAAAGACTATATATCTGACTGTTTTAAGGTTTAAACAATGATAAATAAAGTGCTCAATGGTTTCTTTTTCATGAGAACATAAACTGCAGGTCAGATCAATGTTGAAGTTTCCTCTTTGGTAAAACAGGAACCAGTTTGTGGGAAGTGCACTAAGGTTAATTCTGATGATGAAGTCCAGATACTTGGGCTCCAGACACCATCTTTTAAAGTGGGTGAAAGATTTTTGGTTTGTAAGGTTGAAGCTACTTTCAGGAGATTGTGGGTGGGGTTTGATTAGGTAGTATGCATCCCACAAAGTGAATTTAATGTCAAGATTGGTGTCCATGATTGGTGTGTATTGACTTAGAAGATTGATAAGAGATGATATCCATGGCATTTGCCCTGGATCTGTTCAGGAAATCTTTTCAGTGATGTTATTATAGCCAAATGAATGTATTAAATTATGTAGCATATTGTGCATTTTTGGAGGATGGCTGCTTGAATAGAGTGAAAAGATAGGCCATTGAACCTCTGAGGTAGCTGGATTTGTCAGAGGCTGTTGACCACAGTCTTCCATCTTCAGAAGAGTTTGGTTCATGGGCAATTAATTTTGTTCTGAAACTGGTTAGTTTGATGAAGGGCAGGTAAAATGTAATTTTTGGTAATATTATCATATTCAGGAGGCCTAGCTTTCCATATAGTGAGAGAGGTAAACTCTAGAGAGGGATGTGGTGATATGTTCTGTTGTTTGAAGAATACTGTCCGGTATTTCTCTGGCCATTGCCATTGAGGATTTGAAGATGGGAAACCCCAAGCATTTTTGTGGCTTGGCAGTATAGGTAGATGGAATTTGTTTTCCTGACTTTATCTGCCAGATAGCTGATTTATTGGGGTTTATTTGTAAATAGTATTTTACGGAATACCAATTTAAAATGGATTGTAGTTGGGGAAGGTATTTGATGGTGGGTAGAACAACCATGATGTCATCTATGAGTTGAGATGTTTATTGATGGATGGAATGAATATGCCTAGAAGATTTTTTTCAATATCCACCAGTAGAGGGTTTATGCATGTTGTGAAGCATAAAGCACTGAGAGGAGCCTTGACATATAGATTTAAAAGATTTGAAGTCTGGTATGAGCTTGCCATCCAGTGAGACAAAGATGTCTCTGTTGCTTAATAGATTGCTGAATATCTGTATAATGGTTGCTGGAACATCATACTCAGCCAGCAGATTCAGAAGGATGTCTATGTATGTGCACTAAATCAAAAGCCACTGTGATATACCAGCTGGACAGCAATGGGTTTAGATTTCTTTTGTATTCTGACATAATCAATGAGAGCCATAACATTAGCTATAGCATGTGAGGTAGAGGAAGCTTTTTTTCCATATTGATTAGGAGAAATGTGTTTAAGGACTATAGGTTGAATTTGATCCTTGATGACTGATTCCATTGTCTTGATAAGCAAATGGGGTCATGGAGATTGGTCAAATACTGGTTAGATCAGTGAGTGATTTTTGTTTTTTTTAAAAAGGCATGAGTGTGACCAGATATAGATCAGTTATATTTCTGGGTCCAGTAGCTAAGTGTTGCATTTTTACCATGATGGGAACTGTAAACTGGCTTAGGTGGTTTAGAAGGAACTTAGGGATGCCATATATTCCTGGGTGAATGCTATCCAGGAGGGACATAAGTTTCTTTTTAAGTAGGGCTTCTGTGATGCCATGCTTGTGTGGATCCCTGCTTCCAGCCAGTCTAGTTCTGAAAGAGGACTATCTGCTTGCATAAGTTGTTGATGTTGCTGACTGATGAGTAACATCATAGGATCACCTATGAGGGTGCTACTATTACTGGTAATTGATGATGTGTAACTTGTTGTCTATTTGTCCCTAGAATCCACCTGAGGTACCCTCTTGTCCAACAATGTTGTTGACATAAGAAAAATCTAGACCTCCTGATGGATATATATTCTGTGAGTGATTTTTGTTTAATATGGTAAAGGTTTTTAAGTGATATGATAAAGATCTATATTGGAATGATTCTGTTGCAGCATTTGTAGTTGATTTTCAATGTCTGTGAGTTCTCTGAGTAGGCTATTTGAGCCTTTAATTTTCCTGGTGTGATGGTTTAGAATGGATTGGAGAATCCTGATATAAGTGAAGCAGGCTTCTTCAGCTGGAAGGGAAAGAATGTTGATCTTTCAGAAATAAATGTAGGTTTCTGTCATATTAAAGATATATTATGCTATTTTTGAACAAACCAAATTGCAGAGAAGGCAATTACAAACTGCTTATTAAGATTAATAAGTTACTGTCCATTAAAATATATTGCAATACTGTAAAAATTATAAAACTTTTGAACATTTAGAGCATAAATTGTTAGATTTATGAGATAGTGATATGTATTCATCACATTTTAAAAAGAAATGTCAAATAAAAAGGATTTCATCTGTTTCTGAAAAAAAAGTGAATACTTTCTGACAGTTGAAATCAAATGTTATTTTTTTAGAATTTACTTCATTTTTAACAAAAATCTCTAAAAAAGAAAGTCAAATTTATTATATTCTGATAAATAATACAAATATTAAATTTAATGTTTAAAGCACATAACAAGTGAAAAGAATTAATACTATCACTGTATTAGTGCAATGTAAGAGTGTTAAAGCAACTTTTATTTATTCTTTAAACATTTTTATCTGCAAATGCAACAATAAACATACACAAAAAATATATTGTTTTTATTACATATTTCAATTTTTTTTTATATTTGCCAAATTGAAATATTTTTAAGAATGATTTTTCTTTGTAAACTTGTATTTCTAAAGAAGAATTAGAAAATTTTAAAAATCTAATTTGTTAAATTAATAAGTTGCAAAACTGTGAAGGATTAAAAACACAAACAAATAAAAGAAAATTATTTGTCTCTATAATTGTTTTTTTTTAATAATTCAGAGTACTGACTTTTATCAAAAAATATATTTAAATGAAATTATTCAAAAATTAAATATTGCAATCTTTTTACAGAGTTTAGCTAATTATCTCTCAATCCACTGTATTAACAATTTCTTTTCAACTTTTTTTTTTTTAATTTTTTTAACTGTTTTATTATCAAAACATTACCAAAACTTTTTAATAATTCATTTATTCATTAATTAAAAAATATATAAGTAAAGACATATGTATATGCAATAAATAAGTATACAAAAAATATTTGTGTACAAAATTTTTTGAGAATTTCATTTAACTGTATTTTCTGATGGAAATCATTCTAAAATTTAAGAAATATAAAATTTATTTTACAATAGTTTTCAGAGCTAAGTGAATAAGTGATATCATTTTATTACTTTCATTTATTGATGAACAATTTTTACTTTATATTGAGACAGATGCTTTGCTATGTCTTAAATCTATGTATGCAGAAGAATAGGAATTTCAGATAAAAAAAATTCTATTTGTAAATTAATTTAAAAATTTTGCTAATTTAATTTTATGTGAAACGTGTTATAAAATTGTGGGCACATGCATATATGCACACACATGAAATGTGAGAATAACTTTGGTTATTTACTAAAAGTAATGTTCTTTTTTTTTATATAAAAAGTAAACTTTTTAAATAAATCTGTTATCTTTTATGTAAGATTATTTTCAAACTTTATAGAACAATGCTTAACCTCAAAATAAAATTTTCATCTGCTGTGATAACAATTTTTAAAGTTAAGATTATACAGGTAAGAAATGTAATAAAATTAATTAATACAAAATGTAAATGATTTTTAATTGATAAAAACCTGGCTTAATAATTAATTAAAACTCTCACTATTTTGAGCTGTTAACTTAGAAAATTCTAAAAAAAAATTGGTGGGTAGACACATAGATCAGATGAGTATAAAAGCTTCCCAAAATCTATTGGTTCATGAAGATGCTATCCATTCCTTAATTCCATCTATCCACTTTATTTAATATATTTATTTATTAGAATTGATCATTCTATGTGACAAGCCATACTTCTTATCAAATCTCTCATCAAAATTGTAGATACTAGTCAATGGTTTAGGACAAGTGGTCAAACAGTTTAAAAAAAAGATGAATCAACCAAATTTGTCTAGTGGTGATCTTTAAAATATGCTGGGATAGGCACCTCACCAAGATAAACTCCATGATCTAAGTTGAACCTTCATCCTCCAACATGTTATGAAATCCTAAATCTTTAGAAAGCTGCCATCCTAAAGCCAACCTACAAATAAGACTCTCCACTGACTGCCCAGACAGCTTTAACTAGAAATGGACAAAGATATCTACCTCTTTGATAAATTGCAGGAAGTTAAAGCATCAACTTTGAAGAACTTAATTGTAATATAATTTTTTTTATATACCTTAAAATAAGCCAGAGGTTGTTATAAGTGTTTCCTTTTGTATGTGTGCATTACTTTTTTATTAATCATAATATTAGATTTCAGTGTTTTTTATAAGTCATGTATGAATCTTTTGCTGTTTCTTATAGAGTATGCCTTCATTTAGAATGTATTATATTAAAAAAGTATATAACTCCATAAAAAACTCTTTTCCTGCATTGAGAGTTTTGAAAAATTTTAATGAAATGTAATAATTATTGTAGAACAGATTGATCCTTCTCTCCTTCTGTCTTAGAATATTTAAAACGTAAGTTTTTTTTTCTTTTAATAAAACAAGTCAGAAATGTAATCAGTCAGTAAAATCTTTTAAAGAAGAATGTAGTAATGTTTAAATTGAACTTTATATTGTAATTAGCACTAATTAATTTATTTTATATATGGGTTATTTGATTTTAGGTTTAGTAAAACATTTTACTGCTGTATATAATATGCTTGTGAGTGTAGACTTAATGTGAATGTTATTTTATAAGAGATTTCCTTTACTTCACCAGGTTAACTAAGTCTCTACCTGGTCAATATTATTAGTATATTTTTGGTTGCCCAGTCAGTCTACTGTGTTCATCAGTCTATTCATCCTGACCTGGTCTGGCTTTGGTATAGTCAGAATGCCCTTTTCATTAGTTTCACTATATATTGAAAAATTCTGAGGAACCTCTGATTGTGACAATTTGATCAAACTCATATTCTTTTAAACTGGGCTACTAATCATTGAATCATTGACTAGCTTGTTTTTGCACAGTAAGCTTAGCATTAACTTCTCATGCCTATGTTATGTTTAATAGCCCTTTTTAGAATTATTAGATGGTATTATATTGCTGCACACATGCATCTTTATTGTGTGAAAATATGCATAAACATTCAAGGAGATAAATTGAATATTTTATTTCTTTCTTATTAGAAGTCATCCACATTTCTGACGTTAGATTGCTTGGTACCTGATAAAAATCCGATTATAGAATGGAGCGTACTATGTGCATTTAATTTTATATTTTATAAAGTAAAAGAATATCATGTCTAGCGTTGGTGGTTGTGAGGTCAGCACAGCTGCCTTACAAGCAGTTGTCCCGGGTTAGTGGGTTTGCTTCCCGGCCGATGCTTTGACACATGAAATAAAAAGACCTATTCAATATCATATATATATAACGTATATACATGTTTATTAAATGCACGATTTTTTTTTAAAATTTCAACATTTTTATTGTCACATATATTAAAAAAAGACATTTTATTTTTTTTTGTTGTTGTTTATTTAAGTCTACTAGTATTTTTTATTTAGCAGTTTTTTTTTACTTAATTTTTTAAACTATATTTTTATGCATTAAAAATTATTTATGATATTTACTATTTTGATGATATAATGAGAATATTAATAAGTATCAAACGAACTACAAGATGATAAAAAAAAAGAAATTTTAAACTATAGGGAGGAATATTATTATCATTCCATGAGATTCAGTTTTTTTTAGAATATACTCTGCTTGCTTTTTCTTAGTTCGCTAGTATTTTTTGAAAATGTTTTCTGAGTTTTTATAATATTTAAGAAGTAAATCTTTTTTTAAATAACTACCACATACAATTCAGTTTGTTTTTGTAAAGTTAAACTTTAAAAATATAAAATACCTTTTTAAAATATAAAGGTTGCTGAGATTAGACAAATTCAAACTTACTTATAAAAACTTAATAAATAGATTAATGCAGATGGAATTAAATGTAAATAAATTTGGAGATGTCAGCTTTTAATAATCATGCATAATACATTTGCTACTATTACTGTATACTGCATAAAAATTGACAAATCAATAAAGCATGTCACCATTACAATATTAATATAAGTTGTGTTGCTGTTTATACTTGTGTGGATGCACCTGATGAAGAAAGTTATTTTTGAAATGAAGGCATATTGCAGAGTGATTTGTCAACTTTTTTTATATAGAATGACAGCTGTTATAAAAAATGTATTATACACAATGATTGGGTTGACATCTTTTTACATTTATTTACAAAAATGTAGCATTTTTAAACTAGATAATACGCTAATAAAATAAAATAAAAACATTTGCAAAAGTATTAAATCTTAATTGCTCTATATAATTTTTATGACAAACTTATATTTTATGATGTCCAGCATGGTTTTGTACCATGATAAAAAATCCATTAACAATATCACATTCCTTGAATTGCTTTATTATTACAAAATATTAATTATTGTATGAGACCCTTAAAAACTAAATTAAATATCCAAAATATGAGTTAGAAATTTAACAATAAAAATAAATAATATTTAGAGAATAAAAATATTGATATTTCTTTTCCAATTAGGTTTACATTTTTTAATGACTTGATTTTAACATGTAAGTGCATTACCATGAGCAAATCGTTTTATGTATTTGGAAAAGCATAAATAACTCAAAAACAATTTAATTGACCATACAATGTTGTATTTTTAGCTATCAGAAAACATTATTTTTCAAAAATAATCATGCAACTTTTTTATACTTATTATTTTTAAAAATATTTTGCCTATTTTACAGTGTCATAAATTGTCTGAAAAGATATTTAATAAATTATCAAAAGAATACAAAAAGGCTATAATTTTTTTATGCCATTAATATTTAAAACAAAACACATACAATATAAATACTTTCAATATTCTTTTATTCAAACTATTTAGACGAATAATATTATTTAAATAATGTTGTATTAATCTCTGCACAAAGTATAATAAAAATCGACAGACACCAATATTTTCTAACACTAATACAATAAAGCGTGTTAAATCATTCCAAACTGATGAAAATTTAAATAATTTTGTGAAAAACAACTTCACTGAACAAATAATAATAATAGCAGCAGCAGTAGCAGCAGCAGTAGCAGCAGCAGCAGTAGCAGTAATAATAATAATGTTTACAAATCTAACATTGATTTTTTATTAACTAAGTAATATATATATATTTAATTTTAACTTTATAATAAACATTAAACGATCTATATATTGTAACGGAATTTATCATCTATTATCATGCAACGTTTAGGAGTGATATTTTGGAACCCATTTTACCTCCTTCACTAAGTGTTGCCTGTCTAACATTTAGCTTAACCTTTCAAAGTCATGATAAATTAATAAGCAAAAATACCTATCACATGAATAATATCTGCTGTTGTATTATTACCTGCAAACTTTAATATTTACTTTCAACCTCAGGGTTTATCCAGTATTTATAATAAATTTTAGGAAATATAATTTTTTCTACAGTACCACCATTTTCATACCTGCACTTATATATGTAATATATAGGGATTTGGACTCAGACTGTCACATGACCCTCAACCATCCATGCTATCTCATACTGCTGAAACACTTATCACACACTTTTTGAAAAGATAAATAATCACCAATAACCATATTTCATGCTAAACCAGCACTCATCAGTTGGTCCATATTATTATCCACACACATATATACAATCAAAGCTCAGCTTATATTAAGATAGACAATCTAATAATTTCTAATCACTAACAATAAAACAGGATACATGTGGCAAGAATAACATTAGGAGTGTCAAAGTAATATTTATTTATGTATTATAATATAGTTTCATAAGTTATGACTGAATACAATGGGAATTTTGATATTGCATCCAGCACATATCTTAGCATATAAACGCAGCTATAACAAAAGTGCTAATGATCTATAAAAAAATTTAATGTAAATAATATTCACTTATAAAAATTTTGACTAGATTATAACAAAAATTGTATTATAAGATTATACAATTATAAGTATAATAATATGACCATGTAGATACATTTAACATGAGAGTGATGATGATGATTGAAATGTAAAATCATTGTTTAAAAATTAATCAAACAATTTATTAAACAAAATACATTGCATAAAAATAGAATAAATAAGGTATGTGAAGGTCGCAGAGGCTAAACTCTCCACACAGTAGCCCCACTTAGTGCAAGCTAGAGTAATCAATGGATGCAAGAAGATTTGTGCTTAAAATCCCTATCTAGTGCCTATTCATCCAATATTCCCCAGACTAGTTTTTAGTTTGTGGATTTCATCAGTGAGAAGCCTTGGATCTGAGAGCATTGCACCTAGACCTTAGGATCTAATAAAACCCTCCAGCCACCTTTTACCTTATTAGCTAACTATAAAGCTTTGAGTCCAAAATGAAAAACAATAATGTTTTCAATTCAAGCTCATTAGCTTGTATAGTCATGTAGATCTGAACTCAGTTCAGCAACCATACACCAAAAAGTATACATTTTATTTTATTAGCTAACCATAAAGATTTGAGTCCAAAATGAAAAACAATAATATTTTCATTCAAGTTCATTAGCTTGTATAGTCATATAAATTTAAAATCAGTTCAGCCTCCATACTTTTTGGTGTATGGATGCTGAACTGAGTTTAGATCTATACAACTATACAAGCTAATGATATTGAATTGAAAACATTATTGTTTTTCATTTTGGACTCAACGCTTTATCATTAGCTAATAAGGTAAAATATTGCCGCTGAAGAGTCGCATTAGATCCTGGGGTCTAGGTGCAGTGCTCTCAAATACAAGGTTCCTTACTGATAAAAGCCACAATCTAAAAATTAGTCAGGATATTGGATGAGTAGGCAAACCTTATTGCACCCATTGATTACTCTGGCTTGCACTGAGTAGTGCTAATGTGTGGGGAGTTTAGCCTCTATGTAAATAACTTATGTAAGCATAAAGAATAATGATCATGTGATGTTTAATGGTATATGAAATAATTAGATTAATATTTCTATAATATTCTTACATCATAAAGTCTTTTATAAAAAGTGTTGTTAAAAGATTTCAGGTATATGCACTGATATCTAACAGACGATGTTGCTTACACAAATCAATAAAGAATATTGCTTGTGATAAGATTTCTAACATGTCCTTATTCACATGTGTGTGGTCATATGTATTGGTTATATAACATGGAGAGGATAGCTGAAGGAAACTTAAAAGTTAGTGTTCAAATCATCTTTAATAACATGTCCTAAGTATTTTAAGATTTACTAAATAAGCATAAGATTATTCCACATTTTATAAAATCCCAATATCTCTCCTACTCTTAATAAACCATTATAATGGTATTGTATTATTAATCCTTATTTAGGAGACATTTATTTTTTACTAAATAAGTGCAATATTCACATGGCCATTTATACACTATTAAGGTCTCAAAAATATTCTACTTGACCTGTAAGCATGGAATAATTATCATGTATAAAGTATAGTATTATTATAATAAGTACACTTTAAATATATAAACAGAATATCATTTAATCTTGTCAATAAATGCTTACACACTAAGAGACCATAAAAAGCTTATGTTAATAAGATAGGAGACATATAAAACAAAAGAATCTCATATCCAATAGGACAACTCAAAATATTATTAAAAACTATGATATTAAAGGAACAATCTCTCTTTAAAATCATATATTCACTACCACACTAGTTTGAATAATGAAAGCATATTTCATGCTCTTCTTATGGCTGATGAGAATGTTAATCAATTCTAAATGCTTACTACCAAAATTTTTATTATATACTAAATATATATACTAACAGCAACAAATCACTCATTTCACTCATAATCTTTCACTTACAAATCTGTTTATTATTGAAAATATATTCATTTTAATATTTTCTTAAACATTTTTTGTATCTCTTGGTTGCATCTTTACTCATATTTTTTAAATATCTTCCTTTATTTTCTGTTCACTTTTATTAATTTATCTTTCTATTTCTATATTACTCGGCATTAAGATATGATACTTATTCTCTATATTTATAACAGGTTTTATTTCAAGTTCAACTAGTCTATATATCTCATAGCATGATATTTCTTTTAAGATTTGCAGTATTGATGCTAATTATCCTAGCTGTTGGCTTACCATTTGATCATTTGACCCAAATTCATTGAGATTGTTGAATCTGATTGCTGTTTTTCTTTGTCAATTTTAGTTTAAAATAATTACATTTATTCTTTATTTATTTTAAATTTATGGGATATACATTTTTAAATATATCCTTCTTTCCTAGTAGTTCATTCGTCAAGTTTTAAAATATCCCATTTAATTATTAAGCCAATAAATATCACATGATCACCATTTCTGTATGGAGAGTTTTGCTATTTTATTATTGATATCAACTTCTTGAAACTCCAACTTTATTTATATATTTTTATTTAATTAGCATGCATTCACTACAAATACATCATGCTCTTCGTATTCCTGAAGTCAGTAATAAAAATTTGATTTTGATCTTTTTGTTAATTTTCTATACATAATTTAATTAATAAACTAACCTCTGTATTCCTGATTCTTTTTAATCATTCAAAATATTACACTCCAATTTCTGATATTTAAATTTATTATGCTCTAAAGTATTTAATCCATATTTCAATATCTCTTTAGAACTGTTTTGATTTTATTATTTAAATAACCCATTGTATATTTAGTTTTAAAATTATCTATCAAGATAGTATACAAAATGTTCTAGTTCATTTATATAAATTTTTTATATTTTTAGGATGAAGCATATAAAACTCTTGTTAGTGTTCTCAGGCTACTGATGGGTTCCATAAGTTCCAAATAGTGGGATGATCTTTACATATGAAAGTCAAATATAACCAATAAATGAATAGTGTTGAATCAAATATTCCTTTTGCCTTGTAAGGTAGGATGTTGCTTCATCAAGAGTTAAGTACTAATTCTAATACAATTTGATTTTCCTGTCTCCCTTTAGTTCTTTAGTCACATAGGTTATTGTAGGGCCAATAATGAACCTTTTATAGCATTGAACATCTTATAACTATAACAATATAATTGTGTATTTGTGCAATAGTCATTTATAAATTACCTGCACAATATTTCTAACTCCTTTTCCCTTTCTTCTCTGTTTTAGATCAAGATCTCAACAATTAAGACAACCATGATAAGAAGGGCTTTAGTAGGCTTGCAGTCCATAGTTCAGATATTTTCTCAAGACAGGACATTTACCAATAGATTATTTAAAACTGATTTCAGTGACAGGACTTTCAGTTGACAAAAGGCAATGTTCTTTAGAGATTATTCTGCCTACAATAGAAGTGGAAATGACTAAAAAAATGCCTAAAATTACCCATTTCATTCAATTCTGGTTATATAGTCACACATGTGCTCATTTTAATGGTATAAATAATAGTAGTAATAATAATATTAATAGTAATAGTAAAGCAAGTAGGCAATGGTAATATTAAAAATTATATAAATATATATTTTTAAATATATACATTGAATATGCAATCACTGTTTAACAAAAACCCTTCAAGTACAGAATTGAGTTTTGCATTTGTGGCTAAGTAGCTGTCAAGAGTTAATATTGATATAGCTGCTCTTAGTAAACCTGATCTTCCAG
The DNA here is from genome assembly GCA_028023455.1 of Epiperipatus broadwayi. Classification (NCBI taxonomy): domain Eukaryota; kingdom Metazoa; phylum Onychophora; class Udeonychophora; order Euonychophora; family Peripatidae; genus Epiperipatus; species Epiperipatus broadwayi. The sequence goes on along the minus strand of JAQFVV010012676.1, from coordinate 535,725 downwards.
AGAAATGAATAGAAATAGATGGATAAATATAAGGTTTTTGGAAAGGCACATCAGTCAGTGAAAGGAAAGTGCCTGGTGCATGATTTTCTATTAAGTCTAATTTAGTATCTTCTATTGTTGGAATTCCTTGTTGCATCAATGAAAGAATAATGATTTAAAATTTATCTTGCTCATTCTATTAGTGCTTATCTATTTATCTTGCTCATTCTATTAGTGCTTATCTCCCCCAGCTTTATGTTCAGAAAATTTAGAAAACATTTATTTTGTTGGATAATATTATTGCAGCAACACCGTTTAGAGATTTTTTTCTTTTTGGAGACATTAATATATATGTCAGTGTAAATAAAAGAATTTGGTCAAAAGATATTGAAATAATGGGGTTAGTGTGTAAACTGAAATGGGTTATTATTGAATAAATGCACAGAAAATGAATTCACTATGACAAATATATTTTTTAGATAAAAAGGCTGTTATAAAGGAATATGACTGTTCCCATGCTCAAAACATGAACACTTAATAGATTACTTTATAGGAATCAGAATATAAAATAATTTTCACTATACATAAGCAGTTAAAAGCAATAAGCTCCAAGATTAAAATGATAGTCACATTAAAAATTATATATTCCTGTAATATTCACAAAAAAATGATTTTCATTTTTTAAAAGAATTTACAATACATACTTAATTTCAACATCTATTAGACTTGAAATCTGCTAATTTGAATATTCATGATTGTTATATTACTGTGGCATAGAATTTCTTAAAAAGTGCATTTTGGATACAAGTAAATCTATTTTTGAGTTCACTAAAAAGAAGAAACGTCTGTTTTTGGTCAATGGTTTTATTATCAGTAATTTAATTAAAAATACATGGCATTTTCTGCTGATAAAAAACAGTCTAAGTTTGACATTTTATAATAAGTAAGTAGTAAGTTCAATGACTGACAAAAGAGATTTAAAATGATTGGTGCACTAAAACTGTGAATGCAAAATAGACTTTCACTGATCATGGTTATTGTAGATCTTTTTGATGCACTAAAAAGAAACATATAGATCTGAGAAACAGTATCACAATTCCATTAAATGCAGCAAAAACACTCTTTTATATGATGACAATGATATTTTTGAGCACATAGAAGGAATATTTTAATCATGTTTTAAATAATGATATACGTTTTGAGATGTCAACTTTAATGATATATTTATTTTATCTACTCAATTAGTTTTATGCAAAAATTACCAGCTTAACGAAATCAAACAGCTTTTTGTGATATAAAAATGAAAAGACATAAGATTCTGTTGAAACACCCAAAATCTGAAAATACCATGTTTCTCTGAAAAATAAAACCTAATTTGAAAATAAGCACTAGCATGATTTTCAGGATGCTGATAATATAAGCCCTACCTCAAATAAAAACTCTAGTTAAGTTTGACAGTTCACTGGAACACATGAAGAATGTATTGAATTTTAAAATAATGTATGTATAAATACATATAAATGTAGATTTTTGTATTTGAATAAATATTACTCAGAATTATTTTGCAGGCAGATTCATAATTAATCATTATTTAATAAACTTGCAAATACAATTTTACTTTTTATTTATCAATGCCCATTCATTCAGTCAGAAATAAGAGTTTTTTCCCATCTGACTTCCAACTGTATATATTGTAAATAAATCAGTACTGATATACAAAACAGCTGAAACTTATTATTAATCATAATCTTAGTTCACAAATTCATCAAGCCACTTTAATATTTCATATATTATTTTAAATTAAATATTACTAATTTAATATAATGTAAAGAACTTTTAATATTCTAATATTGAGCAAAAATATTCTCTGATAAGATTATAAACCTAACCTTTACATATTCAAGCTAGAATAAAATTTATTTACATGCTGTTGAAATTACAAATATTGAATAACATAGATTTTGTATTTGAATAAATATATATTTTTGTACATAAAAAAATAAGACATTCCCTGCAAATAAGTTCTAAGCCATCTTTTGGTGTTAAAATTAATATAAGACCTGGCTTTATTTTTGGGAAAACATGTATTAGCTTCAAAAAATTGGAATTTTTTTAAGAATATCAGCACGCATGATGTTGTGCCTCTTGAGATTAAGAATGATTTTATAGTCCTAATTTTTAAAAGCAAAAGAAAAATACAAGATTGTAATAATTATTATGGAATCTTATTATTATCCATTAACACAAAAATACTTTTAAAAATTTGTTGTTTAGATTGCTTCCAGTTATAGATGATTATCAGAGACTCAAAGTGATTTTAGAGAGAAGAAACACTCCAGACAAATATCAGGCACAAAGAAGTGATTTGTATTTTTATTGTTTTGGTTAAGACATTTTACTCCATTAGTTGGATTTATTTATTTATAATATTGATTGAGATTTATTGATTGTTCATCAAAGTTATTTTCATATTATTCAGCTTTATATGATGAAATGAAAGGACAGGTGTTTACTACATATGGAAAATCTAAGGCATTTGAAATGTAACCTGATTTATGACAGTGCTCTTTAAAATTGCCTATAGACAGTCTAATCAAACAGGGATCAAGATATGATACAGTTTTGATGGTGGAAATTTATTTGAATCAACAAAAAGCCAAACCAAAATTTCATTCTTTTGAATTATGGATTTACAGAATGCTGACGATTGTGTTAAATTTGAAAAGATGATTTACAGAATGTGCTTATATTTTGAATGCAACATAGAAACACATTGATTTATTAAATTAATGTTGAAAAAAAAATAAACTTCTTTATCAGCCAGTGGAAAAAGAAAATCTCTCAGCATTTTTTAGCTTGGATGCTTATCAACTTGAGAATGTAAATCAGTTTATACCTTGATAGTTTTATAATTAAAAAGAGATACTTAGATATGAAATCCAACACAGACTCCAATGTACTGATGCTATTTTTAACAAGTTAAAATATAGAATATTTCATCATAGGGAAATAACTGTTGTCACTATGTTAATTGTATATAGTACTGATATTTAATTTATTATATGAAAATGAAATTTGGACCATTTATAGAAGCAATTTAAAGTATAAAAGCTTCATTTGAGAAAGCTCTGCAAAATTTTTCAAATACAGTGGCAAGATCATAAAACCAACAAAATGATTTTATCTTTCTGGATGTGATACAATTGAGTCCACTATTGTAAGATCACATCTTTATTGGATGGAATATGCAAAATAAATTAATGATAGGCTTCCTAAAAGTGCATTTTATGGTGAATTTTGAACATGATGGATTTCAAGGTAAAACTCTCCATACAGTAATGCCACCCTGTGCCAACCAGAGTAATCAATGGATGCTAGAATGCTTGTGCATAAAATCCTTATCTAGTGCCTACTCATCCAATATCCCCAGACTAGCTTCTGGCTTGTGACCTTCATCAGTGAAAAGCTTTGGGTCTAAGAGCACTGCACCTAGATCTTAGGATCTAATGCAACCCTCCAGCAGTCACCTTTTATCTCTACTTAACTACAAAACTATGAGAATAAAATTCAATCTAAGCTTAATAGCTTATATAGACATATGGGTCTGAACTCAGTTCAGCACCCATACATTTTGGTGTCTTTGGCTCTTTAACAACCATACTCACCACTATCTTATTAGGCAGGATTGGTGTTAAATCACTAAACATCACATGATCACTATCTTTTATTCTAGCCCATAATTGTTATTAAACAAGACAAACTCTGATTGGCACAGGATGGCATTACTGTATGGAGAGTTTTGCTTTGTTTAATAACAATTATGTGCTAGAATAAGAGATGGTGAACATGTGATGATGGATTTCATTGCAAAGATAGGGCATGTTCATGATATAAAAATTATCTTGATGTCATAATAAAAAATGCAAATTTTCAACAAATAGAATTTGAGAATGAGGAGAAAATAACAAAAGAAAAAAATAACGATTTTAAATAGAGATGGTAATCTGGACCAATTGATGATTGCTGGATTAGCATGAAATACGTATATTGGTGATTATTTATCTTTTCAACATATATGTGTTCAAGTGTATCACTGTTATGAGATAGTGTGGAGAGTGGTGGGTCGTTTGTGCTCACGTGCCCTATGTATTACATACACATTCTTACAATTTGAGAAAGAAAAAGCTCTGAGGAAATTACTTAAAATAATACTATGAAATTCATCATTTATCCGTGAGAATATTAGAATTAATATCTATTTAATTCTATATATATTATTAATTTACTGAATCTATTTAATTATATATATATATTAATAATTTAATGAATCTAATAATTAAAAATCCAACACAAATAATAATTAATTAAATAATTTAACATTTAATCAAAAGATTCACGTTTCAAAAGTTTATCACACTCTAATTTTTAATATGACTTATCTCCAAGAACCGAATTCTTTTAGCAAAATCTTTTGAAATATTTATACCTGGATAATAACGATAATTACAAAGTATTTTAACATGTTCTATATAAGTAAATAAATTAATTAATGCAATTGTTTTTAAGTATACCGGGGAAATAAATTAACGTTTATTATGTTATGATTTTAATTAGATAGCTTGTATTAGATAAAAAAAAATACTGCTATTAAAAATGTCAGAATAAATTTGAAAATGATTGAAAAGTGATGAATTTAAATTTTATTTATCAATTAAATGTCATTTTTATAACGAAAGACCAAAGTATTTACATTTTATAAAATAATAGTACTAGTAGCAGTAGTACTAATAGTAATATTTAAATACAAGTATAATTTATTAACTTGGAGTATAGATGTAATTATAGGAAATTTGAAACACAGACTTTCAAGCTTTCTTCAGGTATCCACTCCATCTCATACAACTGATGCACATGACCACACATATGTGAAAAGAAAAAGATAAATGATCTCAAATATGCATATTTTATGCTGAAGCAGCATTAATCAACTGGTCCAGATCATCATTTCTTCGCATATATATAACAAATGCTTGGTTTTATTAAAATAGCAAATCTTCAAATTTTAATGAACCATCTTCAATCTCCTTCAACCTCCAACTCTCTAACCATCCATATCATTGAAAATCTGCTGATGGAATGCTCAAATACCTTGTTGATGATTGTACTTGGAGTGTAGATATCATTATAAGGGATTTTAACAGACTTTCATACTTTTCACTCTATCTCATACAATCGATATATATGACTACATACATGTAAAAAATATCCAATATATATTGCACTAAAAGAGTACTCATCAGTTGGTCCAGATCCTTTTCCACACATATAATCAGTGCTCAGTTTGTATTAAGATAGGAAATCTTCAAACTTTAATGGAGAGGCTTAAATGTTCTGGACTAATTGTTGATATTGGTTCAGTACAAAATACATATATTGGAGCATTTATGTTTTTCATATGTGTATGATTATGGGTATCTGTTGTATGAGATAAAGTGGAGAACTTGAAAGTCTGTGTCAAATTCCCTATAATTACATCTACATGCCAAATAATAAATTATACTTGCATTTAAATATTATAGATTCAGTCTATCTGTCCTGCCTATCCTTCTTTTGTGTATTTAAATATATAAGTTCCTATACAACATGGTCATGACAATAGTAATGGCATCAATAAAAAATTTGGGCAGTCCATTATTAGATTTTTAATAGTATGTACTGAAGCAGTCAATCTTAGCTTAAGATTGTGCTTCATGTTTCTACCTACTAACCTATATTTAAATTCTATATCTTATCCCACTCCTTTTGTCATGTATGTATATTTTATGTATACATTTGAGATGCACACCTAAATTATAAAATTTTAACTTTTAAATTAACATTTTTATTATTATTAATTTTATGATTATTAATTCTTTTTATTAAAATACATAGGTGCAGCTCAAATATATATATAGGAGCAAAATTACTAACAAAAGATTGATGTTTAAAATATTTTATTATACGTCTTTTTTTTTCCTTTTTCTTCTTAAATTGCTTGTTTTTTTTAAACTGTATATTTTGTAAAATCCAATATGGAAAATGCTACAGTAATTGTCTAAAAATAATTAAAGGGGTGAAAGCACTATTGTTTTAATCTGGAGTAGTTATTTTTTTAATTAAAGTGTTAGTTGAAAGGGGGTTAAGATTAAAAATACTTTTGTTATAAACATGTTGTCAAATCTATTTCTAATCTGGAAATAGATTTGAATTTATTTTTGGACATTATCTTACTGTTGCATCTTCAAAAACAATCAATAAAGAAAAAGTATAAAATGACTGAATTTTGAGTCACAGATTAGATGAGCTATTGTTGAGAGAACTGATTGCTGCTAGACACCATGCTGTTTTGAAATCTAAAAATGATGTAGTAAAAAGCTTTTCCCGATTCTTGTGGGTCATTTTCCACTGCTCCTGTAGTAATGATGTAAGAGCCCGACTGGAAAATTTTAGAATGCTAATAGAAGCTTGTTGGCACTGAAGAACTTTCATTTCAATTGCCATGCACATGCAATATTTTAAATTGGACTCTTAAAATTTCCAGGTAACTTTTCAAGCCATCACCTCAAAATAAATCTAGCCTAACTCATCTATCAATATGTCTTCTAACGTATTTAACTTGGTTTTTGTTTTAATATGTAATTTGCTCTTAAGTAATTTATTTTATCTAATTTTCTCTCATATGCTCTAACTTTCTTTGACTTTGATGCGGTCATTTATTTATAGTTATTTATTACTTGATTTTATATGTATACTTTATTATTAATTTGCCAATCTCAAACAAACTGGCAAGCTTAATTTATAAAAATCTTTTGTTATTTTTAAGTAAACTTTCATGAAGCAAGTTATTAATGTTTCCATTTAAAACAATGCATTATTAATTAATATACTCGCCAGATTGTTTTTACGAGTTAACATTTTATTTATGTTGGTTTATTATAAAAATATATTTGTTTAACTCTGGATTTTCTACCCGAAGTAAATCCAGAATTTAACCTAATTAACACTTTGAAACCTTTTAAAATGTTTTATTAAATTCTGAAATAGTGACCCATTAATTATTTTCTATATAACTGTTTTTTAATTATTCTTAAAATATAAGCTTAAATATTCCAGTTACTATAAAAACCACGAAGGTGGGATTGAATTAGTTTAAATAGTAGAAAAGGGATGGGGGTAAATCTTAATGTTACTTTTTCTAAATAAAATTTCCAAGTATATTCTAAGTAAAATCTCTCTCTATATATATATAACTGCATAGCGTATTATTTGTCTAAATTATAGTATTCAAACTAGGGTCGTTTATATTAAAAGCAGTAAAATTTATTCAATGTCATTAGAGACATGTATCATTACTGTGTTACTGACATTTAGCCTATCTTTGTATATAGATATATATGTGCTTCTTCATCTGGGGGTTGCGACAAGATCGAACCCATAGATTTCTTCTCATATCTCGTTCCGTAGATAGTTGAGCTGTCCGGAACATTTATTTCATATAAAATGCCTCTGGCGGTGATCCTGTAAGTTTGGCACATGCTATGCACATTCACTGTCTTTGTATCAAAAGGCCTCTGGCAGTGACCCCTAAGTCTGGCACATGCTATGCCATCCACTTCATCTTTCATCCAGAAGCATGACTTTTCCTGTTATTTCTTGGTTATAATGTCAGTACCGCAAACTTTTTTATATATTTATTTCTTTTGCTTCATGACCCAGTTTTAATGCTCTGATATTAAAATTGCACTCTGCTTAAAATATATATAAATGCCAACTATTTTCTATTTTATTACATTAAATTTATTTGTCTTATACAATCCCACTGTTGTAATTTGTTATTTATCTATTTGAGAGTATATGCCGTGGGAAAAATAAAGCGTTTGTCTTACTAGTGTTAAAATAATTTTTCATTAAATATTTTGTCATAGATTCAAATATAATCAAATGTTTTCAAATGTATTTTATTTATTTTCACAACCGTAATGGTGTGAAAATAATTTATCTCATATCTGTAATGAATCCCAGAATGCTCCCTGAAATAATGCTAGTCACCATGTTTCAGAACCTTAATCCAAAGTGTTAATAACCATTTTATGTGAATTCTTACTAATAATTGGTTGGCATTTTAATATTAGACCCACCAAAGATGTGTGCTTATTTATAACATATCATTTAGCTAATAAAGAGCATATAAGAAATAATAGTGTAAATTACACTATGTAATCCTCTATCGCTTGGTAGACTGTTTGCTCATTCACACACACACACTAATGTATATAATTAATTTATAAATGTATAATAATTTGTCAGTATATTAAACTATATTTTTATTGTCTATCTTATTTGAGTAGTTCGAATTCCTTTTTCCTTTACTTCCACATATTACAGCCATGCTTAAGTATATTTTAATATAATCATAGTTAATAGATGTCTAATTGTTTTGCTCAGCTTTGCTAGTCAGCCGGATTAAGATTAATTCTCATGTGCCATCACTATTATGTTATTCATTAGGTGTTAGATCTGGGTCTTAGAGAGTGGGTTCGAATTCAGGCTGGTCCCTGACCTAAATCTTGGGCTTGACTGGGTTTGAAGTACATTTTGTGAGTTCCAGCTCAGGTTAGATGGATAAACATGTTTTGACCAGTACAGTACAGATACCGAGTTGATGGATGATGTATATTGAAGGCTGTCCATTAAAGGTTGGAGATTTTCTACCTTAATATAAACTGAGCAGTTGTTATACATATGTATGGGGGATGATGATCTGGACCAATTGATGATTACTGGTTTAACATGAAATACATACATTGGATATCATTTATCTTTTTCATATGTATGTGATCATGTGCATTGGTTACATGAGATTGAGTAAGTAGCTGAGAGGAGCTTGAAAGTCTGTGCTCAAATTTTTTATAATAAAAATAATGTCCCATAAAAACTTTTATTCTGCCTGCAAACAGTTTTAAAAATAATCCAAATCTTGATAAAAAAACTTTTTGTAAAATATCATAAGGAGAGAAAAATTATATTATTTTTTTAAAAAAGAATTAAATATATAAAATAACTTTTCAGATTTTCTGTGCATGTATGTGTGAAAAAAGAGAAATGTTATTAAGTAATAACTTCAAAAGATATACCAAGATGGCCACCATGTCATCACTTATTCACCAAATTGGTGTCAATACAATTTTGACAAATAATGCTAACATCATTACCAATAACATTACAAAAAAACATTTATTTTTCCACACTATCATTATCTTTACAACATAAAATATTTTATACTTTTAATTTCTTGTAGATCTTTCCTTTTTAATCTTACATGTAATGTCCAACATGTTAACATTATCCCTAAATTATTGATTTTAGTTAACATTGTTACAATTATATTTTTAATCAACCATTTCCAGTATCTTTTATATAAATAAGTATTTAACTGTGATATTTCCATAACTATCTGATATTAAACTAGGCTTTAACAAAAATGGTAGGCAAGAAATTATAATTATTTAGTACTGCATATTCATACTGCACAATTTCTTAGCTTATTTAATTACTCTCTTTATGAAATGATAAATTATTAAGAAACCTATTATAGCATTACACTTGGCTATATTAGATGGCACACTTAACTAACAGAAAGAAAAGCACCGCAAAACAATTGAGCCTCAGCTTTTATACCAGAATAAATTACCCACTTGATTGGTTGACTGATATGAAGTTTTAAAAAGGCAATACTTAGTGATATTAAAAACTTTAACATACAGAATGAAGATAGTAAAAGTTAACTAAACCACTCCTCCCAATCAAATAGACATGATATCCTAGATAACATCTCTGAAAGGTTTAACAGCACCAATCCAAATAGATTTTTTTAATACTTTTCAATGGTTCTTCACTGAGCATTCAATAATATTATCAGCCACAGTCATACATTGCACCTTGTATAAATTTCCTAGAACAGTATTTGATTAAGCACTCACCTTATGTAAGCTTTGGGATCATTTTTTCCATCTTTCAGATCATCCAAATCAATGATATTTGATTGTAAAATTTCATGATACTAATGAAAAAAACATTTAAAAAGATCATAACACTAGATAATTAATCATTAATTTGTATGGATGAAGCCCATAATTTGGACTTCGGACTTCAAAAAATTGATGAAACCTTTGGTAAATGACATTTCTTTGCAGCCCAATTACCTTAAAGATATTCCAATGTACAGCAATAGTTATGAGATTAATGTCAAATTACACCAAAATCTTGACTAAATCTTTATACTTACCCAAATTATTAATAAAGAGGTTATTTGTCTCTATATTAGAGACATAAAACCTCACTTCTTTATGAGTGGTCAGAATGGTCACCTTGCCATGCCCTTCACAACTATCCACTCCTTACAGTGTGTAGGTAAGCAACTGTACTGCACAATGCATCTTTAATGAAGGTTGAAAGAATAACAGCAACACCCTTAATATTCAAACACATAGAAATGATACTGAGAGAATCAACCTAAGTAATTCCCCCCTTCTAATAAACAAGTAATCAACTTTGCCAAATTACTGAAAACACCAACTGTATATAAACTGTAAGGACAGAAACATGGACATGTCTCTAATTTAAATAATAGCAACCAATCTAATACCAAGTAACAAACAGATGAGTATCCATCTATAATTATCAAAACTTCTTCAGACTTTATGTAAGCTTTGGTGCCAGCATTATCACTAATTGAAGCATGTAATTAAAATAACACAGCTAAGAGAAAATTCTGGCAACCACAAAAAATCACCAAAATAAAAAAATTAACACAATTGAATATGGTGGAAATTTAAGATAGCAGAGTCCATTGACTTTAACCTTGATAAAACTTACCCACACTCTTTTAGCCATGCAAAGTGGTCTAGCATTTCTACTGGTCTCAAATCAAAACATACAAATCAAACAATAAGCCAAATACAAACCATAAAAAGATATCTATGCAATATACAGATAAATGTCCAATATACATTAGACTTAAAAGATAATACAACTGAAATTTGTCTCAAACCATTAACAACTATGCATGCCAGCCCTGTTTTGGTACCTGAAACTAAGCCAGATATAGAATACATTAATTCCCCATCTCCTAAGCATATTGACTGCTGAACTCAACAGCAATCAAAACAAACTATTTAAATTGTTAGTTCAAATTACAAGTCTAAATGATCATCTCTTTCCATACACACATCTGACATGAAGATTAAATGAAGCTCCTTTAATGTTTGATGATCAAACTTAATCCAAAAAAATCTACAGGCAAATAATTGATTCAACAGGTAAAACTATGTATCCTGGATCTACTAGAATCAAATGTATATAGTAGTTCACAAGTAGTTTCCATACTATATTTAAGCAATCAGGGTTTTTGCATCTTCTCAGGAGACTCTTCATCATCATTGTATCATTTTGGCTTCATTATCACTAAGAATGCCCCTTTTTCTTTCAAAATAATGTAATTGATCAATATTCATAAGTTACATATCATCATCAAATTATTACTCTCATTATAATATTTGTATATATAGTCCCTGACTCCACTGTAATCTCAAGACTATTGCTTTTACATAACCCCCTTCTCTCATAAACTCCTCACATGATTAATCTAATGGGGATTTCCAATATGATTATGGTATATTGGTTTTGAAATGATTGCACCAAATTACCATATCCGTAATTAATGCTGAAGGTTTTCTCCCACTGAGCTTGATATCCTTTCACAATGGCTGACACACTTCACTTATTGACCTTTGCTTTTATTTCCTACACTTCATTATCTAATTGACTTAATACTTAATTCCTCACCTTTCTTAAATCACTCACCTCAAATACTTGAACTTAACTTGATAAGATTTGAACATCAAAACTATACATTCAATAAACATATTTCAGTTTTATACTCTTGAGATATACATCATGCTGTACTAGATTAATACCATGCACCTCAATCATCCTATACTATGACACTTTATTTTTATTAACATCCTATCATTCAACATAAACCACATCATGTAAACCAGACCCCTTTTCTCTAGGTTATTAGTCTTAGCTGATGAACTGCGCAAGAGAATCTGCATGTGCCAATTCACAGTAAGCACACATGTACCTCAAGAGATTGATCAAGACACAGTATCACATGCAATATACTAAAGGAATATCTTGGAATTAAAAATAATTTGCCTAATACAATAGCACATGGGAATACAAATGAATAATTAAGGGATACCCTCCACTGCTAGAGTTCCATTGGCACTTGAGGCTGATGGTATGATTAAAACAGGACTTAACATGCTGGAACCAATATAGCCACACTTTTATCCCAAGTTACAATCTCACAGCTGATTTAGATCACCCATAGACCTTTTTGGACAACCAGAAACTGGTGCCTTTTTTCAAGACTCTGATTTTACTCGTAAAATAGGTGTAATACCTAACCCATGCCACTTCAGAGCCACATGGAATTCCAAAATTTGTATTTTTACATCTTAATCAATTTACCATTATTTACTTGTATGACCTAGTAAATACATCTTATTATAAAAACTGTACAATACATGAGATCTATATCCTACTTCATTAGTTCCATTCAGTAAAATACCAGCTCTCATATCTTCAATAGGCTAGGCAGACCTTCAGTTCAAAATCATATTTGCCTCAATCCAAAAATGGAAGAAATATGCTCCAATGGCTGTGCAGATGGATATTAAAGCTGCATTTGACTCTGTCACTATTGACATATTGGTTTACATGATTGCAATCACATCATTACCCAGTCCATACTATATTTGCTTATCAATCTAATAGTCATCCAAGAGACTTATAAAACTATCAATGGAAAATCATCCCCATCATTTATCCCCAATCCATCCATAGCCCCAAGTTTGCCACTTAGTGCCCTACTTCTTATGACATACATCAAACCCCTCAAAGAGAAAATAAAGAGAAAATAACAATTACAAATCCCCCAAAGTAGTCTATATATTCTACACATATCATACATGGATGACATTACTGTATTCCTTGCTTCAAAAAACAATTACCAGTTCTGGAAAAGATATTGCAAAAATACACTGCTAAATATAACTCAGACTCAACATAAACAAGCATCAGCATGGTTCTTCTACATAAGAAAACAGTATATATATAAAGATATATCATGGTAAGCCTACTAATTTCTTTGGTTTTTCTTTCTACCTTGAACCTTACAGAATGAGAAAAAAAGTCCAAAAACTGGTACAAGATACAGAATGTATAACTAACTCACTCTCTAAGGCCTACATATCATTATATGAAAAAGTCTGGTTTCTCTCAATTAGTAATTTCAAAAATTAAATATTATTCACCAATCATAAACTTTGTCAAGTCATTACCTTCTCCATTTACTCAATTTGCAACAAAATACTATGGTGCAAAAGAACAATCTATTTTTATAAAATGACTAAGCTTTCCACTGACTTAAAATGTACATGGCCTACACTCCACACAAGACTTTCACATGCAGAAGAGTATGAACTTCATAAAAGCCTGCATACGATGCTTACCAGTTCTTCAGTGTGTTTAAATATAACACCAACAGATCATCGCCCTCTTCCATATGGATATCTCACTGTATTCATATAGTCACTCAAAAAGGTTTATCATCCAATATCATTTAATTGACAAATATACCTACTGGAGTATTTAGATATTCTTATATCCAAGTTACCTGCTGATACTGCTCCACCAATATTAAATATAAACAATAAACAGACATTAAAAAAATTCAAGAGATAGTCACTCAAACCAAATTTTTTTGATTTTCTTTTAAATAAAATATGTATACCCTCCTCACTTCTTACTTTATCAGATATTGATAACTATATACAATGTTTGATCTGTCTGTGAACTATGTAAAAGGAAATATGGCATCTTATGGTATATGGCTGTCCAGGTCTGTCTTGCTCAAGAGATCACATATTAGATAATTACAGCCAAAAAAACATTACAATTAATAACATGGAAAGTTTATAACCAATGCTTAACCTCAGTCATCTGAACTGCAACCTTTGGTTCATATTCATTTTGCTGTGTTTGATGTACATTCTACCTGGGTGGTAACAGTAGATTCCATTCAGTAATCTACTCCAATAAGCTATAACAAATCAAAACCAGAGACAAGAAAATAGCCCAACCAGATGTATATTTTTAATCACATAGTCAATTCTGAAAACTGTAGTAATAGGATGCAAATAATCCCAGCATCAAGTCATTACAGGATACATTAGTATCTTTAATATAGCAAGACCAACTTCCAAACAGACCACCTAAATCCATGTCTTTCCAAAATAAACTAATTAATATTCCATACCTATAAAGGAACTTTATTCTTTGCATCAAAGAAATAAAATACAAAAATTCGAGTCCTTCAAGTGACATCCATGCTAATTTACTAAAGAATAATTGCATTGGATTGAAAATGTTATCCACAGTGGTAATTGTGATCTTAGTTACTGATGCATTTGTTTTTTCCTTTTTGTTTACTGATGTAACAATTGTTTAATTATAGTTTACTTTGAAGCATAGTAATAATGCTGATGAATGATAACAATAATAATAATGATGATGATGATGATGTGTAGATTTTGAATACAAAGCTGAGATATTTTGTGTTTGTGCTACAGTAGTGACTGGGAGTAATATTCCTAGTAACTTAAGAATGCCACAGAAATTTTTAGATAAATATAAAATATTTATTAAATGTATTTTCAATAGGAATATATATATAAGTTCCAAATAATTTTAACAGTAAAAATAATATTTATCTTAATTAATCAGTAGTGTTTTCGATTATGTAGTAATTCTTATCAACTATAAAATAATATAGAAGTTTAATATCACTTGAATTTTCATAACCTGTGTTTAACAGTATTTTCTGCTTGTCTATTTATTATATTATCTTTGAATTTATTTTTCAACATATTGCTCTTTAATTTTTTCTTTTTATAATTTGTTTCTTCCATTAATATTTTCTTATCATTTACATTAAAAGTAAATTAAAAATTATCTTAAATGGTTTAAACTATATTTTTTTTAAAGTGTAATGCAAATAAAGTTCTTCTTGGATTTAAAAAATCCAAGAGTCAAAATTAACAGTTAAAAGATATTTTAAAATCTTTTAGAGCAACAACCTGTGATAATGTAATCATAATTTTGTTTGAATTAAAATCAAAAAGCAAATCTTTTAGATTAATGTAAAAGCTTTGATAATTAATTAATTAACAATCAAAAAGTGATCTGACATAAAATTGACTACTTTTTTAAAGAAAAAAAAGAAAACTGAGTTAAGAGTAACCTGATCAAAAAACAAATCTTTTTAGAGTCATCAATCAACAATAATCCAGTCATGAAATTTATATTTTAAGAAAAAAAAAGACATTAAACTGTTATGAAATAATTGAACAACATGATTTATATATTTTTAACAAAGAATTATGAAAATAACTTTTCATAATTTTTATTATTATGTTAAATTAAATATATGGTATAAATAATAGTGTGCATATACATTTCAATGTGCACAAACATATATATTAATTACATGATATAAAAATTAATAATTCTATTATTTGGCAAATTTAAATATATTCATGTGATAGTAAAACACACAGTTGTGCACATATATGTGTGTGTTATATGTAAACCACCATATAGTAATTTAAAAAGTTTAATCACATATTTATTATTTTATGACAATTGAAATATAGTCATCAAATGTACTGCATTATGTGTGCATATATATATAACAATGCTTGTCAAATAGAATATATATGTAAAATGTAATCATTTTTATTATTATTAAAGGTCAATTCAAACATGTCCATTTTATATCAAGCCACATGCCTGTGTGCGGAATGGGTTTTAGATAAACCTAGTGGAACTTATATGTAAACTTAAATTTTGTAATGTAATAACTTGAATATAGAAATCACATTCATCTAAATCACAATGTGATAATTTTTTATTATTATATGTTAATCAAAATCAGAAAGATTTTAATTGTAATTCTAGAGATCTTAATATTATTTTTCTTGCTAATAAACTTGTATTCAATTGTTAAAAATTGTAATACATCATTATCTTTTGGTTACCATAACAGTAATAGAGCCTGTGTTCTTATGAGCTAATTTGTGCATAATGGTAGGAACATATAAATGGGGATATGTTAGTGTTTTGGGTATCTAGTGTTGATGGTGATGATAACTGATATATCCTGGTTGGTGTTAAGAGCATATTCTTTAAAACCCATGCATTACATTTTACTTTAGTTTAATATTGTTAGAAATTAAGTTTATAATGGCAGTACATTAATGGTACTAAGTGGCCAGAGCATTGATGATGATCAGCATGTTTTAATGTCCCAGCATTATGTTTTCTGAGTTTTATGCATTTCTTATTGATGAGCATCTAAGTTAGTGCATCCAAATTAATGTTTAAATATTTGCCTCAAGCTGGTAAAAGCTCAATAGTTAACCTAGTCTACAGAAGACTCATTTCCAATCCAGTCACCAGATTGACTGTTGATTTATTTTATTGTTGATCATTCATGACAATGAATGATTATTTTGAGTTTTACTTACTTTTATTATTGATTATGCTGGTTGTTGTATTGTTAATCATAGTTGCTCTATGAAGTAACTTATATCTAACTGATACAACTGAACTCTTCTGATCTCTCAAGCTCATGTAATATTTAACATTCACATTTTTTATTTATATTTATTTATATTATAGACAGTCATATATAATTTCATTATAATAGTTTTTAATAAATACAAGTATATATATAAATTTATAACATGTATTAAAAGCTACAATAGTAATAGATCAAATCTCAATTTATTTAATTGACAATAATCATTTAAAAGGTGAATGTATGACTATGCAGAATTCTAGAATATAAAAATAAAAAAAATATTTATTACAATATAATAATTTGTTTTAAATTTATAACAATAATAATGTATTTTAGATATAAATATTGTGATTAAATGTCTTATTTAAAATCAATTAATAGTACAATCTATTAAAAGTATAATTATATTTTAAATTTCAGTTTCAAAGTTAATCAATTTAATTTAATTTTAATCATTATTAATTTTAATTATTTTAAAATGTGCACAGAAAGATAATTATTCAAAAACTTGCTGGTTGATCTTAGTTATTGAACAATAAAATTTAATTAATAAGCATCTTCCATCATACTGTCTACATTATGCAGATGAACTGGGGGAAAATTCATTAAAATAAAAGTGAATACCTGTTTCACTAAATTTTATAAAATTGAAATTTTTTTACTATATTTTATTTTTAAGCAAGTAAAAGTAATTTAATAACAAGCTGAAAAAGGATATAAAATGTTTTAAGAGTGGTTTTTAAAATAATAGTGTAAAAAAAAACTTTTTTTTTATCAATGACCTAATTGCAGTCTTGGATGTCAAATCATGATTATAATAACAGCTAATGGAATTTTAAAAGAACAGTTAAATTTATTATCATTTGGGAAAAACATGGAAAAGCAATATAAACTACAGTTACTTAGCTGTTATCATGTAAGAGAACATTTGCTTATCTCTACCAGATTAATTAGCTTCTTTAGTCATGTATTTATTCAGAGGAATGATTATAGGATACAAAGCTGTAAATTTTATCTATTTATAAAATTAGTTTATCAAACTTTAAAGTAATAACTTAGTGACAAATTTTAAGTCTAGTTGAAAATAATTATTTCTTAAATTAAAATAATATACATATATTATAGTTCATTTTGAAAAGTTAGAAAGAAAAATATTTATTATATGATTAATCAATTATAGAACAGTTCAATGTTAGAATTGATATTTACTGTGTTTTTTTAAGAGATAAAAAGTTTATAAAGATGAAGAATATTTTTATCCGAGCAAATAGAATTATCTTGTAATAAGAAAAATACTAAAAGGATAAAGAGATAACAGGAAAGTCTTTTGATCTTTTGATAATGACTAATAATGATAAAAATATTATATAATACAATATTATAGATTTGAATTAATTTATCAATGTGTATTAAAAATATGAAAGTGCTAAATAAAAATAAATAACTAAGGAAAAGTTGAAGTGAAGTTTACTTATAAACTGACTTTATATATGTCAAAATATAGCACTGGAAAAATTAATATTAAAATTATATTTAATATTTATTAAATTATTTTATTATTATAATGTTCCAGAATATTAATGAGCATTTTATTTGAAACATGTCAAGATCTAAGGATTAGATAAGGATTCAAGGAGCTCAAAAAACTTTTATCAAATTATTGTGTGTGATTATTTTTAAATGTTTTATTTATAATTGTATGTATTGGTAGCAAAAGAAGAAGACAATTCAAGAACTCAATAAGAAGCTTTAATTTCATCACATTATCATAGTGATACTGAACAAGCAGTTTGAATAAATTCTCTTCTTTTTTTTTTTAAAAAAAAAAGAGAAAAGATTTTTTTTTATTCTTAATTTTATTGTTAATGTATTTTGATATAAAATATAATATTTTATGGTAAGATTATAAATTAATGAATACATTTTATACGTAATTAATCTTTAGGATTAAGATGTATTAATATATTATTATTTGTTTAATTTTAAAAAATGAAACTTGTGCTTATAGAAATAATATGGTATACATGAGTTACAAAATAAAAGTTTATGTGGGTAATGTAGTAATTTAGATTTATGTTCTTTAGTAGGTATGAAGATTAAAAAATCTGATTGTCGTAAAATTGTCTTAAATAAATTTAATAATTTATTATAGTAACTTATATTTAATAATTGTAGTAAATGTTGATAAAGAATTGAGAAATGGAATTTTATGAAAATAAAAATAAATATACCATAAAAAATATAATGTGATGTGAGAAAATATAAAATGGAATGAATGTTAAAGTGGAAAATGATTTATGGTTTCAATTTTTGTATTGGAAAAAGTATAATATTGACATTTGTCATAGTAAAATTATTTGTTTTGTAATGTGATCTATAACATTTATTGATGAATACATGATAGAAATATAGAATTATACTATTAGATAAAAGTAAGTTAATAGTCATAGATGCTGAAGTTATATAGTGTAGAATAATAAGTTAAAATTTCAGAATAGGATTAAATACCATCCTGAAGAACTGATAAGAGATTTTAATGGATTTGATCAGTGTCATACCCATATTCTTATTATAAGGAGATGAAAGGATTTTCCAAGGAAGCATTAGTGTTATATTCCATAAGAGCTTGATGAATAAGCTGGGATTTATTGGAGTAGAATCATTAAAGAAAAATGACTATCTTCCAAATTATAACATATCATAAAGAGAGAATACCTCCATTCTTATATTTTCATACTATAATTCAATAAGAATTAAAATATATAATAGGCATCATAGGCTGGCTAGTTATTTTTTATGAATTTACAGTTTTTTCTTCCTAAGTTTTGTTAGAATGGTAACAGAAATAGTAAGACCATACAGGTAACAAATATTTTTGTATTCAATCAAAATCTGAATAATTTATTGTTTGAAAATGGTGAGATGAAAATAAGAATGAAAATGTGAGTGAGAGAGGTAAAGAGTGCTTAAAAATGAATGATAATTTTAACAAAAAAATCCTTGATTCAATTATCTATTTAAATGCATTATTTGTATTATTTTAAGATTATCACAACATAAACAATTTTGTTAGTAAATTCTATTAATATGTTTTCATACACATTTTAAGTGTAAATGATATTAAAGTATTATAACCTGATTTAAATATTTTGAATTATAAAGGATTGTGTAACTATGAGAAGGATGGCAAGGAAATTACCCCTCAGGATGAACTCATGGATGGTAAAATTAGTTGATAATATAAAGAAAAGCATACAAGTTGGTAATAATAAACATCATTTAATGGACTAAATAGCAAATCTATAATCTGAATGCGTCAATGAAAGGAATGATGTTTCTTTTTATTTGTTGTTAATGTAAATAATTTTATTGTAAATTTATAATTATTTAAATATTAATTTTATGAATCAATTATGTTATATGATATTTATAATTGTTTGTTATAAATTGTTATTACTGTTAAAATAAATAAATATTTTAATTTAAAATTGTGACTAGTACCTTCATTTCTATCTAGAGTCATTTCTACTACAAATTCATATTATTAAAGCACATACGAAAGAATTGGAACTTGATAAATTAATTATTTATTATTATGAAATTATAATTGTATTAAAGTAATAGTTCATTGATTCAGATTATTATTAAATATAAAAATACTTTAAGACTGAATTGAAAATTGCAATTAAACGGTATCATATATGTAGAACATTAAAGAGTAATATTGTTTTCAAGAGTCACATTCCTATTTTAAAATTAAGTTAAAATTTATTTTATAGAATAAATTTAAAAACGTTATATTATTTCATAATATAAGTTATTAATAAAATTTATTATAATGTTTGTTTTTGAAAGATGAAATTAAGATGGGTAAATGCTAATTAGTTAAAGTATCTATTTGAGTTAGATAATAGGAGGTGATAATTATATTATAAAGCTTTGATTATTACAAAATGATTATTCTATTTCTTGATGGTTATTTGTATCAGTAACATAGTAAATATTTATAAGTTTAATAAATTATTTAATTGAAAGTAAGTGAATAGATTATGATTGTTATTATCAATGTATTATTATTAAACTTAGATTAATTTTCAAATAGGAAGTTTAGTTTAGTGTAATTATTATTTAGATAATTGAATCTCAACAAAATCCCTTTTGTGATTCAATTATTTAACTACCAATAATTGTTATTATATTTTAGCTAAGACTAATCATGATCCCTGAGATATTCATAGGATAGCATTAATTATTTCAATTAATTTAATCTGTGTTTTAATATCATTATTTTTATATATATATTTAATTATAAAAGAATAGCTGAATAATTATTTCAAATGAAATATTACGTTAGTCATTATTTGTTGTAGAAATTTTTGTAATGATTATAATAATATAGTAGCTAGAGAATTTCTACAATAGTATTACCATTGTGGAGTATATTTTATATGTTTCTCAATGTTAAAATCTATATGTTGTGACAATCCCTACAGACTATCTTATTTATTATTTATCTTATTGTACATTCTATGTAGATTAGTTAGAGAGATTAATATCATATTGTTCTTACGCTGTATTGTTTATCATTGAGCTAGTAGAATATATACTATAGTATACTATATTGTTTCTTTGTTCATATGGAAAGGTTAAATAGGTCATAATATGTATATATATATTCTCTGTAAATATAATAATAATTAAGTTTTATATATACCTGAATTATTAAAAAGTGGAAACTTTAAAATTTTCTTCCAAGAAGTTAAATAATTATCTAAAATTATTTCCATCAACTTCCCAGTAACAAATGAAGTAGATGGTTTTAATCCTTCTTGTAAATACATTTTTGTAACATGTATATTTTTCAAATTATTTTAAGATATAAAAATCTTTCTTATTTATATACAAGGCTTGACACACTGAAAATTAGACAAAATATATTTAAAAACTAATTCAAAATAAATATTAAATAATATTTATTTTGATACAGAGTTCTTCTTCATCACAAATAGTATCTTATTTTAATAGAACTACAGTTTGCATTGTCTTCCTTTAGAGTAAAATAATGAAAGTTTACAATACATATCAATGATTCTTAACCTTTTTTAAGTCACAGAACAATTGGGATGATAAAAAAAATGTGAGAAACATCAAACTCAATAACATTCATGTTTATAAAAAATGATACTAAAATATTAAAAATAAACAATCTTTTTATTATATATATAAATAATATTTATCTAAATTGCATGTTGTTATTAAATTAGTAATAAATTGAAAGGTTGCTAGTCTTTCACATGCACTACTGTTGTTTCTCAGACATCCAATCAGATGTTAAACAACAGTCTGAAGAGCGATCAGGCCTTGACCCATGACAGAGATTTTGATAAGAAAAGTATGATACCACCTTTCTCTTTACTTAACTTTATATATATAAGCCAATCTTAAGCATCTTGGCTTGAACGCTTGAAGATATAAACATATTCATTTATTACTCACTGAGTTTTTAATTTACAATATTACAGCATGAAATCTTAGATTTACTACACCACAATTTTCTAGATGTTAATATACATTATCAGCAATGTATGTAAATAATATTTGTCATGTATCGCTCTTCAGACCATTGTTTAACATCTGATTGGCTGTCTGAGAAACAACAGTAGGCGCATGTGAAAGACTAGCAACCTTTCAATTTATTACTAATTTAATAATAACATGTGATTTAGACAAATATTATTTACATAAGTTGCTGCTAACTTATATTAACATCTAGAAAATTGTGGTGTAGTAAATCTAAGATTTCACGCTGTAATATCGTAAATTAAAATCTCAGTGAGTAATAAATGAATATGTTTATATCTTCAAGATTTCAAGCCAAGATGCATAAGACTGCTTTATATATATATAAAAAGTTAAGTAGAGAGAAGGGTGGTATCATCCTTTTCTTATCAAAATCTCTCATGTGTCAAGGACTGATCAGTCTTCAGACCATTGTTTAACATCTGATTGGCTGTCTGAAAAGCAACAGTAGGTGCATGTAAAAGACTAGCAACCTTTCAATATATATATATATTGTACTCTTTTATTAAGGCTAGATATTCTGAAGAAAGTCAGTTTCTTAAAAAAATTTAATTAAGGTAGTACTAAAAATTGTAATTGTAATTATATTAATTTAAAGGCACTTGTTTAAATAAGCCGATAAGTAGCCAGAGAATATTTTAAAACCATTCTAACTATCAAAATTATAAAATAAGAGTAGAATAATTTAATATTTATAATCAAAATAAAATGATGTTGGCCATATTTGTAAATAAATGTTTAATATCCTGCTAAATAAATATTTTAAAATCATTAGTTTACACTGTAGTTGTAAATATAGTTGAATAAATTATTAAATCTATCTTTAAAATAAGTTAAAACTATTTAATAATTATTTAGTAAAGTTCTTAATATTCTATGGTGTACCAAATGTTTCAATTTTATTTATTGTTATATAAAATATCAACATTTACTATTCTAAATTTTATTATTGTATTTAATATTTTAAATTATGTATTAGTTTTTTTAAAAATAAATATTCATTTAATTTTCTTTCAGACAGTAAGTTCCAAAATTGCAACATTTATGTCTGGAAAAGCTTATCACATGACTGGCAATATGTGTGCAATGCGTGCATGAATTCAAAGAAAATTTTAATTACTTTCTGAAATTATTGATAAAGTGGAAACATTTGAACATGATAAAATAATGTTTAAACAATATTTAATTTAGTTTTTAAAGATATTTTAAACTAATAAATGTAAACAAAAATTGCTACATTAAATTAAATATTTTCTTATACTTTAATAAATTGATAAAAATTAATAAATTGTATTATTTTAAAATATTTTGTTTGTTTGAATAGAGTTATAAAATGAATTAATAAATTAAATATTCTATTAATTTTTTTATTTAAAAGATGACCCATTATTTTATTTTCAATTATAAAACTACTTAATTTAGGCAATATGTAAATTAGTTTTTTGTCTGACTCTATTTTATCCAATCAAATCTCTTGATAAAATGGGTATAAATACAGTGTGTGAAAATTAGAGCTGAACACTTTTATTATAATTATTTTTGTTTTAACTAATACTTGTTAAACAGTATAAAGTTATATTACTACTGGCTTGTAATATATTGAAACCTAATAGTAATTTTTTTTTAAATTGTAAAATATTATTTTTTAAAGTCTAAAGGATAAAGAAAATTAATATTTAGTTCTTCAATATGTGTGAGTAAACCAATTTAGATTTTTTATCAGTAAACTATTCAGAAGCTTGATTGAAATGCAACATTAATTTATGGAGCAAAAACTTATAGTCAAGTATATTGGAAAATTAGTGATCAAAAGTCAAAGAGTATATAAAAACATATTTTTACCAAGGGTATGTAAGAATTTAAATATTTATGTGGAATATTTCA
Organism: Epiperipatus broadwayi; assembly: GCA_028023455.1. NCBI lineage: Eukaryota > Metazoa > Onychophora > Udeonychophora > Euonychophora > Peripatidae > Epiperipatus > Epiperipatus broadwayi. The sequence continues at coordinate 511,532 of JAQFVV010012676.1, read as the reverse complement.
AAGTTATAGACAGTTATTCTCTGGAAATATAATATCTATAATAATGTTGTCTGAATTAATAAATATAATAATTTTAAAGAGACATTACACTAACCTGATACCTTTAAAGAGGCGAAAGTATACATTGCTTTTAACTTATAAAAGACATTGGAGATGAATTACGGTTTTAATAATATTGTCTTTAAAACAAATATTGATTTGGACTTGTGAAGTAAGAAATTTTAGATAAATTATAAAAAATGTAATTGCTGGAAAAAAAAAATGCTACATAAAAAATGTGAATATTTTAAATGTAATGACCACTGTTTGTTTGCTTCATTTTTTTAAAAGAAGAAATGATTATTGGAAGAAAAATATATTAAGATATAACTTTTAATACTAAACCCTGAATTTATTTATTTACTGTTTTATTGTGCTTTTTTGGAGTACAATGGAGAAATTATAAGATGTCTATTTTATTTGGAATCATGAGCTCAATAAATGTTGCCAAAGATAGTGCATGTGTCACCGAAGGAGTTGGATACATATGTACGTGCATGGAAGGAATGGATGACTTACCTTAGTTTGATATTTTAGTTGATATTAAACAAATTATTATTATCCTGGAGGAAAGTTGCAGAAATATAGACTGTAAACATCTTTTCATAACATGATGGATATTTCTTATTAAGTTGACAGTGATTTTTTTTATTGTTAATTTACACACCAAGTATGGGGAGAAAGTTGGGGTAGAAAACAAACTTTGAACACAGACTGTTGCATAGCAACCATGGAAATCGTTATAATCCCAACTTATTAGTAGAATTTCAATGAATGTCTTATGAGAAGAGAAGAAATATGTAACTTTGAATTTTATTATTAGTTAAATATTTTAAATAAAGGATCACGTAAGTTACCTAATTAAAATGAAATGAATCCTACAAAGAATAGAAACAATTCTTTTCAAATGTTTCTTGTATATTGTAGTTGTATTAACAATAATCAAAGTAGTTTTCTATTTTAAAATTTTATACTAATAAAAATATCGTTTTAAATGAATGGAATAAAGTTTTTTTTCAATGCAGCATATAAGTGATATTATTAATGTATATATTGTAATAATATTTACTATGTCCAAATCAATGGTTACACTATTTCTAAATAAATGGCTATAAACAGAACTTTTAAAAAATATATTGTCTTATCAACACAACAAATAATAATAATAATAATAATAATAATAATAATAATGATATTATTATTATTATTATTATTATTGTTGTTGTTGTTATTGTATTTTATCTGGTTGTTAAATATTAACTATAGTACAAATTGTTAATTAGATTAAGTGTAGGAATATTATATTTTATTGTTATTATTATTATTGAAGTGTAGTTGAGTGTGATGCAAAATCCCTCGACATATTTAGCTACAGGATTTTTCGATCAATTTGTTGATTTATTTTATAAAACCTGATATGACATATTTTTCAATAATAGAGATTATAATTTATTAATATTATATTTAAATTATTTAATATATTGTAAAGTCTTCAGAATGCTATAGATTTATATTATTATTTGAATAAAAGGAGGGATAGTGTTCTTATGGCATTGATATTATGTACTTATGGAGATATTCTCAATGTTTACCAACTACTGTATCTTTTGCTAAATGTCTCATTATTATTATTATTCTTATTATGTTATATTATTTATTTATTTAATCGAACTATATATAATTAATTATTAAATTTTGAGCTAGTCTAATAATAGAAATTATCGTAGGATATTATTAGTACTTATTTTTGATATATCAATATCAAAGTTTAGCCAGAGGTTTATTTCTAAATATCACTTGATTGCTTGGTGAGGGTACAATATAAATATATATAGTAATTTTATAAAAAATGCTGATTCTGAAAAACTATTTCTTAAAACAAAATTTAATGAGATGGTGGTTTTAATCAATCATGTCTAATTTAAGATATGGTTACTCTGATTTCTTCCTCTAAATTTATAATATTTGCTTCTTTTTGGTTTTTATATTAATCACTATCAAGAAATTGAATTCACATAAATATGATGTTGAAATATTGTAATAAAATTTTAAGAGCTTTTAAAAACCAAGTGAGGTATTCATCCTGAGATAAAATCCAAAATTCTTTCAAATTTAATTTGAAGAATTTCATTTTTAGTATGTGATGTGATGCCAATATAACTAGTTTTTTTTTTTAAAAAAAATCATGGCTTGCATTATTAATATAAAATGGATTTCATTTACAACCATATTGTTTAATATTCAATGTTGGAAAATAGTAGGCAATATTTTCTATCAGTAACATTAAATATTCCTTTATAAATAAAATAATTTCATTGACAATTTTATTCTGAAGTGAAGAAACATATATATTGCATTTTTTCTGACATACAATTTTGCCAAAAATCTATTTTTTTTTGAAGTGCAGATAATTTATCTGCTGATGTCAAAATAGCTTTATTTTTCCTTTCATATTAGAATTAGCTTGATTTGAAACTCTAAAAATATCAGCTAAATATGCTACTTTTAAACACTATATATTCTTGGTAAAATATTTTGAAGGTGTCTATTCTTTTATTTTAGAAAAATATCAATAATTTATTTTTAGTTTCTAAAACATGGGATAGCACTTTACTTTCGGATAACTATCTTATATTGGTACATAAATGTGAAGACTGATAATTAGCTTCCATAAATACTTTTTTTTTTTAAAAAAATCATTTTTTAAAGACATGGTTTTAAAATAGTTTATCATATTAGTAACTTGATCACATATATATCTTAATGTTTGTGGAAGCATTTTAAAAACTAGTTTCCTAATGTAAAAAACAATGCACAACATTAGGGTTTTTGTTCCTTTCAAAAGCAACAATTCCTTTACTAAAGCCTATCATTGATGAAGCACCATCAATACATATCTCTCAAGATATTTTAAATTTGTAACTATGATGTAATACATTAAAATATATCTTACCCTGCAGTACATTGAGTAAGTTTTCTTCAGCATAAAACATGGCCAATGTTTGATTTTGTTTAATAAAATGACTGGATTCTAGAAACTGAGCTTTATCATTTACATTAGTTGACTTATGAATTTTTAAAGCAAAATATTGTTTAGAAAGTTTTCTGCAACCATTCCCTCAATATTATCTGACATATCTTTAAATCTTTTTTTGATAGTGTTATCTGAAAGATATTTTTTTAAATTTTCATTTATTGCATTTTCTCTGAATATAATTTTTACAGTTTCACAAATGCAAGCAAAATTAGTGCCTCTGCTGTGATATGTGATTTTAATTCTAATGCAATTAATTGTGCTAACATATTGTTTTTCAATTTTATCTTTTTTAATTTGATTGTCTAACAATCTTTAATTTTTTTATTAAATGCTTTTATTGATTTTAGAAAATCTGTTTATTTGGTTATTAACTTTTGGTCTTTTTCAAATAAGAATGAAATTTTAAAACTAAATTTAATATAATTAAATTCAATAGAATTGTTTAAAAATTGATATATAACTTGAGTTATCTCACCCTAATTCATTTAAAATACTTTTCTTTTCAGTATGCCAACTAGTTTCATACACATGAAACAGAGGGTGGTAAAAATATGAAAAATATTCAGTAATTTTACATATCACACTTAACAGTTATTTTTAATATTTTCATTTTGTTTTAAATAATGGTTGTGAAAAGGCAGTTTATTTTTTTTTAATTTAATAACATTTTTACTCTTAATGTATATAACATATTTAGTATGTGTATATAATTATATATGTACAATAAATCAATAACTAAGTTTTCTATTTAAAACTGTTTCTATTTGTATTTTAAAATAATTGTTCTAAATAAAATAAAAAAAAAAACTATAACACTCACATTATTTAAAACAATCACAAAAAATTAAAAAAGGTTATAGATTTTTTTCTTTAGCATTTTTTTTTAAAAACAATTGTCTTAAAATAAAAATAAGTCTATCAATTTAAATAGAAAACTTAGATTTATTATACATATATAATTATGTACATATACTAAATATAATATATAAATTAAGTCTATAAAATAGAAATTCATATAACACTAAGAGTATATATATTTATACTGCAGAAGTGTGATAGTAATTTAAAATAAAATTATATGAGAAGTTCATTTTCAATATATACACATTATTACTATGTACAGATAATAAATATATACATAAGGGATATACATTTTATCTTATAGCAGAAAAATCTACTGATATATATATATATATTGTTCCTTTTAACAAATTTTAATTACTGTATTTTATAATATTTATAAGTTTACGTATATTATTTTGAACAAATACAGACATCGATTTGTAGTGTATATATATATCAACTATAAGTGTCCAATCAATTTAAAGTATGATATAGTTTTACATTTTCATTTACTGTACTGATACTAAAAACTTAAAAGTGATAGAGCTAATTTATTTTATATTAAATGCTTTTATTGACCATGCATTAAAAAAAATTGTTTCTTCAACCACAATTGAAGTTTTTATGGGGGCTCCATAAATTAATTAAGTCAATTCCTATTTTTTTATAATAAGGAAATGATTTAATTAATTTCTTGATTCCCAATGTTTTTATTTCAAGTTAAATCTAAAACTCCAATTGCATTTGAAGAAAGAATTACTTTTTTCTTTTTAGTGCTGTCAATAAATGTATTTAATATATATAAAAAAAAGTATCTTTATTATTTTAGACTAAGGATAGAGGATTTAGTTGTAAAACTTTATTTCAATTTATTTGGTGTCATTGAAGTATTAATCATTTTTTCCCACATGAAATGCAGAGAGAAACTTAGCATTCATTCTTACTAATTCATGTGAATCTGAAATCTTAGTAATCATCAGAATATTATCTATTAACTTTTTTTATTTTTGTTTCCTTATTGTTAGTATTGCTATTGGTAGTACTTGCACTTGTATTTATTCTATCAGCATTAAAATCATATTTTTATTTAAGAAATTTATATAATTTAGACTTATCAATAATTATTTTTAATTATTTAATTGGTGATAAAAGTAGAGCCATTTCTAATACATTAGTTTACCATAAATTAATTTCTACAAACAATAATAAAAATAAGTGAATATACTTGGATGCAATAAAATTCAAATGATTAGGGGGAATAAAAGATAATGGATAAAACTGTTTTAGGAATAAGTATCCATACACTTACTGTTCCAAAGTTGAAGATTTTTGCTCATTTTAAATTTTTAACCATCTTTGTTGATAGCTACAATGTTGCTTTAATTCTTAAAAAAAAAAGCAGGTATATGTGAAAATTTGAAATATTTCTTGTAAATTAGTTATTTTTTTCAGTTCAAATTATTTTATTTTTTATGAAAGGTTTTTATTTTTTCAGTGACAAAAACTAAATAAAAAAGTTTAATCTAGATTAAAAATAATTCAATCTTCATTGTCAATATTCTAAGTTTGTTTATTTTAAATATTTTTATCTATTCAAAAACAATGTACAAAAGTACAGTTTAGCCTCCATTTATCAAAATTATAGATTTATTCGAATAGTTAGCCTCGACTAGAGGAGAGTAGGGAAGTATTAGAGTAAAAGAATGCTGAACACAGAGCTAAACTATTCGTAGATATGAATAAAACAATTTTTGTTCAGTTATTTACTTAAACATAATTGTTCTCAAACAGTCATTTGATTACTTGAAAGTCAAGAGATCTCTCAAGAAAGTAAACATATAATTAATTATAAATGAAAAAATTATAGTATTATTTTGATAATATTTATATTTATTATTCCATTATTATTTATTAAAAATATCTTTGTTTCATTTCTTGATTATGAAGTGAATTACTAATGTCCATAAATATATATTATTTTAAAAGTCCTTTTTTGTACTCTAAACAATTATATGGAAAAATTTGGGGGGGGGGAAACCGTTCCAAGTGCATATATATATAGATAATTATCATTTAAAAATAATTTTAAAATATATATATACCTTTTTTATTGAATATTTATATAAACATATAATCAATTCTATCTTAATTTTAAATGTATTTATTTTTATTTTGTTAAATTTAATCATAACTTTTTAGACAGTGTTGTTTTATTCCATTCCATTAGTTTTTTATACAATAGTTTAAAAAATAATGTATGTCGCTCTAATTTGATTTGTATTTGAACTAATTTTTGAATTTTTCTTTAGTTTATAAGTAATCTCTCCCCAAAGTAATAAATTTTTAATGATATTTGACTTTCATCACTATACACTGCGCTAGATATTAAAGATATTATAAATTGAATAGTTTTTATTTTTATTTTAATAAAATATATTACTTTTTTAAAAATGAAATTAAAGTCTGTGGGTTTTATTTATTAATATTAAAACTGGGTCATAAATAATTCTTATTCTATTAAGGAATTTAAATACAATGTAAGGAGATATAAAAAGCAAATTTATAGGCAATCATATGTATCTACTTAAATACAAGTAACTTAAAAATTTGAATAATAAAAATATTTAAAATAATAAATTAAATAATGAAGCAATTTTAACTTCTGAAAAATTAAATAACTATATTTTCTTTTAATCTAAATGCTTATTATAACTTTTGAATGTATTAATATTAAATATTACATTTTCAAAATTCAAAGATTTAAAGTTTAAAAATCTTTAAGCAATTTTTAACTTTCAATTAAATCGTTAGTTCGATAAACCTTATTTAAATTGGAAATAAATTATTAAAAATAGTTTGAATGAACTGCAATGATTATATATGTAAAAGTATGAATAAATATATTCTATTCATTTATAGAGTGGATAGAAAAAATGAGAAAAAGTTCTATGCTTTTTTTAAAATCATTTATGCCTTTACTTTAGTTATGGAAAACTTATTAAATATTTTTTTATAAGGGCATAATCAATTATCATATTTGATTTTGAAAAAAATGGTAAATTATTTTTTAAAAATATTTTTAATGTATAATATTTATTAATAAAGTAATAAAAACAATTATAAATGTAGATCATTGAGATATGTAGACATCTGGATATTTTATCTGGATTTGTTATATAAAATTCAATTTTAAGTTCACTTTCAAATTATTGCAACTCAATGAAATTTAATGCAACTTAGAACTACAATAACAATTGGTATAATAATAATGATTGATTTAATTAAAATGATAGTAATATTTACTTAAAAAATAAAATAACAAGATAAACAATCATTATTTATTACATGCAACATATTAAAATTATAATACTCTAAACAAAATAAAGCTAACATTAATAATAAGAGGTAATCAAGAGTTCCAGTAGGGCTGTTATAAATAATAATCAATAATGTTCTTTTGAAACTCTTAATAATATATATATATAAACTGTAATTTTTTTTAGCTTTTAAATATTTTTCCATACATTATTAATAAAATAAAAACCATTTGAAAAAGTAATAAAAAAAACTTTTGTCAAAAAGTCTAATTGAAAATTGGTTTGGGAATTAGAAAGAAGGAAGAGAAGAAAACTCAGTGTATAATTTCATTTAAATTTACAAAAAAAAACTCTACTTCAAATGGTAGTTTTTCGGTACAATTTGAGTAATTAAAGATCAGTGAATTCATTATTGATTTGAAAAGCAACCAGGAACTAACATTTGATCTGTAAATATTAATTTAAGTAATAATATTGTTTTATTGCTTATTAATACTATCAATAATGAGTCTATTTTCTTTGAGGTGATTTCTTAGCATTTAAAATTACATCATTACAACATTTGCATTACTGTGAGTTTTCCATATGGACACTACAAATGCTAAATAAGTGCTACAATTTTTTCAATATAATAGTGATTATAGCAGCTTAAAATTCTAAAAAAAATATTCAATCAAAATCTCTGTATTGCTTATAAGATGATAGTAACATTCTTGCACAATAATTTTACTAATACAATTAAAAAGAAAAAAACTAAAATTTATATGTATGTACCACATTTTAGTCAGGTGCATTTATAATGATTCAAAAACACATATGTCTATTCCTTTTAGTGATTTGTGTAAGGTGAATTTAAATCAAAAGATTGATGAATCTACTACACAAATGTGTATTAATTTAAATAACTTCTAGGTATATATTTTTGAATTTATTCAATTTGCTTTTATTTAGCTTATTTTTATTATAGATAAATATTATAATCTATCTATATTTCTAATAATTAGCGAATATAATTGTTGAATTATAAAAATATGATTTACTTAAAACATTAAAATCTATTTTATAGCATTGAAATACAATAAAACTTCTAAATCAGAATAATTTTTTGTGATTGAAAATATAATCAAAACTACAGGTATCATTGAATCAACATGAAATATTTTCAAGGGATATAAACAAAATATGAAGTTTATAAATGCTTGTTGCATAAATGTTGCTTTGGGGGGGGGGGGGATGAACTACAATTTCTGCTTAGTAAACCATATTGCAAACACACTTGCTATCAAAACATAAATGCTTTCTTTTGAATATCAGATTTAAATTCTACACTAGAGCTTTTAGTGAAATGGCAATAAACAATTGTTATTTGCCAAAAACTTATTATTGCAAAGTTTTTTTAAATAGAAATCAAAACATTATATAATATGTTAATATTTTTAAAAAATTAATTTTTAATATAGACTTTAATATTGCCCTTAGTTTGTGAGATATTTCTATTAAAAAATGAAAGAAGCATTTAGTAATTGAATTACCTTAGTATATCTTTATGAAGTCATTTTATGTTTGTAACACTTTTCTTATAAATGTAACAAATTAATTTGCATGAAAATATAATGCCAAATATATTAAAATTGATAAATTGAAATATTTTTGCAGTGATGCCCTTTAAACTGAACCATAAACAAATATACTTGTCAATAATTAATTTATTTCTAACATATTCTAATTTAAATTGCTTTTTTTGCTAGATTCACCAATAATTAAATTTTGTAATGAAAATTCTAATGTTATATTTTTCTGTCAATATGTTCAAAAATGTCTTATTTTCTGGGAAAATTAATGTTTACTTGTTATATACTAGTGATAATATTTCTTCATGGATTTTATATTTGATCTTTTCAATCATTAGATTCAAATTAAATATGGTCAAATAATCTGGCCTTACTACAATTTATTATAAGCATGTCCAATAAAATTAATGGTTAATATGATAGTTGACTCATATCAAACTAATAATAAAAAGCTGTTATTAATCTCATATATATACATAATAATAAAAAAAATATATGTGAAAAGTTCTATGAAATAGCAATGATACAACCTAAATATATCAATTCTTTGACTCATTTTTTACCTTAGAGCAACACAGACAAAATGTTTGTAAGTACTAACTTAATTTCTTTAATATTTTTTACAGCTTTCAGTGATGACTATATAATTGTCCCTAAGATCAATATTCAACCAAGTGCAATGATTTTTTAAAGAAAATGCAAACTTACAATTATTTGTTATTTCAGTTGCTACATTTGTTTTTACATAGATATAGATTATATTGAGCATAGACTAATGATAATGAAAATAACTGCAAGTTTTAGGGATTTTATACTCATACAAGTTTATATATCAATTACTAGTTATGATGATGTTGAAACTGAAGAGAAATATAAAAAGATAGAAGAAATTACACATTTATGAAAAAATGCATGTATATTGCTATTGGGTGATGAGAATGCTGTTGTTGGGAAAGGTCGAGAAGGAAATATTGTTTGTAATTATAGTATTGAAAAAAAATTAAAGAGGTAGCCAGATTATACAATTTTATAAGGAGAATGGGTTTGTGATAGCAAACACTATTTTTAAAAATCATATAAGAAGATTGTATACATGGAAAACTCCATGTGAGTGAGAACATTATTAAATTGATATATATTGATTTATGATAGATACAAGAATACTACCAAGGGTTCACATCGTTTGCCTGATATTGATATAAACTCTGATCCTGATTTGGTTATACTAAATTAAAGCTAAGTTTAAAAAGAATAAAAAGAGATAAAATCTATGTAATATGGGACTTAGATAAATTGAGAGAAATGGAGAAGAAAAATTTGATTTAATGTATGAAAGTATAACAAAAAAATTGATAAAGATGACAAATATATAAATAGTTCTGATAAGTGTTGTTAGAGTATTAAAGAAGGATCATTAAAAAATAAAAAATAAAATAGGCACTATTTGTTTAAAAAAGTTAAACCACCTTGGATAATGAAAGATATGTTGGAAAAAATGGAAGAACAGTAATAGTAAAGAAGGGCAAAATGCATATAAAAATTATAATAATTTAAGAAGAGAAAAAGATTTATTAAAAGAAAAATAATTGGAACAAGAATGTATAGAGATAGAAATGTTCCAGTAGGAGAAAGGATATTATCTGATATTTGATAGAATTAGAAATATCACTTGGGAAAAAGGAAGTGGATAGCAAATGAAATAGTGGATAAGAATGGAAAGAGATTAATTGAAAGAATATCTGCCTTGTCTATTTAAGAAAGAAAATAATTCAATTAATTATCAACTTGAAAATGGAGATAATATTGAAATAGATGATAAAGGTATGAATTCATTTACAAATGAAGTAATAAAATTAATTGCACAAATGAAGAATAATAAAGTTGTTCTATTTGATACAATATCTATAGAACTTTTTAAAAAATGACAGAATTTACTATAAAAGAAATAATTGGACTTTGCAATTTCATATATAATAGTGGAGTTTAACTTTAAAAGTTTTTGAAGTCTATAGTGATGCCAATTGCTAAAAAGAAAGAAATTATTAAATGTGAAAAATGTGGAATAATAAGATTGTTATCTTAGTCTTCTAAAGTTTCATTGAGAAATATAACTCAGAAATTTTATGGGAAATAGAATATTATATTGGAGAAGAATTCTTTTGTTTTTAGATAAGTAAAAGCAAAAGAGATGCTATGGGTATTGTTAGAACAATTGCAAAGAGATATATTGAAAAAATAAAGGAATTGGTATATGTATTATGAAATAGAAAAAAATTATTTCATAGAATAATCTGAAATAAACTTATGATTATCTTAAAAAATAAAGAAGTATTTTGAAAAGGGAGAAGATTGATTTGGAATATATATCCTAGGTAAAGCATAAGAATTATGTTGGATAATAATGATACTGATGAAGTGAATACAAAAAGAAGAGTTATGCAAGGGTGCAGATGTAACCTGTTCTTTTTAATATTTATTTAGAAGATATGCTAAATAATTATGTAGACTGAGGGAAAGCAAATGTTTGAAGTAAAATAATAAATGGTATAGCATTTGCAAGTGTTATGTTGAATAAATGGGAAGGATGTATGGAATATGAAACGAAGAATAATATTGAGAAAACCACATGCTTATGGTTAGGGAGGAATGTAAAAAGTCTGCAAGTTGAAATCCGTGATAATATAGTTCAGCAGGTAAAGGGATTTAGATAATTGGGTAGTTAGTTGAGTGAGAATGGAAGAAGTGAAAGTGGCAAAGAAGACATTTACTAAGAGAAAAAATATTTTGTGGACCTCCAAAGAGAGAATTAAAAAAAAAAATAATTAGATGCTATGTGTGGAGTGTAGTATTGCATGATTGTGAAACATTGGCACTGAGTAATAAAATCAGAAGCAAATTGGAGGCTTTTGAGATGTGATTGTGAAGAAGAATAAAAAAAGTAACTTGGATGAATAAAATAACAAAAGAAGTTTTGAAAAGAGTAAGTGAAAAAAGAAGATTGATTGGTAAAATTAGAGATAAAAAAAACTGGATTGGATATATATTAAAAAAAGTATAGTTTAACAAAGTGATTTTGGAGGAAATGGTGAGTAGAAACAAGAAGAATGGAAAAGATTGGCATTGCTGGTTGATATAAAAAATGGAAAGAATTATTTAGAATTGAAGAGTTTAACATTGAAAAAACAGTATAGAGAAATGAATAAAATGGTGATGTGACTGCTCTCTGGACCTGACCATAAAGCAGAATACTATTGATTGGTTAATTCCTAATCAGTTTATGCCACAATTTAAAACTCATATTTGATATATCTCACATTATTGATATTCATTGTTTTTTTTATATGTGTAAATTATTTTCATTAACTATAATTGAAAAATATTTTCAAAGACACTTGTGCATATTATCTTAGTGATTTGATTCCAAATACTTAATCAATTCATAGTTTGATGACTAATTTGGACTGTTAAAACAAATTTCCATTTAGATAAGAAGGGGTTTAGTTCATAAATTATATGCTATTTCTTTTTTTTTTCAATAACTAAAAAATCATAATTTAAGATTATCCCAAATATTTCAAAATATATCAACATCACTTTAAATTACAGAAAAACTTTTTTTTTATTATTCATAAAAATATAAGTGAAATATTAGTATTAATATAAAAATCACAAAATATCACAGAACATAATTTGCTGCTACTTAAATTGCCATGTAATATTTACTCAGCTTGTTAATCTAATCAACTACTCTAATTTTATTACTATTAATAAAATTAATTTTGATTTTTTTTACCTAAATCAGACTTATTTTATTGAATAATACTTATTTCCTCAATAAATGTGATGATATATACGCTACCTTCTATTTGGAAGAATTTTTTTTTTAAAAATTACATTAATCTGAATGATTTCTGACTTTTAATATTTTATTTTTAAAATTTTCTATACCTGTTTTTTTTCCACTGATGAAATTTTCAATCTTATTACATGTCAATGCTCACACTATCTTTACAACCATAATATTCTTCACCCAGTTGACGACTAGTGTTAACTTAGCAGAAATAGTATATTATTACAGTAAATCATGCATGGATGAACCAGGGTAATATATCTTTAATATATATAGTCCATAAAAAATCTTTTATTTTAATATATATATGTAAAAAATTGATCTTTAGATATGCACTATTGATTAATATTAAGTTTGCATGTACTCACCCATCAATATTAATCACTAAAGTATTTATTACATATATATATAAATGTGTGTGTATTAGATATTTTCACATACTTTTAAAATGTAAGGATTGATCTTATAAATGAAATTTTTTATGCAATAATTAGAAAAAAGTCTATTTATATATATATATCAAAACAAACTCTACAGTTTTCAATACAACATAAAGATAAATAAATGTCAAACAGCAGTTTATACTGGAAAGTTTTTGCTGGAAGAATTACAATTTGATAAACATAAAATTTTTATTTCATTTGATTTGATCACTAAAGTTCCTAATAGTTAAGATTTTTATAAATATTTTATATTAAATTTTAATTTTTTATTTTATATGGCAAATTAATTCTATGATATTAATTAAAATTTCATTAAAAAAAACTATCTACTTATAAGTCAGAAATTATAAATAGACCACTATGTGGTCCAAAAAACAACAACAAAAAAACAAGAGCAGTATATATGGTTCAAGAAATTCATAAAGCAATGAATTATACAAAAAAAGTGAAACTTGAGAAATTATTAAATTATGAAAATAAACTTTAAATGAATTTTTGATTTAATCAAGTATTTATATTTGATAGATGCTCTACAGCAACTTATGCAGACTACTTTTATAAACCATCATTAAATATTTGTGTAATAATAAAATATTCAGGAAAAGATGTATCAAAATGTCATTGTTGATCTAACTTTTATAAATTGTGCAACACAGTGTTTTTATATTCCATATCTAGAATTACACATACTATTTCCGAATGTAAATGCAGCATTTTAAAAGCTATTTAGATTAAATGAATTTTACAATCACTTTATTAAATCAGATAAACGATTGCATCAGGCACTTCTATCAGGTTTTATAAAGAAAATATCTAGGTAAGTCTCTAAAAGTATCAAACAATTAGTAAAAACCATCAAAATTAAGCCCTCTCATTACCATTCTTTATAAAATTGTCAAGCTAAATTTTTATTACAATAAATATGGGTATATCTACTATGCATATATCCCTTTCCCATTTTAATCTATTAAATAAATGAAACAAATTTAATTAAATACAATAACTTTGTATTTTAATGTTTTTACAAGAAGCTAAAATTTGAAAAATATTCATTGTTTAAGATTTAAAAATGCAAAACACCATCTCTGATGTTTATAAAATAATATCTTAGACCACTGCTTTTTAAACTTTTTCATTTATGACCCCTTTTTATCATCGAGATTTTTTTGCGACTCCAGATATTAAATATAAAATAGATAAAGAAATAAATATTCCCATAAATAATTGATTTCTTTGGTAAACAATATGCATATCAAAATAAATAGTTTTAGGATTTGTTTAAGTATACAAAAATTAATGAAAGAAAATCATGTTTTAATGTGACAGATGAACTTGTTTTTGCTGCATAACAAATTAAATCTTGGTGAAATATTTGATACTGCTGGACATAAAATATCTTCAACATTTTTCAGCATTGAATGATATTGGATTTAATATACATTAAAGCTTAAAAAAATCATTTCACATAAGTATATGCTGCTTTCAGGAATTGTGGGAAATTCAGTCCTAGCTCCAATCCAGAATTCAATCAAGGATTTTTGTGGAAAGTCAAGTTTTAAGTTTGAGTTACTCGATAGCTTAGCAAATTCCTCTTGGGTTTTATATGGCAGGTGATTAATCTCATTAATGTCAATTAAAAAAAATATTTAAATCCAAGATAAATTATTGAAATGTAAATTTGATATAAAGTATTTTCTAATCTGTGTTTCTAGGTTTTTAAGTGATCTATAATAATTTTTGAAATTATAGTTTTACAATTATTTTTTTTCAATTATAAAATTGTCAATAGTCAAAAACATTTCCAATGAATCATTTTCCAACCTATTCTTCCAAAAGGTGATATTTTTAATAAAACCTTCAATTTTATTATTTGAAGTAAAAATATTGCTATTTTTTCATTGAAGAGAGTTAAGATCATTTACCTTCTCAAAAATATTGGACAAATAGCACAGCTTTGATAGCTATAAGTCATTTTGAAAAAGAGCAGCAAGATCAGATTTTTGTTCGGTTAAAAATACAATAATTTCTTCTTTTAATAACAATAATCTTCTTAAACTTCACCCTTTTGACATTCGTCTTACTTCTGCATATAATAATAAATTTTGTATTCAGAGTTCATGTCTTTACAAAGATTTGAAAATAAATGGCTGTTAAGGGCATGGTTTTTAATAAAGTTTATAATTTTGACATCATCCTGAAGCACATCATTCAATTCCATTGCTAACTTTTTGCTGCAAGGGCATCTCGATGGATCAGATAGTGTGTAAAAGTTACATGATTATTATCAGAAGCTTTAACAATGATTTAAAACCAATATTTTCATCAGTCATTGCTCTTGCACCAGCTGTGCATACTACAGAGCAATTTTCCCATTCTAAATCTTCAGTTTAAAAAAAAAATTGTCTACTTTATTATATATGTCTTTCTCTATTATATATTCTTTCAAAGACTGACAAAATAACAATTTTTCCTCAATGTTTTCTTTATAAATGTATCTGGCATATACTAATAATTGAACTATTTTTGAAATATCAGTTGTTTTGTCCAACTGAATTGTAAATATTTGGATTTCTTTAAGTCTAGTAATAAGTTGCTTAAATTGGTTATTACTAATTTCAGAAATTCTAGTAATGACAGTGTCATTTGACAAAGGAATTTTCCAAATTTCATCACCATATTTACTTCCACAAAATATTTCTACCATTTTAATAGCAGTAGGTAATATAAGATCTTCTCCAAGGGTGTATGACTTTTTATTTTTAACAATCAAATAACTTCATATGATGTGAGTAAATATTTTTCATTAGCAGTTATAAATTTCTCAAAATATTGTTTTTCTTTATCTGAAGGTTTTAAGTTATTCAAAATATTCTTTTGGTTTATTGACATATGAAGGATGCTTGGATTCAAAATGCCTTTTTAATTTTGATGGTTTCATACTCTCCATAGACAAAACATTATTGCAAATTAAACAAAGAGGCTGTTGATTACCATCACAGATGTTGAAAATAAAGCCAAATTGGAGAAATGTCTCATCTTTTTTTTTTTCGCATCTTAGATGCCTCTTTCTGATTAAGAGATCCTGCTTGAAGAGACTGTGTAGTATTGCCATCTGCATCATTATTTTTGGAACTCAAGTTCAACCATTTATCCATGGGTAAAAAGTATTTTTATCCTAAAATATAAATAAAATAACAGTACTTATTAGTTAGCAGAGACACCAAGTGGCAGCCATGTTTTTTGTTTAATTATACTAAGCATAATTACTCCCTTGTGTTCTATTTTTTAATATCCCCATGTGTTTTATTTTTTAATATTTAAAAAATATCAATAAATCAATTATAAATTACCTGTTAAGTTTAAAAAATAGAACTATGTTTTTAATTGTTAATAAATAAATGACAATAAGTTTCAAATAAAAAATAAATTTTTATAATAACTAATAGGATGATAAATTTTGAATAAAAAGGTAGAAAAAAGTATACAAGCATTTTTATATCTATGAAAAATAACATCTTTCATAATATTTATTCAAATAAATACTAACCTGAGTCAAGTAAAACAGTTGATGGGAAATGCATTATATAATTACAGTGGCACTGACCTTATTCTCACGACTGCAGCATATATTTTTATTCTGAAATAACTTATATGCTAAAACTGCAATGTGACAGAACTATTATGATGCATTTAGTGTTATTTTTCAATATGTAAATATAATTTACAGCTCAACTTGGCCATCATTACGATTTTATAAATGTGCTGTACAGAAAACATAATAAATTAAAGATAATGAAGGGATTGTGACTAATATTTCTTTAAATTTATATATCTGAATTAAATTTTTGTGACCCCAACTTTTTTGCTTCACAACCCCATTTGGGATCATGACCCACAGTTTAAGAAAAGCTGCCTTAGACCATTATTGCAGCAAATAAAATATTTCAAATTTTAATTTAAAATAGATTATTTATTTTCATTTAAAATTTTAATTTCATAACTTGTTCCAAAAGTAATAAATGAAATGTTTTGGATTTCCTCTTATCATTGAGTCTGTACTGTTAATAAACATCTTTTTTTTCTTTTGTTTCTATCAATTTTAAACTTTTTGCTCAATAAAAAGCATTCACTTTAATGCATGAAAATATTGCAATTTAATTATTAAGATTTTTTTATATTACATTTTTGCTAATTAGACAATGAAAAATATATCCAGATACACACACTATGTTACTATAATTATTTATAATATAGTTTTTGATAAGTGATAATAAAACATAATTTAATAGTAGCAAACTTTAAAATACTAATATCTATCACATGCAACCCAACTATGGGCATGATGATGATCAAGTTCTTGTAGTCAGTATACAAAGTGCTACATAACTTGAACCTCAAAAATTACACCTGAAAATAAAAAGTATTTTGATAAAGAATTAATTTCTAAATGTATTTCTGTGAATTGTGACAAGAGTATAGATGATGATTAAGTTATAATTTGTTTATAAATTATAAAATAGTGACATTAATGTATATTTAAAGTTGAATTGAAAATCAAAGTATGCTTTTGGAGATTGGATTGAGTTTTTGACTGTTGGAGTTTGTTTAGCTGTACTTTCATTATTGGTGATGGATGGAGGGTTTTGTCATTGGCTTAGCGATTCAATGTTTTCATGCAACTCCATGGAGTATTCTATCTCAGGCACTGCTCCAATCCACCTTCAAGTTTTGATATCCCCTGTTATTTAACATGGTCAGTTAACATATTTTACCATAACTCCCAATCTTTAAGTCTCCAAGAAAAGAAGTGGAGCATAATTTTGTATTTACCAGACCCTAAGGACTCAAAGGAATAGGGATTTGCAAAGATTTTTGCATTATTATTTCTATTTTGGGTTGTATATAGCTTGTAGTGTCTAAATTAAGATAAGCCTTCTGGTGTTCATGCTGCATTGCATATTTATAATTCAATATCTGGATTCTGTATCTATCCCAGGATTGCAAGTCACTATGCTGTCTTTTGATATCAAAAGCTGGTCAGATCTCTTAGAAAAGTTTTGACAAATCATTTGTTTATGAAATTGTTTTTGTACATACATATGTACGTAAAATAAAAATAAATAATAGAATTAATAGTGTATAGGAAATCAGTCACACATGTATGAACATGATAGAATTGTAGAATAACTCAAGGGAAATAAATTAAATGAGACAAATAAAGTCAGGTATTAAGATGATAAAATTTAATTAGACAGATTTGGGTGAAAATTAATATTGGTAAGGTAAAAAATTGCATAGAAGGGGAGATTAATGTTAAGCTTATTTTATAAGATATTATTTAAAAAGTTAATATTTGTATTTGCAGTGTGTAAAAGTAACTTAACATGGTTTTTTTAAATATTAAAATAATCCACAATATAAAAAATATATGCTGACAAGAGCTAAATTGAAGAAGATGGAGGGAGAACATGATCAGAAAAAAAGATCAACCAATGAAAGGTGCCCAGACAATAAAAAATACATCCATGTTAGCCCAATTATTAGAAATGTTCAAACAAATGAATCAACAAAGAGAGGAGGATAAACACCAGTCAATTTATCAATATCCAAGTCATTAAACAATTTTCAATATTCTCTTGTTTAACAGACATCTTTGAAATCCATTCTTAATCTGCTACATGGAATTATACCTAGAAAAAATTATTTTAATAGTTGATTAAATCTTAGCTAAAATTCTACTTATTCACTCTATGAGAATAGTAAGAAAATAAATTGGTACTTGTTTAATTCATATGAAGCTTTAAAAGAATAAAGAACACAAAATTAGTTGTAATCACAAATAAATATTGAATTAATACTATCTTAAACTTCATAATATTCATTCAATCTAAATTTATTTTTATAATATAAAATAATTTTAGTCAAAATTTTGAATAATAAATGAAACAAAAATTTTACATAACTAAGAAAATGCAGATAAGTTGGTTACAAATCTTTTTATCAAGTTTTGTAGGATTTAAAATAATAAATATCAAACATATAGTACTATATTGTTCATCTGAAAATTTATCAAGATGGCACTTTGCTTATAATTATCTACTTATAATTGTTAAATGTTCTTAAAAAAATTTCAACATCATTCATATTTTTCTAATACTTTTAAATATTAATTACAGTCAAATGTGTTTAAAATGTTTGATAATGTTGTTTTTTTGTAGACATTTAGCAATTCATATAATACTATTTCAAACACAAATAATAAAAATAGTAACAATTTAAAAAAAAAAAAGATTTAGAAATGTTAAATATAATTACAGAGAAGGTAATATAAAATTCAGGCCTTAAAAAATCTGAAGTGGAGATTAAAATTTTATATATATATATATAATTAATAAAACAAGTCATAAACTTTGCAACTTGCTTTTAAACTTGCATTTAAATGTTCACTAGAGGGAGCTTACCAATAGCTATAATCAAGTTTTATTTTATAAGTGCTGAAAGAGAAAGAATTCAAAATCTCTATCAGAAAATCCCTATCTTCAGACCAATTGGTTTCACTTGTGGCTCACCTCAGTGGAGCACTGGCACTCCAGAAACTAGATCCAAAATGCTAACTGTAGTGAACATTTAAATGCAAGCTTAAAAACAAGTTACAAAATTTATGATTTGTTTTATTAATTATTATAAGTGTACCTTTGAAGGCTTTTGTGATTCTATATTGCAAAGGCTATTACTATATGGTGACACTGAGCCAAATTCAGACCCATATAGCTATCTGGTTTGTAAGGCTGGATTTGAAGACATTTACATGTCTGAAAAGTTCAATCTTTCAAATTGATAGTAATGTGTTTTATAAGTGCTGACTTTTGAGTTAGCATTTTGGATCTAGTTTCTGGAGTCCCAGTGCACCTCTGAGATGAGCCACAAGCTTGAACCCAATTGGTCTGGAGATAGGTAGTTTCTGATAGAGATTTTGACTTCTTTCTCTTTCAGCATTTATAAAATAAAGCTTGATTAGGGCTATTGGTAAGCTCCCTCTAGTGAACATATATATATCTTTGTGGCAAAAAATCTTTTGATGAAAGCATATAGTTTGTTTAATAAAGTTCATCTTGCTCAAGAAATAGATCTAACTAAAAATATTCTACTTTCTAATAGTTACAATATATATATATATAAAGCTTTACATAGCATTGATACTAAGAGGGAAAAAGATGATAAAATTGGAAATTCAATTAGTTATAGCTATATAAAAATATGTAGTAGTCCTATTACTCATATAAAGGAATGATATCCATTTTTGTCTAGTCCTTTTTATTCATCTATATTTAAAGTTATTATATTAAAAATATTTTTATATGTGACTCTTAAAAAGTCTCTTATTCTAGATCTCTATGTTAGTTAAATGAAAACTTTTATATTTACCTAATAATTCATTTCTGAAGTTACAAATTCTGTATCTAGTTAATTTATGGGAGATACAAATCTTTGAAAAAAATCACCAACTTTTTATTAGAAAAAATGGTTTTAATGTTGAAACTAGATATTCTTCTACTGATCCTATCAGTGACTTCTTTAATATAAAGCAAAACAATTTAACCCAAAAAAGATTTTTATATATATTGAGATGCTTTGACTATCTCAATATTCATTTACAAGTCAGTTGGCTAAGCAAACTTAATTTGAATGAAGTTAGGTTTTTTGATTAAGTTGTGTTTTTGGTGAATGCAGTAATCATACACACACTAATAATGAGAAGGTTATATCAGATGATTCCAATGTAACAATTTTTTTTTAAAAGTTAACTTTGTAACTGAGTATTATTATCTTTTAGTAATTTTTTAGTCCTAAAATAATACTTAGTCTCTAAAACTTTCTTTATCAGGTCTAATCAGATTGTTCTAACTAAAATCTTAACAAAATGTGGTTTTCAATCATTGAATATTGTTATCTGGAAAATTAATGTAATTAATTATAATTTGGAATTTTTAATTAATTAAAAATATTTGGCTTCTCTGATAAAAAATATTTTTTATTACTGGTTTGCTGATTAGAGAGATTCCTTAAATTTCTGAGTGGGTTGAACAATAAAGAGTAGCTGTATAGAAGACCAGCTAAAATCATTCAATTACTCTAATTTTAATTATTCTGGGAGTTGATTAGATTCTCTACTTTTTGATTCTGCTTATTTTAGTAGATTCTGTTATTATGCTTTTGTTTTGATCCTTCCATGTTATATGTGTCCATTTCAAAATGAACTTAGAACACACTCCAGTTGCTGTATCTGAAGACATGTGACTAAAGCATTAATAAGAACTCCACTCTCCAGCATGAACCTATGGCCAGCATGTGCTAACTTCATGAAGCCAACTAGTCAATAAAGCCAACTACTGACATAGTAAAGCACTTCTCATCAACCAGAAGGCTAACAAGACTGTAAATTTTATCAACACACCAAGAGTATGTATATATTTATATATAATCTGCACAGAAAGTAATAGCCCTATACCCATATCACTGTGGACTGAAAATAAAATCTTTATATGAAACATTCTGTAGATATCAGTACACTAGTGAGTGATAGATATAAGGATGTAAAATTGTTTTATACCTTGATTTTATTGATACATAATGTTGCATTTGATTTATTAATTTTATTTTTTATAGATGTATAATATTATAATAATTTGAGTATGTTTGCCTAAATCCTTTAATTTCTTTGATAGTTGAGAATTAATCTTAATATACTACATTTCAAAAAATTATTGGTTTTTTGTCTTAAAGTTAAAAGAGAGTTATTTAAAAGAATCTCAGCCAGTTTCTCCCCCCCCTTCCAATTTTGTCATTGTTTTAACCCATCTAGATTCTCCTTAGCATTTTGTAATAAATTTTGATCAATTTTAAATTTAAATAAAAAAGGAAATTTAGATTAAAATATTGGTTATATATCTTTTAATTAATAATGCATTAGAACTTGATATATTTATTTCTTACTTGACATATATAGATGTCTGTATAATTATATAAGCATTAAACCATTTAAAGTAATGTCAGTTTTTTATGTTTATATCATACCTATCTAAAAAGAGATTGTTCTGCTTGTGTGTGTGCATATAAGTGGTCCCTTTATAACTACCATGGAGAGATTTATTTATATATCTGGCCTTCTAATTATTTCTATGCTTACCACTAGATATAGGCAGGTTTAGCAAAGTTTCTCCCCATGCTCATTTAGATTTTTATCTGTTTTAACTGTTTATTTATCATTTGAAATTTATGGTCATTACTGCTTTCACATTGGGTCAAGTGTAGTAAAGCCTCCCATACTTTTATATATATATATTTCACTTTTATTTAACATTGGTTATTTGTGGATTTTTTAATTGTTCATTATATGTTTCCTCTAGTGACATGGGTCTTGCACTGCATATGAGCTTTGTCAGTAAAAACTGCATGTGTGACTTTTGGCAAATAATAAAATCTGTCAATGTTTAATTAATTAATGTTGTTGCAAAAATGTATGCACATATCTGAAATTGTCAAGTATATATAAGTTGTGTTGTAGTAACATTCTATTACTTTTAATAAACTAAAAGTTAATTTAGGAGAAAAATAATGGGATAATAGAGTTAATCAAATGTCAAGGATCTTAACTATTTTTTAAAAAGGGTTATACTCACTTTAAAAATATAATTGAGCTATTTTAATATTTCATGATTAAAAAGATTATTGTTAATTGATAGATTTGTCTGCCATTTTGTTTACTGTTGTCTGCCCTATCAACTGTTTATTTAACAAGAATCTCCACTCTCCACAATCTAGCAGTAATAATTGATGTGTATATGATAGACCAGTTGTAAGCAGGCATTTGTAATGGATATTCACATCAGCAAATTAGAATTCTTCTAGGCTGTAGGTCTAGTATCACCCTGTTGAAATTTATTAGATGCAGGATGTCTAGTATATATATATATATTGTAATGAAGACATATAACAGGAAAAAAGTCATTTATTTTTTTAATGTCTTAAGTTATTTGCTGCATAGCAAAGTGACAAATAAGGTTCAGATTCAGCATATTTCTTGGTTAAAAGCAGTTGACATTTTAAAAAAAGGTTTTATGATTTAATTAATCTTAACATTATTTAAACTGCAGTTTTATATAAAGTTAATTAAATAATAACAATATCATAAACACAATTAAAGATTTTAATCAAATGCACATTAATTATTATATTTTTGCACCTATATTTGATTAAAACACATTTTTATAAAAAAAACTAATTTTTATAAATATATCTTGGTTTTTGTGTACATTTAATTTTTAAAATAAAGAATTTACTTAAAATTTATTTTTAAAAAACTGATTTTATGGCAGTATAATTAATAACTTAAACACAAAGTTTATGAATATTTTAACAATATTAATTTAGCTTTAGAATTTGTAATATGTTTATCTTGTTCTATATCTTTATGAGTTTAAAAAGATTAATTGTAATTTACAACTTTAATAAAACAAAGTAGTTAACATTAAAAAATAACTTTTATGAATGATTAATACTGGAAAACTGATTATTAATTTATGTCATTTTGTGAATTGACAATATTAACAAATTCTAAAAATAAAAAGTAAATAAGGTTTTACTTTTGTCCAATTGATTTTCTTTGTCAAACATTGTTGCAAATAATGGTGTTAAAATGATGCAATATGTTTCTTTATTATTAAAAAATATAATGCATATTTCATCAATTCTTTAATCTTCCAAACTGTTACTTTTTTGAAAAAGTTTTATGCTCTATAGGTCTAACTATTTAGGGAGAAGATATGTTTACTGTTATCACAATTAATCAGTTAGAGGTGATTCCATTTTCATCTACAAAGGTAATTGAATAATAATATAAGGTGAAGTAGTTAATTAAATTTAACATAGAAGGTGCAATAAGAATTTCATGGTTCTTAAAATTATTAGATATTAATTGATACTATTTAATTATATTACATATATATATATATAGGTGTGTGTGTGTGTGTAAATTAGTAATCAATGGCTGTATTCCAATTATAATCAAATATAAACAATTCTTTGAAAAACAATACAATAATTAATACAGGAGACAATATTTTTAAAACAAGTATCTATTATGATTTAATAGAAGTACTTTCAACTATCTAAGCTGTTAATATAAAAATTAATGAATTGTGGGGAAATCGATGTATGAAGTAATTGTTTTTGTATACATTTATAAGGTTTTTTGTAACAGAATTTGAATATAGTCAATAACGACTACTTAGATAATTGAAAGTACTTCTATTAAATTATAATAAATATTTGTTTTAAAATATCATTTACTGTATTGTTTTTCAAAGAATTATATATATATACACCAGTGTGTATAATTAATTGTACATTAATAATAAAAAATATAAGCAAAAAATAATTACCCTTTCTACATTTCAATACTTTATCATTTCCTAGCATTAAAATTTTTATTCAATATTATGCATCAATAAATTGTACTCAGTTTATGAGAAATATAAATTTGCCAATGAAAAATATTTTTAAAATTATATTTTACCTTTGCAAAGATATAAAAAATTATAAAGTAAAATAAAATAAAATGTATAATAAGAACAATTACCTTTTTCTTATTGGATGATTGGTAGTAAAATAAAATTAATAAAATCTTTATTAATTGAATTTCATTTGTAAAATACAATGGAAACAATTAAGTTATCATAAATATATAAATTCTCCTTAATAATGGTCAAACATAAATTTGTCCATAATGTTGTTTTCAATCATTAATAATAGTTCAACACAATTGAAATAAAACAACTATATAAAAATAATAAATATTTCCTTTATTGAACCGGTTTTCGCCCTACATTAGGGCCTTTTCAAAATACACTTCTAATATAATCACATGACCTTTATATCTATCAATACTCCCTCTAACGTTCATTTTATATAATCATTTTACATAATCACACAACCTATTTACATATATATATCCCCCTCCCCTCAATTGTTTTATTTTATATACATATTATTTTTATACAATAGATAAAATTACATTAAATACAATTCAATAATTATATACATATATTATACACCATAAAATTACATACACATACTGTACCGGTCGGTTTTGTCTGTTCATATAACAAGATCTAGCATCTAGGCAAAAGTACCTCGAATCCAATCCTGTGCAAGATACATAAGTCAGGAACATTCATGAACTCTGCCCTATTTGCCTATTTTCCAGATCTACCAACTTATGAGCAACAATTCCAATGATACTGATCTAATTTATTCCTACCCCGCCAGCATCACAAAATCGTGACACAAAAAGACTCTTATTCGAATTTTGTTCATGTCTAGAATATTATAATTAGCGATTTTCGATCATCTAGTAAGTGAAACCTTTTTATATTACATCAAAATTATTTCTAGTCAAGAAATGAAACAATGACTTAGATATTTAGAAAGATATAAAATTTATTAAATCAACTTGGAGTATATATGATTGCAAACGTTATTGGTGTTACCATGTAAATAAAATGGGTGTTTATCTCCCTTGGACAACATTAACCTCTCTTACAATACTATACAATGAACATATTTAATCATCAATAACAAATAATTCATGGCTTTA
Organism: Epiperipatus broadwayi; assembly: GCA_028023455.1. Taxonomy (NCBI): domain Eukaryota; kingdom Metazoa; phylum Onychophora; class Udeonychophora; order Euonychophora; family Peripatidae; genus Epiperipatus; species Epiperipatus broadwayi. The sequence goes on along the minus strand of JAQFVV010012676.1, from coordinate 485,777 downwards.
TTCTATTGCGGCTATTTATATGTCAATAATTTATTGATTGAATGGGATACATAAGATTTTTAATAATAGCGCTAGACTACGGTACCTGAAAATTATTTGAATCCACCAGTACTAAAACAACAGCATTCATACCAATACATAAGTTTATTAAGTTGGATGATAAGGGTAATTTTATTTAATTACTATTTGCATTTGCTATATAAGAACGTGTGTGGGAAGCTAATTTGGGAAATAATAATAATGGCAGAAGTGTCGTATCTGAAAGTGCGAATGAAATATATATTAAAAAATGGCAATCCATTTAGTATAATCATAACAGTACGGTTTAGGAGAATTAATAGGCTTTTAACAAGAACGAAATATGGGAGAGCGGTACGTGTATGAGGGCAATGGAACGATCTATTCTAAGATCTAAGAAGATGCTTCAATTCACCGTTAAAGAAAGGCGACTCTCTGCAAACGTCAGCAGGGTCGGGTCATAAACAACAAAGAAGGCGCTTTATTGAATTGCCATAGGCTGGACTTTTGCCAGAGCGAACCCTATGCAATAATATCTCGCGCTGAAGAAATCCAACGAGGTTTGCCAAACCTTGTCCTTGGTATTGGAAGTAAAATGAACGAAGCACAAAGATATATATATATAATGAAAGGCCGGTATACACGTAACGCTTGCATTAATATAAATATATAGATATTTAACTAAGGAATAAAGAATTATCGCCTATCTTTATTAATAAAAAAAACCCTCGTACTGGTATGATTTGATTACTACGTGGATATGGAAGAATTACATTTAAGGCCAATATAATCTAGCTCATAGAACTAAAGGATTCTCCCCCCCCTTATGTATTACCTTCAACTACACATAAACTTTCCCCAATGTATAACTAATACAAATCTTTGGTTGTGAATGCTTTAATAAATACATACTTTCATATTATTAAATATATATAAAGTCAGTGGTGGCTATTGATTTCAAGAAATTAATATTAATTTAATTCGTATAAATCTATTTGCAGATTTTAAAAGTTAGCGCTATTATTTAAGTAACCAAAGAAACGCATTTCTAAGAAAAGATTTTTACTTAGTTTTTGAGAATAACACTGTACAATAATTATCAAATTCTGATTTTATTTCCCGAGACTGGCAGGCACCCGCTATACTAAGAATAACAAATTTGTTTTTAAAAACTACTAGGTTAATTACCCTCTGAAAAGTAAGGAGGGTTTTCTTTTATTAAAAGAGATAGCGTAAGGATTTGCGATTCTGGGGGAAAATTATCGACATATAATTTAGTATCTGAAAGTATAAAATATAATAATGAAAATAAAATATTGCCGCATAGACGTGAAATTAAGAACTAATAATTATTCAGGAGAGGTTTAATGTAGGAGAGATTACAACTAAGTTATATATAGAGAGAACAAGGTACAATTAACGAAAAGGTAAGAACTTTACAAATTGATTCATAACTAATATTAAATTTTACAAATGAAAGCTTTACAAAATGTTTAAAGAAATAGATAGGTGAAAGTTAAAATTATTCACGGTAACTTTAAGAGTCTAGCAGCATTTGAAATGATTACCTCTGTAAAACATGGTGATTCTTTTGATGATTTCAATTCCCGCGGAGACTAGATCGAGTTAGTCAAACATAGTTATTCAGGCAGGTAGTAATTTTATTATTTAACAAACAGGCATATAATTATAGTCTATGAGTATCGGAATCCATGGGCACAGATTGCAGGGAAGGCCATCTCGAATGGCGAGAAAGGCGATTTAGATTTACTCAGTACACATTGAAATTAACGAACGCAAATTTTCTTGGTGACTGCTCTCCTTGACTGTCCTAGTTACTCTCTAAATTAATTCGTAATTATTCCATGCCTTGGTATTTTTGGAATCCCTTTCTGATTGGTCATTGCAATCTAATTTCCAAAAGAATTCGTATACAAGCTTTTACCCATTGTGATGGAAGATGCCATTGTTAGATAAGTATTCAAACTTTAATTAATTTTGATAAAAGAAAATGTTTGTAACAAAAGTAAATCAATTAAGTTTAGTTTCTACTTTTGATTCTAGAGAAACTTTTAATTAAAGTTATGTTAGAATATTATACAAGATTACGCTTCTCACCTTTAATTAATTTTGACTAATTACAATCGCATCTTCCATATTGGATTTAAAAGAAAAGTATAGTTTAATGGCAAAAATAATTTAAAAACACAATTTTATAAAATTACATATAACGAACTTTTCTACTAAATATTTGCTCAGTACTTTTGTCTCTACAATATCTATAGATATCTAAGCTGCAATTAACAAACAATTACTATAACTTTTATAAAATAAATAAATACAGAAATTATAATATATTTTGATATTATAAGTCCGTTATAATTAATTCCCCATTACCTATTGCGTATACGAATTTTTAAATGCTACATTTATTAATTTTATCTTGCATGTTTAAACTCAGATATTTATGCCAATATCTTCGTTAATAAATATATTAGTTAATAATACTCAAACAAAAAGGATAAAAAAAATGTGTTAGTGAATGGAATATATATGCAAGAATAGGGTTCGAATTTAGGTTGGTAGTGGAAGATTGGAAGTGGGCTGTGAAGCGCAATCTGAATCTCAGATTCCGCTTCAATACTTTATACATTAAATTATATATCATTTCTCATATATTTTTACTAACCATATCTTCAAATATAAACTTATTTATCTATTAACTAATTATAATTATTTACATATATCATATATATCAATTTAAAAAACAAAACAAAAAAAACAACAACAACAAATCAACCATATATTAAATTTTCCAGTTATCCTTCAATGCCCATTTACTACTAAACTTTGCAGGTCCTTTAACTAAATTAACACATTTATTCATATTTTCTTGAATATATACAGTCTCATAATATTTCCTTCTATTATAATCTTTAACATATTTTATAACCTTCATATCCTCAATACATCTCATTCTATGACCAGTATTCAAATAATGAACATATGGTCCTGAATTTATGTCCTTCCTTTCAATAGCCCTATTATGCTCTTTTCCTCTTTCTATTACTGTTTTCCCCATTTGCCCTATATATATTTTACTGCAACTCCTACAAATTATTTTATATACTAATCCTATTTTACTTTCTTTATCATTCTCTCTCTTCACATTTGATATCCATTTTTCCAATGATTTATTATTCTTCCATGCAATTCTTATATTCTCATTCAACCTCCCTTTTCTTAAAATCTTATATACATCTTTATAATAAGGTATTGATATCCATTTATTATTGAACCTTCCATCTTTATTTTTATTTTCTTTTTTTCTTCCCCCATATTTTACTTCATCTTTACTCTTACTGTTCAAAACTTTTCTAATATCTTTTTTATTATACCCCATCTTTACATAATCCTTTTCTATATTCATTTTTTGTTCTATAGATTCTTTTTTATTTATTGTAAGTCTATCGTTTTTTTATTTTAAACCCCTTTAAAACTGACATTTTTTGTGACCAAGGTTGGTATGAACTAGGATCAATTATTCCTCTAATTTCAACATCTTTAATATACTGTTTCACCTCTATTTCATTTTCCTTATTTCTATTCAAATAAATATCCAAATATTTTAAACCGTTTTCTTCCTTCTCCATTGTAAACTTAATTTTATATATATTATCATTCAATTCATTAAATACTTTCAATATACTCCTACTATTTCCAACAACAATTATATCATCCACATATCTAAAATATTTAATTATTTCTTTATTTTTTATATATTTTCCTACTATTTTTTCTTCCAAATTATTTATAAACATCGATGATAATAACCCACTTATTGAACAACCCATAACCCATCCTTTTTTTATATTCCAAAACCTATCCTTATATTTAAAATACAAACTATCACTTATTATCATCAATGCTTCCTTAATAGTGTATATCTATTCTTTACATATTCTTCCACTTTTTCCCAACATACTTATAACTAACTTTATACTTTCATCTCTTGGAACACTTTGATACATTTTTTCTACATCTAATGAAGCAATCAAACTATTCCTATTTAATTTAATATTATTTAATTCCATAACAATTTCTTCTGAATTTTTAATACTATAGGTACCATATCCAATTACATCTACTATTTTTTTTATATATTATTGTACATAAATTCTTAAGAATATGATTGTCAAAATTTACAATTACTCTTGCAGCCATATCTTCTTTGTGTGTTTTTATTTTTCCAAATATATATGGATGCACAAAAGATGAATTAAAAATTGAACTGCAGTCAAAACTTAATAATGTGATAAATATTAAAAAAGGTTATAATAAAAAAGAATGGAAAGAAAAGTGTATTATAAATAAAAATTATAGAAAAGGTGAATAATGAGAGGTTGATAATAACATGTGAAGACAAAGGTAATAGGTTTGTAATTTTAAAAGAATCTGAGTATAATAAGAAAATGAATGAGGACATAGTAAAACAAGGATATGAAGAAATGTATAAAGATCCTGGAAATAAAATAAAAACAAAGTATAAAGTAATATTGAATTATATGAAAGAGAAGAAATTGATTAATAGTAAAGAATATAGATGGTTATATCCAACGGCTTTTGTGCATCCATATATATTTGGAAAAATAAAAACACACAAAGAAGATATGGCTGCAAGAGTAATTGTAAATTTTGACAATCATATTCTTAAGAATTTATGTACAATAATATATAAAAAAATAGTAGATGTAATTGGATATGGTACCTATAGTATTAAAAATTCAGAAGAAATTGTTATGGAATTAAATAATATTAAATTAAATAGGAATAGTTTGATTGCTTCATTAGATGTAGAAAAAATGTATCAAAGTGTTCCAAGAGACGAAAGTATAAAGTTAGTTATAAGTATGTTGGAAAAAAGTGGAAGAATATGTAAAGAATGGATATACACTATTAAGGAAGCATTGATGATAATAAGTGATAGTTTGTATTTTAAATATAAGGATAGGTTTTGGAATATAAAAAAATGATGGGTTATGGGTTGTTCAATAAGTGGGTTATTATCATCGATGTTTACAAATAATTTGGAAGAAAAAATAGTAGGAAAATATATAAAAAATAAAGAAATAATTAAATATTTTAGATATGTGGATGATCTAATTGTTGTTGGAAATAGTAGGAGTATATTGAAAGTATTTAATGAATTGAATGATAATATATATAAAATTAAGTTTACAATGGAGAAGGAAGAAAACGGTTTAAAATATTTGGATATTTATTTGAATAGAAATAAGGAAAATGAAATAGAGGTGAAACAGTATATTAAAGATGTTGAAATTAGAGGAATAATTGATCCTAGTTCATACCAACCTTGGTCACAAAAAATGTCAGTTTTAAAGGGGTTTAAAATAAAAAACGATAGACTTACAATAAATAAAAAAGAATCTATAGAACAAAAAATGAATATTAAAAAGGATTATGTAAAGATGGGGTATAATAAAAAAGATATTAGAAAAGTTTTGAACAGTAAGAGTAAAGATGAAGTAAAATATGGGGGAAGAAAAAAAGAAAATAAAAATAAAGATGGAAGGTTCAATAATAAATGGATATCAATACCTTATTATAAAGATGTATATAAGATTTTAAGAAAAGGGAGGTTGAATGAGAATATAAGAATTGCATGGAAGAATAATAAATCATTGGAAAAATGGATATCAAATGTGAAGAGAGAGAATGATAAAGAAAGTAAAATAGGATTAGTATATAAAATAATTTGTAGGAGTTGCAGTAAAATATATATAGGGCAAACGGGGAAAACAGCAATAGAAAGAGGAAAAGAGCATAATAGGGCTATTGAAAGGAAGGACATAAATTCAGGACCATATGTTCATTATTTGAATACTGGTCATAGAATGAGATGTATTGAGGATATGAAGGTTATAAAATATGTTAAAGATTATAATAGAAGGAAATATTATGAGACTGTATATATTCAAGAAAATATGAATAAATGTGTTAATTTAGTTAAAGGACCTGCAAAGTTGAGTAGTAAATGGGCATTGAAGGATAACTGGAAAATTTAATATATGGTTGATTTGTTGTTTTTTTTTTTTTTTTTTTTTTAAATTGATATATATGATATATGTAAATAATTAGTTAATATAAATAATTGTTAATTATAGATAAATAAGTTTATATTTGAAGATATGGTTAGTAAAAATATATGAGAAATGATATATAATTTAATGTATAAAGTATGTGTATGTAATTTTATGGTGTATAATATATGTATATAATTATTGAATTGTATTTAATGTAATTTTATCTATTGTATAAAAATAATATGTATATAAAATAAAAAAATTGAGGGGAGGGGGATATATATATATATATGTAAATAGGTTGTGTGATTATGTAAAATGATTATATAAAATGAACGTTAGAGGGAGTATTGATAGATATAAAGGTCATGTGATTATATTAGAAGTGTATTTTGAAAAGGCCCTAATGTAGGGCGAAAACCGGTTCAATAAAGGAAATATTTATTATTTTTATATAGTTGTTTTATTTCAATTGTGTTGAACTATTATTAATGATTGAAAACAACATTATGGACAAATTTATGTTTGACCATTATTAAGGATTATTCAAGGTTAATTGACGTTGGATTTGGATTAACGTTTTTTTTAAAAGAAGTGGTGGAGGGGGAAAAAGTTTTTATTTTTAATATCATTTGTATTACTATATTTAAATTAATTGAATTGGAAATTATATTTTAAGGTAGAATGGGAAAAAATAGTGGAAATATGGCATGGTCGGTTTTGTATAATGTCTTAAGTAAAGTGAATTTTGTAAGATTTAAAAAAGTATGGAATGTACAGAGAAGGATAGAAGAATTAAAGCACCAGTTATCTTTTCTAAATAAATGTAAGAAACATGGATTAATGCCCAAGTCATGTGAATTTTACATAAGTAATATAAAAATAAATAAAAACATTAATTTATATAATAAGATTAAGGAAACTATTTTAAACTGGTTTATAAAAGAAAAATATAACATCGTGGATATTTGTATAAAACAGTATAATAGACTTAAAAACATGTTAAGAAGAGATGTGTGTAAAGAAACATTTGAATATATACAATACCAATTATTGGATCATAATAAGAAATTAATGAAGATGTTAAACATAAAGTATGATAAAAAATGGGATTGGTTAAAAAGGAAGAATGAGAATTTGGAAGATGGTTTACATGAAAATAATATAGGAAGTGATAATTGCATTAAAAAAATGTTAAAGTTGTAAATTTATCAAATATTGAGTTTGATAATGATCAGTTGGAGATATTAAATAAGGGAAAAAAGTATATACCATTTGTTAGTGGAGATGTCCATAAAGAAACTGTTGTAAGTGTGGAAGCAGCAGACATTAAAGATGAATTAAAAATTGAACTGCAGTCAAAACTTAATAATGTGATAAATATTAAAAAAGGTTATAATAAAAAAGAATGGAAAGAAAAGTGTATTATAAAAAAAATTATAGAAAAGGTGAATAATGAGAGGTTGATAATAACATGTGAAGACAAAGGTAATAGGTTTGTAATTTTAAAAGAATCTGAGTATAATAAGAAAATGAATGAGGACATAGTAAAACAAGGATATGAAGAAATGTATAAAGATCCTGGAAATAAAATAAAAACAAAGTATAAAGTAATATTGAATTATATGAAAGAGAAGAAATTGATTAATAGTAAAGAATATAGATGGTTATATCCAACGGCTTTTGTGCATCCATATATATTTGGAAAAATAAAAACACACAAAGAAGATATGGCTGCAAGAGTAATTGTAAATTTTGACAATCATATTCTTAAGAATTTATGTACAATAATATATAAAAAAATAGTAGATGTAATTGGATATGGTACCTATAGTATTAAAAATTCAGAAGAAATTGTTATGGAATTAAATAATATTAAATTAAATAGGAATAGTTTGATTGCTTCATTAAATGTAGAAAAAATGTATCAAAGTGTTCCAAGAGATGAAAGTATAAAGTTAGTTATAAGTATGTTAGAAAAAAGTGGAAGAATATGTAAAGAATGGATATACACTATTAAGGAAGCATTGATGATAATAAGTGATAGTTTGTATTTTAAATATAAGGATAGGTTTTGGAATATAAAACAAGGATGGGTTATGGGCTGTTCAATAAGTGGGTTATTATCATTGATGTTTATAAATAATTTGGAAGAAAAAATAGTAGGAAAATATATAAAAAATAAAGAAATAATTAAATATTTTAGATATGTGGATGATATAATTGTTGTTGGAAATAGTAGGAGTATATTGAAAGTATTTAATGAATTGAATGATAATATATATAAAATTACGTTTATAATGGAGAAGGAAGAAAACGGTTTAAAATATTTGGATATTTATTTGAATAGAAATAAGGAAAATGAAATAGAGGTGAAACAGTATATTAAAGATGTTGAAATTAGAGGAATAATTGATCCTAGTTCATACCAACCTTGGTCACAAAAAATGTCAGTTTTAAAGGGGTTTAAAATAAAAAACGATAGACTTACAATAAATAAAAAAGAATCTATAGAACAAAAAATGAATATAGAAAAGGATTATGTAAAGATGGGGTATAATAAAAAAGATATTAGAAAAGTTTTGAACAGTAAGAGTAAAGATGAAGTAAAATATGGGGGAAGAAAAAAAGAAAATAAAAATAAAGATGGAAGGTTCAATAATAAATGGATATCAATACCTTATTATAAAGATGTATATAAGATTTTAAGAAAAGGGAGGTTGAATGAGAATATAAGAATTGCATGGAAGAATAATAAATCATTGGAAAAATGGATATCAAATGTGAAGAGAGAGAATGATAAAGAAAGTAAAATAGGATTAGTATATAAAATAATTTGTAGGAGTTGCAGTAAAATATATATAGGGCAAATGGGGAAAACAGCAATAGAAAGAGGAAAAGAGCATAATAGGGCTATTGAAAGGAAGGACATAAATTCAGGACCATATGTTCATTATTTGAATACTGGTCATAGAATGAGATGTATTGAGGATATGAAGGTTATAAAATATGTTAAAGATTATAATAGAAGGAAATATTATGAGACTGTATATATTCAAGAAAATATGAATAAATGTGTTAATTTAGTTAAAGGACCTGCAAAGTTGAGTAGTAAATGGGCATTGAAGGATAACTGGAAAATTTAATATATGGTTGATTTGTTGTTGTTTTTTTTTTTTTTTTTTTTTAAATTGATATATATGATATATGTAAATAATTAGTTAATATAAATAATTGTTAATTATAGATAAATAAGTTTATATTTGAAGATATGGTTAGTAAAAATATATGAGAAATGATATATAATTTAATGTATAAAGTATGTGTATGTAATTTTATGGTGTATAATATATGTATATAATTATTGAATTGTATTTAATGTAATTTTATCTATTGTATAAAAATAATATGTATATAAAATAAAAAAATTGAGGGGAGGGGGATATATATATATATATGTAAATAGGTTGTGTGATTATGTAAAATGATTATATAAAATGAACGTTAGAGGGAGTATTGATAGATATAAAGGTCATGTGATTATATTAGAAGTGTATTTTGAAAAGGCCCTAATGTAGGGCGAAAACCGGTTCAATAAAGGAAATATTTATTATTTTTATATAGTTGTTTTATTTCAATTGTGTTGAACTATATATATAAATTCTATTCTAAAATTTAAAATGTTTTTAAAATTATTATAATATCACAAAAGTTCTGTATCACTGTTTGGCAAACATTACCAATCATAGTTTTTATTTTACTATTATAATGAATTTATATTTGAAAAAGTTTATTCAATTAAAATCAAAATATAATCATGTATACTTTTACTTTTAAGTACTTATTATACAAATATTTTGTAAAAATAATCATAAATATTTAGTTAAAGTATATTAGATATACATTTTTTGTTCATTACTAATGATAATTAAAAGAAAAGTTTATAATTAGTCCAGCAAAGAAGATACATATCAAGAATGTGGTGAACCGGGTTCAGTTTGTTTGCAGAATTTTTGGCTGTAGAATATTCACCTTTTCAGATTTTTTTGAACTTATAAAAAATATAATTTGTTCCAGTTTTTTACAATCAAATGAAAGTAAATATGACAAAATAGCCTAAAGATAACCACAAAAGAGTGATTTACAGCTAAAGCATACTATCATACTGCTGAAAATTAGTTCATTATTCTCTACCGAGCAGTGTTTATTATTGCAGCCCATCAAATTGAATAAACACCTACAATAAAAATATATATTTATGCACATTATTAGTAGTGCTCTATTTATTACATATAAAAATAAAATATCATTAATTATATATATATCATTTATATTTTCTAGCAGCACACACATATATTATACCTAAATGAAGATTGAGATGAGTTTCAGCATGTGGTAAAATGTCAATCATAACATTTTTTTCTTGTTTGGTTTTGATAATGGATATTTTAACCTATAAGACATTGAACTGCATTGCTATGATAATGATAATATTGATATAAAAATTACTTATTATTAATTGTATTGTATAAGATTGTGAATTGACTTTATTCATTTTAAAATGGATATGTGAATAATAAAGCATGTAGTTTGGATAAAATCATTGTTTTTTTGCTATTATGTGTATTTAAAATGGCTAAGTGAATAATAAAGCATGTATTCCTAAAGGTTTGTGATCAAGGTGTTCTGGTTGTATTTTTATATTCAACTATTTCCATCATCTAATATGTGTATTAAATGTCTTTAGAAAAATGTAACTTTATTTAAATATTCAAAATGCATTCAACTGTTAGTAATAGCACATCAAACAGGTTAGTATATACACAATATTTCAAGAGGTATTATCCTCCCCTCTTTTTCAGGAGTTGCTGACCTGATCAGTGACAGTACTAGCATAGGATTCTAAACTCATATCGTGAATTTGGAATTCTTAGTTTTATAAAATTTGTATTCAACATTTACTTACAAAAAGATGTTGATCCACAATTGTCAAAGTCCCAAAGTGAGATATTTTGTATTGATTATCACAATCTGGAAGTTCATTTATATTATGAAAATAATATGATCTTTATTGTGGCATTTGGATAGTTCCATCTATTTGTGATTTATAGCTAAATTTGCATTTTCTCTTTCAAGGAATTTCTAAATTGACTTTTAAACAAAATTTTAGATAACTACAAATCAATGATTTTAAATATTTTAGTTGTTATTCAAACATAGCTTGGTTAATTTTTAGAAATCTTGAAAAACTGATGTCAGTTTTTAAAATAATAAAGAACTATATGCCATTAGTATTTGCCTTTATTGGTCTTGTTAAAAACAAAAAAGTAGATTTTCCTGCTTTAAATACTTCAACTTGTGCCTTAAGATGTAGTAAGCTTTATGAGGTAGTAGGTCTATTAAATATTTATTTAAAACCTATAGTTGTTATATACCAACCCAGAAATTTAATCTTGTGTAAAGTCCTTTACACAGCACAATTCATTATACAATGCAAGGAAAAACAAAAGACAATATTTTTAAATCATAAAATTGTTGATTAGTCAGGTATATAGTCATTTTAATAGCTTTATCATGAATAATGGGATGTCTATAATTTTTTTAATTATGTTACTTCTATTTTTAAAATCATCAAAAATATGTTCTGTTATATTTAGAAATCATCTTTTAATATAATCTCCAGTCATAAATGGTTTTACATATTTATCTTTTCTTGAGAAACTGAAAAATTATCACTACATTGCTAGAAGATTGCATCAAAAAGCTAAACAAAGATGTTGATCATTGCATTCTTAAGTCATGATTCCATGACTTTAAATAAGTCTGGTATAATATTTTTCTGGAATATATTATGCCTTGTAAAAAAGCAGGTATTTACTATTGGATTCCTTATTAGTAGAAATATTTATCAATACAAATTAAAAATGTTGTAAGACAATTTGAATTTATATACATGCGTAATGAGATCATTTTTTCTTTGTTTTATTTTGTTGCCATCTTGTGATAGAAAAAGTTAATTGTTAATTAATTCCTATTAAATTATTTACATTACTATTTAAAATGTATAGAGTAGTCTATAATAGTTAAAAGATTGAACACTTATAAAAACAGACTGACAAATACAAAATGCAATATCAAAAGATGTAGTAATTAAATATTGGCCTATTACCATCTTCAAATATTAAATATTAATATGTTTAAAATTCCAATTCTATTTAAACATTCTAAATACATTTAAATGTTAGTAATAGCAAAAATATTAGTATTTTAACATAATATTTTGAATGATATTATTCATATCTATTTTTCATGTGTTGCTATTTTAAAATAATAATAGTACTGAACTTCAATATTGAATTTAAGATAAAGGCAGTAGTCAGTAAAAATTTCATATACTTGTCCTATTTATGAGAGTAATCATGATATTATCACTTTTTTTCTAAGAGCAAGTTTAATTGGTGGTTTCAAGACACTATCCATTATTTCATTAGATAGATATATGGTGTTATTTGCCATAGCCATGGCATAATCTTGTTTGAATTTTCTTCTTTTTTGCTTCTTACTCTCTATTTAACATTTATGTCTTTTCCCAATCAAATATATTCATTGGTATATACATTGTCTGCTACTTTAGATATGTCTATTTTATCTTTTCGAATCATCATTTTATACTCTTTGGATCACTTTTTAAATGAGCAATTGGTCTAACCTATATACTACATCCTACATTTACATGGCATTTCATAGGTGCAGATTTTGTTTTTTAACATATCAAGTTTAGATTATGTAAATATATAAAATTCTTCATAATGTGATATGGTTTTAAAAAGCTGTTATGATGTGATACTGATTGAACATTTTCTGTTATTCCTTATATGTATGAACAAACATACAACAATGATTTTTGAACAAATTTCTTTAGCTCTGTTCCATAGTATAGTGAACACTAAAACTAGCCACAAATGTACATATATATTTTTAAAAAAAGAGAAAATCACAAAAATATATTTTACAATAATTATAAAAGTAATCAATAGATTTATATCAATAATAGTTCCAAGATAAAATAAATTCAAACCAAAAATGCAGAATAATTTACTTAAATAAATAAATAGAGTTTAATTAGTCCTGCAAATTTTTATATTTCATTAAATATTGATGAAATATATATATTTTTGTAAAATGGGAATAGTAATTAAAGGTTAGATAGACTAAAAACAAATTAAATAAAGTAATATTTAAAAAAATATGGATAAACCAAAATCTTATATATGTTATACAGATGTTGAATTACATCTGGATAATTATAAAAAAATTCTTTCAAAAATCATGATGAGGTAAGTATAAAACAAATAAAAATCTTTTGTATAAGATTTTTTTTTCTATTTTCTCTTTAAATCAAGAAATAGAAATACGAGTGAAGTCTTTAAAAACCAGCATTATCAATATAAACTTGCAAAAGGTGAGATATACAAATGTAGCTCTGAGGAATCAATGGGAAAATGTCCCAAAAGATGATGAATAATCTTTTATATAAATATTTTTGTCATGAGTGGTTAAACGTCCAGTGTGCACTTGTTCTGATTTATTTATGAGGTAATAAACAAGAAATAAAAGAATGCCCTAAATATTATCCAATAATATAATAGGATCTGCAAGTGTATCTGTAACTATTGAAGGATAATTGCTATCATGCACAACATCCATTTACCAGGGGCTGATGTGATCAAAAATAATATGAAAAAATGTATATGTAGCATAAAAAACAAGAATTTAATATTATATTTTTGTCCATTTTAAGAAAAGAAAAATAAATCCAATGTAATGAATTTAGCTGACAGAAACTATATAAAAAATCAATTCAGCCTTTACCATACAATCTTGTAAAATATGAACTAAAATTGAACCAGTAAGTCTACCAAACTTAATGATAGCAGTTTGAAACTAAATAAAATCAAAAACCTTATCATAGCTATTATTTTTTTAAATATATATTAATAGGGAATTGTCAGTGTGGAGCCATGTTAAATCAGAATTCCAAATATATGGGTTGAAGTAAAAACCTAAAGCATACCACAAATATGATTATAAAACAATTAAGGAATGGGTAAGCATTTGTTTTTTCCATTTTATTAATAGGCCTAAAATATACAATATTATAACTAAAAAAATATCAAATATTAAAATTAACGAAAGTCAAATTATATTATATTTCTGTAAATATTAATGTATTTTATTTTTATTTTACCATTGCATATCAAGTAATTTTTTTAAAAATATTTTTATAATTTTTATGTATCTTGTTTTTTTTTTTTGATTAATTTTTTTATTTAAATACAATTTGTTCACTTCAAATACTTTTTACATTTTTTTATTGTATATATACATATACAATATGTCATTTTGACTATCCTGCAGACTTTAACAGAGCTATAATATAATGACAAATAAAAAAAATAACTATATAAATAATATAAAAATGTAATCAATAAAATTAAAATATAAAAATTACATGAAAAAAGGCATTAAGATTAATGCCTTATAATAAAGTAATTTATAAAGTTATATATGTTTCAGCTTTAAATTTATTTTAAATGTACATTATTTAATTTTTTTTCCTCAAATATTGTATAAATAGTATTTGCTTGATATCTAAGATGGAAGTGCTTTGAGAAATATAACCAATAATTTTAATTATGTGAATAAAAATTATAACTAAATGTTACAAAATGTGTGCATTGTATGGCATTTTTTGTTTGAACCTCAATTTAGCAAAAAAAAATCATTAAAAAGTTTATGCATTGCATGTGATGGTTGTTCTATTGGAAACTTACAATAATTGCTTATTAAATAAACATGTAGAATTTATATTCTTTTATCAAACTAGTTGATGCTTTAAGACTTAAACAAAAAGCAAATCTGTTTATTATCCTACATTTTAATATTACTCTCTATTATTTAGTATAGTGTCACAGTAGCATGACCCTTTGAATGATAAATCATTTAACTAAATTCCTTAGTGACCATAAAACATTTTACATTAAATTTAAAGTTTATTTATTGCTAATCAATATTCATGAATTGTGTTTATTTATCAATATAATAATGAAATAAAAAATTTATGTAACTTTATAAACTAGCATACAAACAAGACAATAAGCAAAAAGTTTAAAAATCCAATTTTAACATAATGTTAAAGTAATTAAATAAATTGATAGATGATGATGTGTTCGTAGGATAGATTTATCATTTATCTGACTTAAATCTTTGAAATATTTCCTATAATGTGGACCTTATTTTTACGTTTTGATTTTAATAAACATAAAGACAGGTCATCAATCATGAAATGTCTTCAGTATTAAAAGAAAGCAGATAAACTGAAATATATTTTTACTAAACAATCATGTTTCTTGAATCACACTGGCATTCTAATTGAATATAAATTATTTTTGTGATATTTGAAATCATCTAAGCTTTACTACTGGGAATAAAACTTTCAAAGATTTATAAGAGGAAAATAAACCAACTTATTTTTGTGAAGTTAGAAGAAAAGGTGAAGAGACAATTGATTTAAAAAGTGGACATATACTCTATTATAAAGGCACAAATATTGGAAATACAAGTGGAGTAGGATTCATTATAAATAAAAAGTGGAAGAACAATATTGTGGAGATTGATGGTGTATCAGACAGAGTGGCAAGATTAGTTATACAACTTAATAGCAGATATCAAATGCAGATAATTTAGGTTTATGCCCCAACAAGTTCTCATAGTGATGAAGTAGTAGAAGATTTTTATATGGATGTACAAAATGCTTTTGATCAGAGTAAACAACATTTTAAAATCATTATGGGAGACTTTAATGCTAGAATTGGTAAACAAATGAAAGATGAAAGTGCTGTAGTTGATTTTGGTTATGGTAATAGAAATGAGAGAGGACATAGACTTGTGGAGTTTGCAGAAAAAGAAAAACTTTATATTATGAATTCTTTTTTTGAGAAAAATGTTAAAAGGAAATGGACATGGAAGCATCCACATGAAGGTACAGCAGAATTGGATTATATTTTGACTAATAGGAAATACATATTTCAAGATTGTAATGTTCTTAATAAATTTAACACAGGAAGTGATCATCGATTAGTAAGGTGTAAGATACGTGTTAATGTGAAACTAGAGAGACAAAAATTATTAAGAAAAACAATATTTACAGTTGATATTCCTAATCTTCAGAAACATTCTAATGAATTTAAATTAGAACTTAGAAATCGGTTTCAAGTATTAGAAGATTTTGAGCATAATTCAGATTTGAATGAAATTAATATGAAAATAACTGATACACTTTTAAAAACTGCAACAAAGATAGCTGGTAGAAAAAAGCAGCAATTAACCAATAAAATTTCTACTGAGACTAGAGAATTTATGAAGAAAAGAAGGAATATGAAGATATACAAAAATGATGCATTAAAAAGAATCGAATATCTCGAATTTTGTAAAATGGTGCGGAAAAGAGTTGAGAATGATATAAGAAAGTATAATTGTGAACTAGCAAGGAAAGCTGTAGAAGAAAATAAAAGTCTTAAGAATGTAAAACAACATTTTGGTATTGGTAGGAAATTTATATCTGCAATAAGAAAAAAAGATGGAATTGTTACTAAAAAGAGAGATGACATCATGAAATTGGTAGAAGATTTTTATCAAGAATTATATAGTAATAAAGAACAAGTACCTCCTATATCTATTCCATCTTCCGAATTGCCCAGAATTTTAAATGAAGAAGTGAGACAAGCAATTAAATGTATGAAGAAGGGAAAGCCTCCAGGTAATGATGAAATTATAATTGATATATTAAAAGAAACAGGAGAAGAAATAGAAATTTTTTTAGCAAAGTTATATACCAAATGTCTAAATGATAAAGATGTACCGGATGATTGGAAGAATGCAGTAATAATATTAATATTTAAAAAAGGTGATAAAGAAGATATTAGAAATTACAGACCTATTAGCCTTTTATCAGTTTTATATAAAATTTTTACCAAGATAATTACAACTCGTCTACAAAGAACATTGGATTTCCACCAACCAAGAGAACAAGCTGGATTTAAAAGTGGTTTTAGTACAATAGATCATATCCAGGTGTTGAGAGAAGTTATAGAAAGGTCAAATAAATATGAGTTGTCATTATGTTTTGGATTTGTAGATTATGAAAAGGCATTTGATTCTATAAACATTTCTTCAGTGATTAAAGCATTGGATCACCAAGGTATAGATCCAGGATATTGTCATATTTTGAAGAATATTTATAAAAATGCAACAGCAACAATTAGACTACATAATGATACTGGGAAAGTCAACATTGAGAAAGGTGTAAGACAAGGTGACTCCATATCTCCAAAACTTTTTACAGCAGTGCTGCAAGAAGTATTTTGTGGATTAAAATGGGAAACTAAAGAAGTGAAAGTAAATGGAGATTATTTAAGTCATTTAGATTTCGCAGATGATGTAGTTGTTTTTGCAAATAATGCTTCAGAGCTGCAGGATATGTTGCAGGAATTATCAGATGAAAGTAGGAAAGTAGGACTAAAGATAAATGTTAAAAAGACTAAAGTAATGTTTAATCGATTTGCTCAAAATATGAAAATAAAGATTGATTATGATGAATTAGAAAAAGTTAACAGTTACAAATATCTTGGTCAGATTATTAATACAGATGGAAACATAATGGAAGAAATTAATCATAGAATTAAACTTGGTTGGAGTGCTTTTGGTAGAAATAACTTGATACTAAAAGGAAATATGCCTATGTGTTTGAAAAGGAAGGTTGTTAATAAATGTGTTTTACCAGTTCTTACTTATGGATCTGAGACTTGGACACTTAATAGAAGAGCAATACAGAGACTTCAGACTACTCAAAGAAGTATGGAGAGATGTATGTTGGGAGTAACAAGAAGAGATCGAAAACACAATGTATGGGTAAGAGAACAAATGGGTGTTACTGACCTCATTGAAAAAATTAAAAGATTGAAGTGGAGTTGGGCTGGACATATTGCTAGAAGAGATGATAATAGATGGACAATTAAAATTTTAAATTGGATTCCAAGAGATTGTAAAAGACCCAGAAAGAGACCACATGTGAGATGGATGGATGAAATAAGAAAGTGTGCAGGGGTGATGTGGAGAAGAGAAGCTGAAGATCGGAGAAGATGGATTAAACTTGGAGAGACCTTCATCCTGCAGTGGATTGATAATGATGAAGATATATAATAAATATACAAAAATATAAATAAAAAATAGATTCTAAGCATATTTAGTAATCCACATTACTATACTGAATTATTTTATAACTAAAGTTAAAACTTAATCACGAATTGAATTATAAATTTTTGAATTTAAAAGTATAGATTAATGAGAAAATACTATATTCATTTTTTAAATTTTTATTGTATATATGAACTAATTTAGTGTTCATGCATATACATATATAATCATGATAATGGTTTTGAATCTGGACTGAATGAAATTTTTTAAAAGGTCTTAGGATTTTTTTAGGCAGTTGGCATATGGTCAACTCTGCTAACTATTCAACATTGATTAGTAAATAGATATCTATACGTTCTAACTATAAAGTAAAACAAGAGTGAAAAATTTCTTATACTATGCCACCTACATTTTGAAAGCATTGTGAAACTCTCTTCATTTCCAGTGTTCCTTTAGAAAAATGTAGTAGATGCTACTGTGAACTGTTTATAAAAATTTATTAAATCCATACTAGTCATAATCATGAGAGAATTAATGGAAGCAATATTCTAAGTTGCAGTTCAGAAGACATGGTAACTAAGGAAAACCTTTTGATTTATATTGCCATTTAAAATATTTCTTTTCTGGTGTCATACAAAACTGGAAACATGCAACTTATACCAAGATAAATGACTAAAGATGAAAATGCACCACTACAGATCAATATGGGAATATTAATTCTTTGCCATTATCTCCAAATCTATGAAATCCAATCTTTTGTTTTTGTGGTGCAGATGACCTAAATAAAATTATTGGCTTGGAGAATTTCCATGCAGAACATTTAAATTGGAAATGTATGATTCTTAAATGTTGATATATAAAATTAACAAAGCGTATGACACACTTGAATGTGAAGCTATCAAGATACACAGAAATTATTACACGCTAAGCACTTTCGAGGCCTTTTGCCTCATATTCATAACGGTACTGTGAGCTGCAGAATGAACAAAGTTCTGCAGCTTTCGAGGCCTTTTGCCTCATATTCATAGCGATACTGTGAGCTGCAGAATGAACAAAGTTCTGCAGCTCACAGTACCGCTATGAATATGAGGCAAAAGGCCTCGAAAGTGCTTAGCGTGTAATAATTTCTGTGTATCTTGATAGCTTCACATTCAAGTGTGTCATACGCTTTGTTAATTTTGTATATTAAATTATCGAATGAGAAGTTTTAAAATCTTTAATATTTTTTAAATGTTGATAAAAAATAATCTTAAAAATGTATGTACTAAAAAATAAATCTGATAGAAAAAATAGACATCAACCAGAAAGCTGGTTATTATCAAGAAAGATACTTGCCAAAAAAACCCCCACTTATTTTAAGTGTACACACATATCTACAAAACTAAGATATATTCACATTCATATAGATATAACTATATGAATTACTTATAGTATAAAATATTAGATAGTGTATAAAATTAGTTGTAAATTTTGCAATATGATATATATGAGTCAGACAGGAAAGATTACCATTGAAAGAGACAAGGAGGATGATAGGGTAATTAATAGAAAAGATGTAAGATCAGGTCCATATATGCATTTTTTGGATACTGGACATAAAATGAATTGTGTAAAAAATATTGAGGTAATGAAATATGTTAAAAATTACTAGGAAAAAAAATGTTATGAAAATTTGTATATTCAAGAAAATTTAAACAAATGTGTAAATATGGTTAAAGGTCCAGTACACCTAAAGAGATAGGCATTGTTAGATTATTGGAAATTTTAGTTATGATTTATTTATATTGTTTTGTAGATACATATATTTAAAAAACCATTGCCATAAGCTTAATCATTTTTATACATGTATTTTAGTAATTACATTTATTGTGATGTACTGTAGATAATATCAATTGAGTGCATGTGATTTTGGAAACAGCAACATTTTGATAAGATTCTAATAATGAATGAAAGCGGAGTTAAAAGCTGAGTTGATATATTAAATAATTTTTATTTATACTGAGTGGTCTGTATTACTTTTGTTTTATAAATTATTTTAAATTTTATATATAAAAAGCAACATTATGGATACATTTTAAAATTGAAATTTGATCATTTAAAGTAAATATAACTATATATTACAATTTTTTAGATGAGATCATTTTAAATATATTATCTAATAAATTTTAAAAACTTACTAATGCTAACTTAAAATTGTGTGATACATTTAAATAATTATATAATTATTTCATGATTTTTTACTATTTATCAATTTTTATAGAATTTTAACTCTCATTTGTTATGTTCAGTATCTCATATCATAAATGTGTCTGTTAATAATTTAAAACATATGTGTCACGGGATTATGCACTTTGGTTTATTTTCTTAGTATTATTAGATTCAGAGAATGACTTATAAGTGATATTATATATAATGTAGTTATATTTATTGTATGCAGTATTTAATATCCAGCATATAATATATGTAAAACAAATGTAAAATTATACTAAATTTTAATCATAAGATATGTGGTATTTTTATTTATAAAATATTATTCTTTTCAATGCTTTTGATGATAGGTCTTTATAAAAAATGATTCAGAGTGCTGGACCAGCAAAAACAAACTTGCTGGATTCTGAATTTGAAAAATGATGTAAACAATGTGACAATGATAAAGAAAAATTTTCCAGAAAGACAAAATGATAACATTGACTGATCAAAAGTTTAGCTACGCTTCACAGATAAGGAAGATATGAAGCATGTAAATCTAATGATTTGAAAGTTGATCTAATGCCATTTCTTGGTAAAGTTGAATCACAGGAATAGAAAAGGCAGCCATTGGACAAATATTTTCAGATATATACAACTGCTCTCAAAGTATTAATAAGGAAAATCCTTTATGCATATCAGACATCTTATAGATTAATTTGTTTTAAACATATTAAAAAGTTGTGCAAAATTGGATAATCAATGATGAATAATTTTATTTTTTAAAGAAAATCATAAATTATAATTTTTAAAAAATTCCTTTCATGAAACTTAAGTTTCATTAATAAAATTATGTATATCCTTAAAAATGACTATTTTTTTAATGCTACCTAATTAATTTCTCAGCAGTATGTCATACTAACATGTAGGTCTTGAATAATTTTTATAGATCATAGTGGTTGAAAGTTTTAAAAAAAGTATTATTTATAGTATTCATTATATGTGAAAAAAAAAACAATTTGATTGAAGAAGAGTAGAGATAATTTTACCATTTAAAAACTTTCTCATTTCTCTTTCATAACGTTTTCTTATTCCCAAAATTCAAGATGCTATTTTCCTATATCTACAAATGATATGTTGATTTATATTTTTGCTTGAAAGTCAGATACTTAATCTATATGTATTTTGGTTAAGATATGTCAACAATAATATGAGTTAATTTAAAAATATAATAATAAAAGTCTAGCTTTTTTCTAATATTAATATTTTTACTGCCTAATGTAAGTGTTGACATATGTTAATAGGGTTGTATTAATTATTATAATATTCACGTCCATTAATTTGAAAATGCTTGTTTGTAATAATGTAGATATGCCTATTTATTTTTATCATTAAACTATTTTTGTTAAATTTACAGCATTTTAAATTGCTTAAAATTCCCATTCGGAATTTGTAATAGTAATTTAGCATGTGTGGGTAATATTTAAATGTTTTTATATAATTGGTAAATAATAATCAAGAACCATATTTGAATAACAGAAAATAACAAGTTTATACTAGGATTGTATTTGTAATAGAATAAGGCTATTGCATTATTTTTGTGGTTATGTTTATGATATTTTTGTTTGTTAACTTTAATTGCCATAAGTTCCTTAATCTTTTTTCTAACCAGTTTAGATATGTATGGGTTCTGTTTTAAAATGAGTTCAATTAGCAAAATAACTATATTTGATAACTATTTATTTACAATAATCTTCAAATTTTTGCTTATATATTTTCAAATGTCTTAAAAATGTCCATACCCATCAGATGATAGAATGGAATTAAACTGATATATATAAAATATTTAAAATTAAGAAATAGCCATAAATAAAAGTTTAATGCAATTATGAACAAATATATTTAAAATCATGGTAATAATAATTATGAGGTTTTATATTCAAATATACAAAAAAATCTTTACCAATATAAGAAATGTTTTGCCATGGTTTTGTTGATATCATAAGATTAGTGTTCTATCTATTAACTGTATCTTAGATAATACTCTACATATTCAGTCTTTATTTCAATTAATCTTTTTGGGCAATAATATCTGTAGACAAAGAAAATGATTCTCACTATAGGCAATCATATACTAGACCTTATGTTAGAGTCCTCTTTTTGATTAAATGGTTTTCTGAGCTTACAGTAGGATTTTTTTCTTTTCTTACAGCATATATATCTTATGCATAATGAACTCTCATTCCTGATAAATCTATATTGTCTCAGGTATTGTACCTCTGGTATCTTAGCCATGCATTGTAAAACTTTCCTAGTAGCAAATACTGTCATAATTGCATAAGATTTACTTTGGAAAAAATATTTTTTAAACAGCCAGATGTTAATTAGTAATAAAAGCTATCATACCACAAAAATCAGCAGAATAATATTTTAATTAAAAATATTTTCTGCTGGAGATAAAATTACCATGGGTATGACATCTGATTCATTCTTTGGACTGGTTCTAGTTCTTCATGTTTTCTGCTTTTTTTACTGATATTGACCACTACATTTTTTCTGGAATTTTTCTCTCTTCTCTTTCTGGAATCAGTCTGCATTTCTGTCATCTCTGATTTATGATTGTTCAGCAAACATATTTATATTTTTGCTTTATAGTAAGGTAATCATATTCTATTTTATTAAGTCTGTAATGATATTTGTTTTTTCATTGATAAACATGTTTATCCCATTGAAAAAAATAATTAATTCTGGATTAATTTATATGAAAATGTTTTCACAAACACTTTTTAATTCAAATTCAAATACAAGATTTTAATTATACATAATATGTTTCTTCATATTCATCTGACAATTTTTTTAATTAGCCATTTTTAAGGATGTCCAAGTATTTGTTTATGTTTTTTTTTTTTTTTCAAAATTATTTGCAGAATATATACTATTTGTTAAGTTTTTAAAATATTAAGAAATTGACTTTAAATTCCTTTTATTTCTCACAAATATTAATAAAGCTTTTATAAATTCCATTCACATGATTTTTTTTTATATCTATTATGTACAAATGTTAACATGTAAACATTCTATTAATTTTTTTATGTTTAGCATAAGATTGTCATTGAGTGTCTTTGTTATTTATTTATTTTTTGGAACATTTTGCCAAAAGAATTAAAACATAGGATTTTCCAATGAGAGAAGAACATAAGTAAAATATTTCCAACATTACAGGACACACATACAAAGGAGAATACTTTCACAGCAGTGGATGTTTGGTAGCTTGTGCAGAGAGACTGGTGAAATAGATAAGTTATATGTTTACTGCAGTTGTATTAAATTTATTTTAAAATACAATCAGTTGTGCTACTTTTGTGTAATTTCTTGTATTTTTATAATAAAGTTTTTTTAAAAAAAATAAAAGGAAATATTAAATATGACAACAACTGGTCAGCCATATTGTATTCAAGATTTATTTGATGCCCTGAAAATATAAAAAAAAACATCTGGCAAGCTATCTTATTATAAACAGAGCACTAATTATATATATGTGTGTGTGAAAGAGAACATGATCTAAATCAACTGACAGTTCAGTATGAAATACAGGTAAAGGTTTACTTTAGTGGCCCCAATATGTTGGCCCTCTATTGTTTAAAATTATAACTAAATTTTTGAAAAATTTACGTATATGCCACTATATTACAACTACATTAAAATTTATTCAATGTAAATTATGTATATACTATTATATTCCAATTACACTAAAATTTATTCAAATGTAAAAGATAATAAAAATTTTTTTACCTTTATCAGCCTAATTGTGTCCTATGCATACTAGAAAGTTGGAAAAAAAAAGCGGTATTGCTGTGTCTAATCTGGAAGGCAAATTCATGCAGGTATAATGAAAACAAAGCTCTGCTAGTACCAGACTGGAATTTCAGCTTATGCTTTGCTTTCATCCACATATTTTCAATATTCTGGGTGTATATGCCTTGGTCTTCTGGATGCATGAAGTTCTCCTTATGGACAACAACCAAATGCATATATACACCATTGTTGATACTGATGTTATTGTATGCAGCCCAGCCATCTGAAATAATGTGCATACCTGGTAAAATGTACTGCTATATCAGGCCCTCTAGTGTATCAGCCATCTGGTCTGGAACTTCTGTCAAGAAGCACTTCCTTGATCCTCTTTCTATACTGCCAAAAACCCAATGACCTCTTCATATGTTCCCCTGTGGTATTTGTAGTGGAAATAATACATCTTGTCAATTTTGACAATTAATGGCTCCCCATTGTCATCAAATCCACTGAGAATCATCTGGCTCATGCTTCCTGGAAAAAATTAGCTCAATCAATTACTATTTTCTTGCTGATGCCGTCTCATGCACAGCGTATTCTTTAAGGCAAATTATGCACCCAAAATACACTATGTTTATAATTGTTCCCAGAGGCAGATGACTTTGGGAAAAGAAAGACCCTTTCTGAATGAGCCGTTATGGTGACATATTCTGCATTGTGATCTACACCCATCTAAGTCTGTAGAATACATCACCAGCAAACAATGAACACCACACTGTTGGCATAAGGCATAGTTCTTCAGAAGGAGTCTTTATGCAAGCCATTTAATAGCCAATTTTAGAGTTTGGATGGCATTCCATAACAGATGCATATTCCAGTCTTCTGCCAGAATAGTAGCAACATTCAAAATTTCATCATCTGGAACTAAACATGTAACAGCCATTTTTTTCAACTATAAAACTATACACGTGTGCATGTAATTCGAACTTTTGAACAAAGAGGGTATCTTTTTTTTGTAACGTGCTATAAATGTAGATAGTTTAAATTCTTAGGTTGTAGATAGTTTAAATTCTTAAGTTTCAAATCAATTAAAACTAATTATTTTAATTAATGTCATGTAATCAATCCAACATTCAAATTCTTTAAAAAGGTAAATGTTTTTTTTTATTAACTTTTACATTTGAATAAATTTTAATGTAATTGTAATATAGTACCATATACGTAAAATTTTCAAAAAATTTAGTTATAATTTTAAACAATAGTAGGCTAACATATTGAGGCCGCTAAAGTAAACCTGTACTGAAATACATATATTATGGATCTTTTTTTTTTCATATGTATGTGGTCATGTGCATTGCTTGTATAGAATGGAGTAGATAAATGATCTCCAATATATGTATTTCATGCTTAACTATCATTCATCAGGCATCCATATCATTCAAAATCTGGCAATGGCATGTTCAAAGCCTTTGTTTCATCATGAAATACATATATTGGAGATTTTTTTTCACATTTATGTGGTCATGCATGTCGAGGTATACAGGATGGAGTAGATGACTGAAGGGAACTTGAAAATTTGATTCAAATCCTCTGTAATTACATCTGGCTTAAGTATATATACTATCCTTGTATTTACATTTTCTTTAGTTTGTAAACAAAAAAACAACTCTGACTACATGTTTCCATGAACTACAGATAAGTTGGACTCATACACCAATAAATATTAATAAAGAATAGGTAGGTGTTCCTTGAATTTTGATATATTTAAATGAATATTAGTTGACATTTCTGGAAATAAAGTGCAGTACTTATATATTAACAAGAATTTAAATCATGGTGAAATTATATATATACTAACTAAGCAATACTTATTATTTATATTTATAAAACTAACAATGTTATGTATCCTTTGTTCTGTGTTATACTGTAGTAATATGAAAATGAGGTCAATATGATATTATTGATATTACAATACAATAGTAAATTACTCATTAAAAAATGAAGCAAATTTAAAGTATAAATTAACATAGTAATAATAAGTGAATTTTTAAAAAATGAATTGCTATACATTTTTGTCACTATAATTGTAAATCATTAAGTTAGTATATCTTTTTTGATATATGATAATTATATTGTGTTTAAATATAAAATAATATATGTTTATGTATATATTTCTATATCATAAAAGAAAAAAAAAGTAATACAAAATTTTTATTTTTATTGTAATTAAAAAATAATCATTTAATTAATTTATATTGTTTAAAGATAATGAAGAATGTACTTTAGCTTTTTTTTTTTTGATTTATAAAAAAAAAATATTAAATGAAAAAAAAATGGATGTAAAATTTATTTTTGAAACATATTTATAATGCATGTTCAAAAATGTTTTTCTTTTTTGATTTAACTTATATTCTATGTCCTGTAATTTGCTGATATTGTAATAGAATGAATTTATTAATGATTTTAAAAATATATACTTTTTTTTTATTGAAGAATAAATAAATAAAAAGTATTATTATAGTGTATAATCGACATGGTACAAGACATTTTTTTTTTGTTCTGGCTCAAGTAACTCTGCTGGTATTCCTATTATTTCTACTGTTTTCAGAAGTCATTCTGGAAGCAATTATAGCCAAAGAACTGTTATTTGCAGTATGATTGACAGTTATCAGCATCTGGAGCCAATATTAATAATTAACTGTCACTTGCCAGCATTCTATGATGACAAAATTAATTAAGAAAATGAAACCAAGAAGAATGCAGTATTAAATGTTTGGTGTGTCTCAGTCTGTACTCTGTATCATTTAACCTTCTTGTGAAAAATCTTTTGTTGGCAACCTGAAGTGAGAGAAAAGATGGTAGCTATCCTGTTGATGAAGATTGCTGTTGCTGCATGGAGTAAGAGAAGATATGGTAGCCAAATTATAAGACCTATTTTGTTATTCCTGTCATAACAAGAAATACTTCCAACTACCATGAAGACTTAAGAACTTAATATTTGTTAATAATTATGTATATGCAGTTATACTAGACAAATTCTCTTAAACATAGTACCATGCTTAAAGACTGGCCAAATAAACTGATAATTTTGGGTAAAATAAAATTTTATTTATTATTTTTATTAAAAGGACTGTCATTATAAACAATTACAATTTTATTATTCTTATTATTTAAACCTGAATGTATTTTTTCTTTGTTCTTATTTTTCCAATATCAATTTTCATTTTTTTTTATCTATAGTCTGTTTATATATAAAGTGTCATTTATTGTTAAAATCCATTTTGTGTGTAGGTGATTTCATCAAATATGTTTAAATTTGATAACTATTCTTTTTGAGTTCATGTTTTCTGGTTAGAAAGCATTAAGGAATAGAAAAACAACCAATAGGGGAGTGGTGTAGATCTAAAATTGTGCCTTAGACAGATAATATCATTTCTTAATTAGAAATAATGCTTAGGTGTGAGTAATGCATAATCTTATAAAGATATTGTTTGACAGAAAAAATATACTACTTATAAATTGATAAAAAGTGATAATGATCATCAGTAATCGGCATGAATAGTATAATTTGTCACAGTGTATTTAAAATTATATTATGAAAAATTATAGATAGAATTCTTTTAAATTTTGAGATTTGAAAAGTTTTGAAAGCTAGATTGCTAGGAATCATGGATCAGATTATATGATAATGATGGTATTAGGTTGTTCCATAAAAATGTAGTTAAAGAAATAGTTATGAATAAATAAAATATAAATAGTAGTTAATTGGGCAACCAGCACATAATTAATTTATGTGTAAATAATCCCCTTCCTACATCTTTTAAAATATTGTTTGGGTTCCATTACTGAATAAGTGTAAAATGATCTTTAACTGTCCTATAATGTAGTTGTCTTCCATTAGTTGTGGATTCTTTGTTAATTTCAGCACTGAAGTTGATATTCATTCCCTTGACAGTTGAATCCTCTCTAAAAAGTCAATTAAGAATGTACTAATTTATTACAAATTGTATACAAAAGACCAGTATTTAAAACACATGGGTGCTGCCTGCAGGCCAGATTTGATCCTCTAGTTCTTTAGATCTGGTCTGTCTCTAATCTCTTTCAGTGATGTTTGTCTGATTCATGATAGGACTAAACATAGTGTGTTCTACTAACTCACATTAATTAATTAAGTCTTTTAATTAATGTATATTTTATAATATCATTATTTAAGTCTTCCGATGATTAAAATTTCAAAAATGAAATTTTAATATTTTAAAATTGTGAAAATAAATATAAAAATAAAGTTCTTACAGATATGTGGGCATGGGATGCATGTTACCTATTGAAAAAGTTAGTACAACAAAAAATTACTATTAAAAATGGTATTTTTAGAATTAGTTGTTATCAAAAAAAAAAAATTCTAAAAGTTAATAAATTGTTTAGTTATAAATATTTTATCTACCATCTTTGCAAAATATTTTTTTTAAAACCAGTAGTAGTGGCTTCTACTTGCCCATAACATACTCTATAAGAGTGGTCATTTAAAAAATAAAATGTTTTCAAAAACAGTCTTGTAATATTTATATATATTTTTTTGTTTAATAATAAGTCTTTTACAAAACTATTGTATCATAATCATTAACAATTACGGAAAATCATATCTTGGTAAAAGAAAAATGTACAAATTCACATGCTTTTTAAAGAAAAATTATTTGTCTTTGCAGCAGCACATATATGTGTGAACAGTTTTTTTTTCAAGGATGAAATACAATAAATCAAAAAATTCAGACAAGAATATCAGATGAAAACCTCAAAAATTCTACATGATTATTCTTAAGTAATATTAACATCAATATTGATATTCTCATTGAACTACAAGGCCAATCTTTGCATTAAATTATTATGAAGTTACTATTGGAAAATTTATATAGAGCTTTATACCAAAGCATAAATAAATGGAATAATTAATTCACTATTAATTTATAATATTTAATAATTTGGTACAGCCTAGATCAGGTTGTTCATATTTCCATTGGGCCTAACTGAGATACATGACTAAAAAACTTAATTGAAGATTACTATATATTTAAGTATGAAATTTAAAAAAATCACAAAATATAATCACATTTATATTACTACAATATACTCATTTCATAATAAAAACAAAAGCAAAAGATAATTGTTTGTTACATACATTATCTATCAAAACAAAATCACATATCGAACTCACTTATTACTAACATATAAAGATAATGGTGAGCTACTTTCATATGGAGAAAATTACTGATTAATCAATCAAAAATTAATTATAAAATATTAAATGAATAAAAATTATTTTAAAATAAATTAAATATAAACAATAAAGTTAAAATTAAAAAATAAAAGTAAAATAAAAATAAGTGATTAAGAAACACAGAACAATTAACTATCCCAAAAAATATGTTAGGACACCAGGAAAAAGAGAGATACAACTGGGACATATGGACACTCTGGTCTGGCCCTTGATTTGGAAATAGATGGATAATTTGATCCATGAACTACAAAAAGTTGCCCACATCTGGTTTAAAATAATTATTTGAGATATTGGAATGAGAAATGGAAACAAATGTAATTCCATTATTTCAACCTTTAAAAGAAGATATTGTAATAGTATCAAACTAAGGTCAATATAATGTTCTTCAAAATTACAACAACTAATTAAAAATAAAGCAAATTTAAATATAAGTTGACCTAGTAACAATAATTGATTTTTTAAAAATAATTATTTATACATTTTTGTCACTATAAATTTAAATGACTAAGCTATTATTTTTTTTAATGAAATATGATAATTGTATTTAGTGTGTGAAATATAAAATAATGTAAGTTCGTATATATATTTCTAGGTCATAAATTTAAAAAAAATTAGTATTGCAAATGTTTATTTTTATTGTAACTAAAAATAATCATTTAATTAATTTTTATTGTTTAAAGATAAGTAAGAATGTACTTTATTTTATTATATTTCATTTATAAAAAATGTTTAGATAACAAAAAAATAAACAGATGTAGAATTTATTTTTGGAAATATTATATTTATAATGCTTGATCAAAAATGTTTTTCTTTCTTGATTTACCTTTTTTTACTATGTTTTTGTAATTTACTGATATTTTAATAAAAATAATTTATTAATGATTAAAAAAATTTTTGCTTGATTAAACTAAAATTGTGATTGGACATGGTAATCTGTTGTTATGGAGGATATATAAATGGACATTATATAAGCCTTTTTTGTTTTTGCTCAAGCCATTCTGGTGTTTCTGCTATTATTTCTACTGTTTGCAGAAGTTGACATGAAAGTATTTAGCCAAGGAACATTTCTCATCATTATGATGAAAAGCTTATCAGCATTTGGGCTAATATTAATAATTAACTATTAATTGCCAGCTTTCTCAGTTAACAAAATTAGTTAAGAAAATGAAACCATAGTGAATGCAGTGTTAAAACTTTTGTGTGTCAGTCTGATTCATGAATCATGTATCTCTCTTGTAGAAAATCCCCTGTTGCCTGCCTGGAGGGAAAAGAGATGAAAGCCAACTTATAAGACCTATTCCATTATATGTCATAACAAGAATTACATCCACACTGCCATGAAAACTTAATAACTATTTGTTAATAATGACATATGTGCATTTAATATAATCAAAATACCATGCTTAAAGACCAACTTAATAACCTAATAATTTGGGGTAAGATAAAATTTTATTTATTATTTTTATTAATAGAAATGCCATTATAAACCATTACAATTTTACTCTTCTTATTAATTAAATTTAAATGCATTTTTTCTTTGTATTTACTTTCTAATATCAATTTACATTTTTTTTATCTGTGGTGTGTTTAAATATAAGTTTAAATTTTATAACTATTCTTTTTGAGTTTTTGCTTGTTGGTGAGAAAGCATTGAGGAATAGAGAAATAACCAACAGGGGAGTGATGTATATCTAAAATTCCTCCTTAGACAGATAATATCATTTCTTAATTTGAAATGATGCTTAGGTGTGAGTAATTCATAATCTTATAAAGATATTGTTTGACAAATAAATATACTAGTTGTAGATTGATAAAAAGTGATGATGATCATCAGTAATCTGTTTTTAAAATTATATTATGGAAAATTATAGATAGAATTCTTTTAAGTTTTGAGATTTAAGAAGTTTTTGCTGTAGTGGTATCATGGTCAGATTATATGGTGATGATACAAAAAATAGTTATGAAGAAATAAAAATAAATAATGTTTATTGGGCATCAATCATATAGTTAATTTATGTGTAAATGATTCTATTCTTATATCTTTTAATATATTGTTTGAGTTCTGTTACAGAATGAGTGAAAAATGTCTCCTAACCATCCTGTTGGGTGGTTGTGATTCATTATAATATACAGATATAATTTTAGAAAGATTTAAGTCATATTTAAAATCTGTATAATATATAAATATCACCCTCTATTTCAACAATGACAATTAAAATTTGTTTAATTACATCAAAGCTTAAGGAGTAAGTGGTCATTTATTCTTTATTAACATTTATTGAGGTATGGTTGCTTTTTATTCATGGTTTATGAAAAATGGTTAAATCAAATAAAATATCCATTAGAGATTAATTGTCATAACAATAATAAGATAATAAAATATTAAAGTAATAGATTTTATAAATATATATTATGAAACATAAATATTTTTATTTATTTTCATAACCTTCTTCAACTAGAAACTATTTAAATTTAAATGATTTCCATTTCAAGAAAACTATAAAAATATCTGAAAGCACTTCTGTTTACAATTTACCAGCAAATTTTTACTGAGACAAGACAATGTTTGAAGAGAAGGAATATAAAAATATGCAAAAAAATAATACAGTAAGAAGTGAATTCTTTAGCATTTTCTCAAGTGGTAGTATATAACAAAATATAATTGTGAATTAGCAAGAAAAGTCATTGAAGAAAATACAAATTTCAAAAGTGTAAAATGCCATCTTGGAATTGGTAGAATGCTTATTTCTCAACAAGAAAAAAAAGATAGAATTATTGTAAAAAAAGAGAAATGACATCATAAAATGTATGGAAGATTTATATAAAGTTTTATATAGCAGTAAAGAACAAAAACACAAATTCCTTACAATCGCTACAACTTTTGAATTGCACAGTATTTTAAAAAAAGAATGAGACATGCAATTAAATTTATGAAAACAATAACACTTTCATTAATGATCATAAACAAAACAGGTGATGAAATGGAAAAATTGTTGGCAAAGTTATATACCAAGTATTTTAAGGGAGAAAGATGTACCAGATGATTGCAAAAATGCAATAATAATTTTGATGTTTAAAAAAGATGATAAAGAAGATATTAGAAATTATAGACCTATTAGTCTTTTACCAGTTCAATATAAAATTTTTAACAAGATAATTACAACTAATTTATAGCAAAGTTTGAATTCTAATCAACCATAAAATAAACAATCAGGATTTAAAAATGGGTTTAGTACAATGGATCACACACAAGTATTAAGAGGTTATAAAAAGAACCAATAAATATTAATTTCCATTATGCTTTGGATTTGTGGACATATTGAAAAGCATTTGCTTTTATAAGCATTTCTACAGTAATAAAGCATTGTACCCTCAAGATATAGACCCAAGATTTTGTCATATTCTGAAAAATATTTATCAAAATTCAACAGCTGTGATAAAATTATATAGTTATATTAAGAATAAATATACACAAGTAAATAAATATACATAAGAATAAATAAATAAATATAAGAATAAATATAGTTATATTAAGAAAATGTTAAGATA
This sequence comes from Epiperipatus broadwayi, assembly GCA_028023455.1. NCBI lineage: Eukaryota > Metazoa > Onychophora > Udeonychophora > Euonychophora > Peripatidae > Epiperipatus > Epiperipatus broadwayi. The sequence goes on along the minus strand of JAQFVV010012676.1, from coordinate 452,597 downwards.
GATATATGATAAGATGATTTCATTTCTCAAAAAAATTTTACAGCATTATTATGGAAAGTATTTTGTGATTTGAAATGGAAAGTTAAGGGATTAAAAGTAAGTAGTGATTATTTAAGTCATGTAGATTTTGCAGTTGATGTAACTGTTTTGCAAATCATGCTTGAATTTTAGGAAGGATTGCAAAAGATATCAGATAAAAGTAAAAAAGGAAGTCAAAAAACAAATGCTAAAATGACTAACATATTGTTCAATGGATTTTCTCAAAGAAAATAATTGTTGGTAATGCAAATTAACAACTACAACTAACTTCATCAATATATTAATATATATATGGAAATATAATGGATAAAATTAATCATAGAATTAAACTGAAATGGAATGCTTTTGGTAGAAAAACTTAATATTATAAGGAAATATGCCTGTGTGTTTGAAAAGGGTTTTCTTTTTATAAATGTGTTGTACCAGTAAAACATGGATACTTAACAGAAGAGCAATACATAAACTTCATACCAGTCAATAAAATTTAGAGTTATGTATGTTTGATATAACAAGAGGGGATTAAAAATGAAATACATAGGTAAGAAAACAAACTGGTAATACTAAAAATCATTGACAAAATTAAGAGACTGAAGTGGAATTGGGTTGGGCATATTGTTAGAAGAGATATTAAATAGAAAATTAAAATCTTAAGCTGGGTATCTAGAGCTTGTAAAAAACCTAGAAAGAACTCATATAAGAGATGTGTGGATAAAATAAGAATGTTTGCTGGTGTAAAGTGGGACGTTAGTCCTGCTGTGAATCAGTAATGGTTGACAATAGTGATAATGATGACTTCTGTGTTTGTAATAATTATTTGTAAATTTTATTTTTTTATTATTATTATTATTATTATTATTATTATTATTATTATTATTATTATTATTATTATTATAACAACAACAACAACAACTTCACATGACAATTAAATGTGTTTGAAAATAGAACACAGCTGATCAAACACCATATGCGAGTTATTAAATAAATCTACCACTCTACATTTAGCAAACTAAAGAATAGAATAGATTTTCTATTATGATTTTGTTATAAATAAAACTACATTTGCTAAGGTGTAAAACTTTCAGAGTGGAATTAATATTGATATCAGATATCAGTATGGAGAAATCAGTTATATAATTCTAATGATAACTATTAAGACAATTAAATGTTGGCAAAAATAGAACAGAGCGAACAAAATGATGTAACTGTAAATTAATTAAATAAATCCACCACATTTATATTTAGCAAACAAACGAGTAAAGAATCCATCTATTCTTTACACTACTTGGTGTAAATGAAACTAAATTTGTCAAATGTGTTGAAATTTCAAAATGTAATTAATACTGATACCAGATATAAATATAGCAAAATAAATTTATGAAATCATATCTAAATTAGGCAGTGGATAATGATAAAGCTGTAATTTTAACAACTCTTGATTAATGATCAATTGTAAATCAAATGATAAATATTCAGTAATAATTCCACATGGCAATTAAATGTATATGAAAATAGACCAAAAGTGATCAAACTCTCGATTCTCCACTCTGATATTGTCAAGAATGACTTGATCTCAGTCTTTCAAGATCCCCAAAAATATGCACTCCATGTTATGCAACTGATACACATAAACCACATTCATGCAAATTCTTCTATAATACTTTATCCTGAATCAGCACTCATCAGTTGGTCCAGATCACCATCTCCCCACACATATATACAATCAGTGCTCAGTTTCTATTAAGGTAGCAAATCTCTAAACTTTAATGGATGACTTCAATCTTCTCCACCATCCAAATCTTTAGCCATCCATATCATTGAAAATCTGATGATGGATCACTCAAAACCCTTGTTGATACCATTATTATTATTTTACCTATGTTGACTTTATATTACTCTGAACTCTCCACATATATGACCTTAATATGCCATTTAAATACACAGAAAAGGCATGGGTAGAATACAGGCTGAATATGTAATATTTAAATATAAGTATATTGTCTAAATTAGTTTTAGTATAATTAGAAATGAGCACTGATTGTATATATGTGTAGGAAATGGTAATCTGGATCAGCTGATGAGTGCTGGTTCATTGGAGATCATTTATCTTTTTCACATGCATGTGGTTATGTGTATCAGTTGTATACAATGGAGTACATAGTTGTAGGGATTTTGAAAGTATGAGTTCAAGTCCTAATTACATTAAGTTTAGTATACAAAATATATTTATATTTGTGTTTGCATATAACATATTTAGTCTGTATACTGCCCATCCCTCTTCTTTATAATTGAATGGACATATTAAGGTTCTATGTGTGAGGGGTCAGACTGATTTAAGTCAACATGGGTATGATAATAATATTAACATCAACAAAAAGCTTTGAGTATTTCATATTCAGAATTTCTATGAAAATGGATGGCTGAAAAGTTAAAAGAGAGGAGAAAACTGTTGTCTATTAAAATTTGAAGATTTGCTGTTTTAATATAAACTAAGTACTGACTATATATGATCTGGTCCAACTGATGAGGGCTGGTTCAGCATGAAATACATATATTAGAGACCATTTATTTTTTTCACATGTATGTGGTTAGGGGTATCAGTTGTATAAGATGGGGTGCATAATTGTAGAGAGCTTGAAAGTCTGAATTCAAGTTCTCATTACATTGTTTAATATAGACAATATATTTATATTAAATATTATATATTCAGCCTGTAGTCTTCCCATTCCTCTTCTGTGTATTTAAATGGTTGTATTAAGGTCTTATATGTGAGGGGTTAGGGTGTCATGAAGTTCAACATGGTTATGATAATAATATTGGCATCAACAAGTGCTTTGAGTGTTCAATCAGATTTTCAATGATGTGGAAAGAGAATGGAGAAGATTGAAGTTGTCTATTAAAGTTTGAAGATTTGTTATCTTAATATAAACTGAGCACTGGTTGTATATATGTGTGGAAGATGGTGATTTGGACCAACTGATGAGTGCTGCTTCAGCATGAAATATGTATATTGGTGATCATTTATCTATTTCACATGTATGTAATCATGTTTATCACTTATATAAGATGGAGTGCATAGCTTCCAGGATCTTGAAAGTCTGATTTCAAGTCCTTCTTTTAAATATGTTAACTTTAGTATAAACAATATACTTATATTTGAATTATATATATATAAATTATAACATAGCTATTAAAATTTATTACAATTACATAATTAAAATGGCTTGGGAGCAATTCAAATACTTGTTGTTTTTTTTAAGTTATTGAGGCTTTATACATTCAATATTTATTTATTTATTTTAAAAAAATACTTAATTAGACTGCAATAATTAATTGAAATTATATTATTTGTGTATTTATATGAAATTTCAATAAAACCTATCCTAAATAAAACTTTCTAATAAGGAATATTTTTCTAAGATAATATTCTTTTTTTTTTTTTTCTAGTATGGACACAATAAGCAACTCTATCCTTGCATAATTAATGCAAAATGAAATGGCAGGGCTAAAAAAGCACATGCTCAGCTCACCAAGCTGTACAAGTACCAAAATAGGTGCTCTATTCTTTTAAAGAAACATAATGCAATATAAATAATTAAGATCTTTGAAGCAACAAAAGCCAAAACAATCTTTTTTTTTTTAATTTTATGGTAATATTTTTCTTCCTATAGTTACATAGTAATAAAGAATATTACAAGCACAAAAAAGTTGATTTGTTTGGAATTAATTATTGATAAAAATTTGATGAGATACTAATCTATATTTATATTTCATTTTAATCTTATATAAAGGGATGTGATTTTGTTGCCGATTTTAGGATGCCATAAAAGCTAGCATCGGCTTTGCTTTTGAGCTCCAATTTTGTAAATCAGGGATTCAAAAATTATATAAACTTTTGAGCAATAAACCCTTTATTTATATATGTAAGTACTTGCCTAATTAAAATGTATTTATCACAGTTTTCCACTCTATAATTCATTCATATTCAATTATTACTAATTTTCTTATTTTCTGAGCCAACGTAAATAGCTGGTAAAATGAAAATAGAGAAAAACTTTTTTTTTAATGTTTAGCTTTATTACTGCTTAGCAATACAAGAACATGCATTATATTAAGCAAATATATCTTAGGATTATTTATTTACTATTTGTAACAAATAATTTGTTAATATTATTCATTTGTTAAGTAATTTGTGAGTGACAAATATTTTAGATTCCTATCAGTAATATTTTCACTATAGAAGTCATAATTCGACTACAGAAAGAGCATAACCTTAACATTATTAATAATTATTCAATTACATTTTTTTATTAATAAAATAATTATATAAAATATTTTAGCTACTAAAAAACTTTTTTTTTTGCATTGTAAAAGCTTTTAATTCCAAAAAATATAAATTAATAAAGTCATTTTAAACCACAAATACTAATACAAATCAAATTAAAAATATTTTCAAAATACTACTTTTCAAATTCAATTTTCACACAAATTAAGACCAAATTTAATTTTAATAACTCACATTACTCTTTGCAATAATAACCACAAAGAGACGTAATCAAAATCTTGAATGCAATAATAATTCATAATCTCATTATTTTTAGTAATTATACTTATACAAACATTTCTTTAGTAAGTAAAGATAGACAGATTTAATTAATAAAAAAGAAAAATCAAACCCACTTAATATTAGAATTACAACCACATCATCTCACACACATAACATTTGTTATTATTCATATATGTACAATAAATATATATAATTCAATGTGTTCTGTTTTACATTTTTTCAAGCAGTTTTATTTAATTTGTTTTAACTATTTCAATTGAAACTGCAGCCTTAAAGATCTGTAAATATTTTATTATACTATATTGCATTATAAAATGTTCAACATTAAGTTTAAAATATATATGAAGTTCATATTGACATCTTTTAATGTAATGTCTTACAATAAAATATAAAATATTTTACAGATTTAAAGCTCTAGAATCCTTGAAATATTTAGAAGGAAATATAATATCACTTAAAAAATGCAAAAAAGGAAAATTGTGTTATATAATAAATATAAGTAATCCAACCGATACATTTTTTGTCTTAAACTCAACCAATAAACAAATATCAGATAGAAAACAATTATAAAAATGTCTTAATAATCAATACTAAACAATTGAAAGTTAAATGTATAAACATGGTTTTATAAGTAATAATCTTCTATCTTTGTACTTTTTGTGATAAAAATATCAAATATACTAAAGCATTGATAATTATAACAAGTAAACATCATTGAATATAAAAGTCTGAAAAAAATCCATATGACATAATACTTATATTGTTTGACTTTCAACCCACACACCTATGCGCTTTTTAACTTTATCATGAAACTTTTTTTTTAAAAAAATAACAGTGGCTATTGCTTTGAATACTATTAAATCAACAACAATATAAATTTAATAATGTTTTTTAATGAAACAACATGAGCAATAAAAGAAACAACTACTATTATAAAGATAATAACAATGATTTTTTTTTATCAATCTTACACACACACATATATATATATTAAATATAAGTGATAAATAGTTTATTTATATAGCATGGGATATATATATATGCGCTTTGGATTTGTAGACTATGAAAAGGCATTCGATTATATAAACATTTTTTCAGTGATTAAAACATTGGATCATTAAGGTATAGATCCAGGATATTGTCATATTTTAAATAATATTTATAAAAATGCAACAGGAACAATTATATTACATAATGATATTAGGAAAGTCAACATTGAGAAGGATGTAAGACAGAATGACTCAATTTCTCCAAAACTTTTTACAGCAGTGCTGCAAGAAGTATTTTGTAGATTAAAATGGGAATCTAAAGGAGTGAAAGTAAATGGAGATTATTTAAGCCATTTAGATTTTGCAGATGATGTAATTGTTTTTGCAATAATTCTTTACAGCTGCAGGAAATGTTTCAGGAGTTATCAGATGAAAGTAAAAAAGTAGGACTAAAGATAAATGTTAAAAAAAACTAAAGTAATGTTCAATTGATTTTCTCAAAATATGAAATAAAGATTGATTGTGATGAGTTAGAAAAAATTAGCAGCTACAAATATCTTGGTCAGATTATTAATACAAATGGAAACATAATAGATGAAATTAATCATAGAATTAAACTTGGTTGGAGAGCTTTTGGTAGAAATAACTTGATACTAAAAGGAAATATGCTTATGTGTTTGAAAAGAAAGGTTTTTAATAAATGTATTTTACCTATTCTTACTTATGGATCTGAAACTTGGACACTTAATAGAAAAGCAATACAGAAACTTCAGACCACTCAAAGAAATATGGAGAGATGCATGTTATGAGTAGCAAAAAGAGATTGAAAATGCAATATATGGGTAAGTGAACAAATAGGTATTATTGACCTCATGGAAAAAAATTAAAAGACTGAAGTGGAGTGGGGCTGGATATATTGCTAGAAGAGAAGATAATAGATGGACAATTGAAATGTTAAACTGGATTCTAAGATATTATAAAAGACCCAGAAAGAGACCACATGTGAGATTGATGGATGAAATAAGAAAGTGTGCAGGGATGATGCAGAGAAAAGAAGCTAAAGATCAGAGATGGTTTAAACTTGGAGAGACCTTCATCCTGCAGTAGATTGATAATGGTTGATGATGATGATGATATGTGTAGATAATCCAATAAACAAATGATGTGGAAAATACAATATCATGATAAATTTATGTTATATAACTCATCAAAACATAATTAATAATTACTTGAAGATTTATTAGCTTTTTAAAATAAAAACAAATAAACCAATATCTTTCATTTTTAAATATTGTATATCAAGACTCGGGTAATTTTGTATGACAATTAATGCAAGCTAATTTAACATTTATATTTGATGTTTACAGAATGGAAAGTATATTACCCTTCATTGAATATACACACATATCTTTGCCAAAGTATTATATATATATATATAACAAAGTGAAAATTATATATTTATATATAAAATAAAAATTCATGTAATATTACAATACTAGCCAAAGAAATTAAACATTACTATAATTCTTCTTCAACCATGGTTTCATCTATTAACAAATAGACCTTTTTAAGTTGTTAATACATGAAACTATGGCTATGAAATGATTTTAATAAAGTTTCATTTTTTCTACTAGAATTGTAATGTTAGATGTATTTTCATTTTTTTTTATTATTACTAGTATAACATTAAGCAGTATTATATATATTAACCTAAGAAATATAGACAAATAAAAATAGATTTAGATATGTACATGTGATGTGAAAACAGGTCATTGACCAGAACTGACCAAAAGCTGCAATTAATTAATACACTGAGCAAAAAGATTAATAATATCAATACAATATAGGCTAAGCTGAGGATTCATATGCCACAATAATAAGAGTAATAAGCATTATTAAGACAAATGTAATATCTTCACAAATTAAAAGAAGAATTCTCATATTCTCACTTTAAAATATAACAGCATTTAATATTTAAAGATTATATCATAAAAGAGTATTACATTACTTTCAATCTTCTCACAACACATCCTCAAATACAACTACATCTTATAACTATAATGATTATCTTATTGTTGTGCTCAGATTTAACATGATATTTATCTTATTGAATAAAAGCATGTCTTCTTGTGTTTTGCCCCATTAACTTTTTAGCATAATTTATTCTTAAATGAAATAATTTTTATTTAAATAATATGCATAAAATATAACTCAGGGTTCATATATGGTTAATACTCTTATAATTTATATTTTTTTCTCTTTAATTTTTAAAATCTAACAGAATAAGATCATAGCATGCAACAAAGTAATAAGACCTAGTGTTACCTTAATATAATGTATCATTAAATTACAATTATAATTGTACAATTTAAATTAATCATAAAAACTTAATTTTAAAATAAAGATAATGTGCTAAGATGACATTCATGATATGAGTAAATAAGGGATTTTATAGCTATCCAAAATATCGTATTAATAGATTTTTTTAATCTTCTGAAGTAAAACCAAGTAATCTTATCATCTTAAATTTATAATGAATAAAATCAAGTGATTTTCAAAATAAAACAAACTAATCTTCCACTTAAATAAAATTGACTAAAGTCATCTTATACAGAATAATTGTAATTATTTTTAATTTAATAAAATAACATTTTCTTTGATGTTTTCTTAACATCAGAGCTACAATTTAAATAAAGTGACTTTCGCATCAAATTCCTTGTATTAATGTACTCTTTATGCACAACAAGCAAATAGAATTGTGTGGCAAACATTGGTGAGAAGACTTAAGGTAATAATAAAAATAACACTTTAACATTAACAACACTCAAAAAACAAATGTCTAGCTGTTTTACACAATTATCAAAATAAATCTTCAAAATAAAATAAAACCAAATATAATATGGAGAAAAATTATGAATTATAGTTTTAAAACTAAATAAATAATAAATGGTATTTAATAATTAACAAAAACTTACATTGTGACAAGTTCTCTCATTTGAAATATTATACAATTATAAAATTCCTAAATATCAACTTACTAATCTTTATTGCACAATAAACTGAAGATGTATATTATTTAATAAAACCAAAGATCCAATTATAAATTTAACATTAAATATTTTATTGGATTTAATATCTTGAGGTGCTGGCTAGGTACAGCTACAAGATTTACAAATCGAAACAAACAAGCAACACTCAGATAGTATTGGTAGCATTTATCAGTATGTTCAAAATATTAATTGATAGAACAAAGTCCTGAAAGTACACTACCCATGGCTTTAAACAAAATATATCATAAATAAAATTCTCCTTAGGTATTTGGAAACCAAAACAAAAATTTAATGATATGAAATCAAGGAAAATCACCTACATGTGAAGGCAATTAATGAGCTAGGACATTATTACTAATCAAAAAAAAAAAAAGAATGAACCATAAGGTAAAAACTCAAAGCATTATATGCTTAAATATATATAAAAAAATTCACTAGGCAAATATTACACAATATAAGAAAGAGACTAGGCTATTGTCTCTTAAAAGACACTGGCAAGATAATATTTAATAAGAAATAGACTAATGCAATAACTCTTTAAAATACACTGGTTAGAAAAAATATTCAATAAGTTAGAGGTAATGCAACTATCTCTTTCAAATACAATAATTAATGATATATTAATTAAAGTGATAAGAATAACAAATAGTACTAATAACTTAATATAAAATTGTAGTATAATAATTAACAATAAAATATACGTTAGTTTCTACTTCCAGCATTTACATGCACATTTAAAGCAAATAGCCTCATAAAAGGGACAAATGCACTACTTTAAAATATATTATGGTATCAATGTTCTGAGAACTTATAATAATATACATCATAAATGATTCTTAAAGAATTATATAAAATAAAATGCATAAAAATAATACATAGCATTTACAATGCCATAAATTTTAAAAATTAATTATACCCATTATCAAAAATAAAAAAAATAGTTATTCATCTTCATATTACTACCATTATACTGGGTACAATTACTAAAATAAAGTTATGAAATATTCTACAGATTTACCAGGATATTGTAAAATGTATTAAATTTTCACACAATAATTTGCAAATCATGAAGAGGTAAAAATATTTGAAGACACTACCACAGATAAACATAGCCGTTCAGATTGGATAAGTATAATTTAATGAACAAAACAAGCACAATGCATATTAAATATTTTAATTGGAATATGATATAATAAAATTAGTATTTCCTCTTATGAGCACACATTTTAAACTTTATTGATGATTAAAATTAATGAAAAACAATTATTTCAAAAGCCATATTTTATAATTGATTGTAAAAAATTAAGAGAAGTTTTAAATTAATATCATTCACTGATGATTATGAAGAAGAGCAGCTTTCTAAAAAATGATCATTTTACTTTTACATAGTCCATTATATTAATAAGTTTGAGCATTTAGTCAAAATACATGAAGAGCAATATCTTTAATAAACACATTTTATAGTTTATTAATGGATATAATGAGCAAATATTTTCAAACAATGAAGAATGTTTGAAAAATAAATTTCACATTAATATTTCTGCAACATAGAACTAAATTATATAATAAATTTCCTAAAATATGAGTACATTCAATAAGTATTGAACCAGCATGATGAGAAATATATTTATTTTCTTAAGTTTTAATGTAGACATGTTATTGATAATATCTGTCATTGAAAAATGATAACTTCTTGAGAAAATTGGCATTAATAAACAAATATTAATGCTTTCAATATGCATTTAAAAATAATAAGGCATACTATTTAACTTAAAGGCATTCATTAATAGTATGCTCTTTAAAATATTCATCAATGCAGAATTAAGTTTTATCTGTATTTTGCTATAAATTACTGCTAAAACACAGATATTAGAGCATTCTGAAAAATGGGTTTTATAAATAAAACTAAAGCATAAAAATTTTTATAATAATTTTATTATTTCTTTGTCAAAGAATATAATCATTTTAAGATGTCACATTAATAAAAATATTTTATTATTTCAATAGGTTCTACAATTTTTGGTTAAATTATCTTTTTTATTTTTTTTAATGAAATTACTCCAAAAGAAAAAGCTCCTGTAAAACATAAAACTGTTAAATATTTCTAATATCAGAGTTATGTGAAAAGTTTCTTAAAAATATTTAGAATTTTTTTAAGTAATTTAAGTTTTAATAATCAATAAAGCAAGTCATATATAGCATGACATTGCTTTTATGAGCTTGTATTTACAAATATGTTATATAAAGAACATACCAATAGCTCAAACAAGCTCTTAACTTTTTCATAGTTCAAAAAAAATATTGGCTGAGTAAATTAAAGTTCTAAACTTTTGATTGGTCAATTACAGAATCATCAGTAAACATATATTCATCTTTTAATATTAGATTAATTTTAGTTCTGTTTGTAAAAAGCAAATTAATAATTTGTCAGATTATGAAAGTGAACAAAAGTTTTTACAAAAATTTTTAAATTTCTATTTATAATTATAAAAATATTCTATAGCAGAAAAGCTAAAAAAAATGTTCGTAACCTATTAGAAAATGCTCCATACAACATTGATTTCTTTCACAATTTACATTCATGTAACAGTAAATAATTTTTACTAAAATTTTAACTATTTTTCTAAAATAATTATATTTTCAGCATATTTTATCAAAATAATTTATGATACGTTAAAAAATATGAAAAATACTCTAAAATATACATTTTCATTTTGAAAATCAAAACAAAAAACTTTGATCCATCAAAATTGTTGGCAAGCACTCCCTTTTGTTCAGTATGAGAAACAACCAATCAGCACCTTGAAAAATCCACCTTCTTCCATTGTTAAAACTTTAAATTTAAATATTATTGATTTTTACTTGTAAAATAATTTTAGAGAGGGAAGCACCTTATGGTATGTTTTAAGTTTTAAAATGAGTGTAAATTCACTATGACAATGTTTTAGCAATTTTTTAGCTGATTTGATAATAATTGAACCTGATAGTTTAAAGTTAATTGATAAGTGCAGTAAGAGAAAATATTTAAAATCTCTATCTGGAATATTCTTATTTCCAGACCAATTAGTTTTGAGCTTATGGCTCATGTTTCAGAGTTTCTACTTACATATTACATATTAAATAAGTGCTGTATTTTGAGATGATGTTTTAGATCTAGTGCCTGAATGTTCTAATAAGAAAATGGATAATAATACCTTTTTACAAATTCCATTTGAAATAATTGATTTTTGGGAAAATGATTTAATTTTTAAAGTATTTACTGTAGTGTTTCCCACAATTTAAATTCTTGTTAAACAATTTCTAAACATTGAGAAGTCTTACCAGTGTAGATTAGCCTGATAATTATTATTTTAACAATGCATGTTAAACTTTAGCTTCCAAAAATAAAATTAGTTAAAAGAAATTAAAACTTAATATGTTGAAGATAAATTAAAATTAAGAGAAGAGTTAAAAGATAATTAACAATTAAGTATAAAAGTGTTTATGTTTTTTCACCAGCTTTTTATAAGGCAAATTATGTGATCAATTTTGATTGATGAAATTGACAACTTAACTACATCCAGTTAATTTTATTATTTAGTCTCTATTGGGAGATTACTAAAAATAGATTTAATTCCCATTATTATAAAATTTTCTAAGACATTGTCTAGACTGAAAATATAAACAATCAACTAATTTACAATTACATCACCATTAAATAATTTTTAAACAAGTTATTTAACAGGATAAAATATATTACAGTAAATAAAATTTTACATTCTTTAAACATAATAAAATTTACATTGCTTAACAAATTATTACACTACAATATTTACTTAAAACTTTTTTTCTTAAATTTTATTGGTAAAGTCTCAGAATATATCATTCAATTATCTTTAAAATAAAGACAATTAAAACATCTTTCAGCATTAAATTTAGTAGAAAGTTATTAAATAACTAATAACAGTCATATGCAAGCAAACTAGCATGCACTCTGACATTCTTTCGTTAAAATATGCTACCTTAACTATAAAAGTTAATTATTGATTTTTATAAATTACTTACCTCTTCAGTCAGCTAATTTTAAAATAATCTAATTAAACTATTTTTTCCATTACAGTTAAGATTAAATAATACGCTTTATTAATAAATAACGTATATATTTCAAACATAGTCTTAAAGTTTGAATTGATTTTTAAAGTTCCACTATAAGTTTATTAAACTATAACAGCTGAATTAAGATAATTTTAACTTTAATACTTTACAATTTAACTTATTACCAAATTATGTCAGTAAAATAAGCATTTTAAAATTGCAAAAGTGTTACTTAGGAGATTTAAATATTATAAAATTACACTTAATCATTACTTTTAAGTTATAAATATTATAATAGTCATTCTAAAATTGGCTAAGCAGTTATATAAATATTTAATTATTGTTTAGCAACAAAGTTTACTTATTGAAAAAATTAAACTATTGATTTTTTTTTCAGTATTATATCATCATAAAATTTGAGATTCAGCTTTAATGCCAAAAGCTGAGGGTCACTGTATAAAGTAATGGATTAAATATAAATGGCCATCAATCAATTCTTAACTTTAAAAAATGTTATAAGGATTTAAAAATTAAAAATAATAGGTATAAAATGAATAATACTTGTTTATAAATAAGAATTATTTTGAGAACAACTTACACCTAATATATTATTACAATTATTATTTTAAATTTTTTTAAATGTTTGATGTGGATTAAAATTTTGTATAATATAAAATAAATAATTGGAATCTACTGATATGTACAATTAAAAACTAATAAAAAAAATAATATTGGTAAATATGAAAACATTCATAAACAATGTTAAAAAAGATATTTCTTTAAAAAGTAAAAAGCAAAATGTATGTATGTACTGAAGTTTATATATGTTATCATTTTTATTACTTTTATTTATTGTTGTTTTATATTTGGTAAAAATATTCACTAGTGAAAATAAAAATTTTAATGATACATGGTATCATTTTCATTTAATATTTTCTAATCTTGAAAATTATCATTTGGTCTTTTCAATGTTTAGTAAGCTTAAGGAATAAAGAATTGTAAATATGTAAATTGATGTAGTAATTGCACTACCATGAGGTTTGTAATCATCCTGTTGTATTTCTTTAATGTTTTTTTGTATATTTGATGGTTAAACTTGAATTAAAATGTATATTGGATTAATATTAATTTCAATAAAAATTTGTATTTGTGGATATCATTCAAATAAAAGTATTATAAAGATGAGAAAACAGGATTTCAAGTAAAAAAGTGGGCAGCATTGAAGTTTTTTGTGAAGAAAAAGTCTTCTTAGATGCAATGTAACCATTGTGCTTGTGTGACTCATTTTTATGTAAAATCTGAAAATTGGAAATTATCAATGTACATAAAATTTGTTTTTTTTTTATTTTAGCATTGTAAAATTAAATTCAATATTTGCTTTTTTATGAAAATATAATTTTTACATCTGAATTTTATTTGATACTTTTTTTTAGCAAAAATTAAGTCAAGTAATAAATGTATAGCACAAAACAGAAGTTTACAGTTAGAATGATTTTTAAATAATTTGTTTTGTATCTTTTTGTAATTATAAATTGAATTTTAAAAGTTCAAATATTATTTTAATTACCTGAATGCATTATTTATTTAAATATCAATTATCAATAGAAGGTTAGTTGACAATTCTGTTATTATTGACTGAAAAACATTTTATTTATCTTGAGGTTAAAATGAACTTTTTTATTCTGGTTAGTTTCCTACTATTTTATATTATTTTCAAAATTAATGTATTAAATTTAAAATTATTTTTTATTTTTGAAATTAATTTTCTAACAAATAAATTGAAATATATATAATTTATTAAGAATAAAACTTTCTTTGTTGAAAATAATAAATTCAAAATGTTTTACAAATTTATAGTTTATTGCTATTAAACTTTGAAATAAAATGTTAATTAAAATAAAATTTAATAATTCTTTATCAGATATATAAGACAAAATAAACAAAGATTGGTTGTCTCTTATTATTATCCCTTACAACTAATAAATTAATCTTTAGACTGCAATTTTAATAAAATTTGTTAGTTCTCATATGATTTCCATTTTTTTATTGTGACATTTTATTTAATGACAAATTTTATCATATATATATATAATATAGGGAGCATACCAAAAGCTCAAACAAGCTCTTATCTAATAAGTATAGTAAGATAAAATATTTAAATTCTCTATCTAGAATATTCTTATTTCCAGCCCAATTTGTTTCAAGTTTATGACTCACCTCAGTGAGGAGCTAGAACCTTCAGACATTAGATGTAAAATATCAATTCAAAAAACAGCACTTATTTAATATGAAATTATTGAGAAGAAAATCTAAAATTTTCAGACACAAAAATGACTTTAAATCCAATTATCTAACTCAAATAGCTATATGGGAATGAACCAAATTCAGATCTGCTATATATTAATAGCCTTAGCATTGCCAAAGCCTTAAAGGGTAAACTATATTAATCAATAAAGCTAGTCATATATAATGTGACCTTACTTTAATATGTAATATAGGGAACTTACCAAGTTTGTTTGAGCTATTGGTATGCTCCCTATATTAAATATTTATAAATACAAGATTTTAAAAACAATGTCACATTATATATGACTTGCTTTATTGATTAGCTTGTTTGAGCTATTAGTACACTTTCTATATTACATATTTGTAAGTACAAGCTTTTAAAAGCAATGTCACATTATATATGACTTGTTTTATATATATGGGGAAAATACTGTTATTACAAAAGTTTTCAAAAATTTTGTTTTGATTTTATATATAAAATTGTGAAATATTAATTGATTAATTTACATCAAAATTATTTTGATAAATTATAATATTTTATTTGCTTATAAAGCTATTGGGTAAAATTCTTTTAGATTAAGCAAGAACTACTAAATTGTTAATTTAAAAATTAGTAATCAAAATCCTAAAATTAAAATACTATTATAATATATATTACTTTATTTAATTATATTTATTTACAATAAATGTAATACAAAAATGAAGAAATCAGCAAAAAACAATTTTGGAATTTAAAAAAAAAATAGAAACAACAAAAATAATTATGTTACACAATATAAATCCAAGAGAGAGGGACTGAAAAATAACTGCAATTGTTCTCTGGTTTGCCTATCTTTTGTAGTATATACTTCAACTATTATATCCTTTTTGCAGAAACTTCTGCATCAATCAGCCAGATAAAATTGCCATATTAAATTGTGGGGTCACACAACACATCGTTTTGTAATGTATATTTTGTATTTTTGGCAATTTTTTTATAATGACTGAAAAGTTTGACAATATGAAATTCTATTTTCATTTATAGAAAAAAACAAGGAAAAAAATTGTAATGCTTGAACTAGATTAAAGTAAATCTGATTTCATAAAACAAGTTTATGAGTCGTTTAAACAAAATGGTAAATTTTCCATGTCCTTAAAAAGTTTTGCAAGTGAAGTCCCAAATCAAAGCAATGTTGATTTTTTCATACAAATGGCATTTTTCTCTCAAATTTATTTCATAATGGTCAGGCATTTTATCTGCAACTTCTGAAACATTTATGTGATGTGGTAAAATGTAAATATCCTGTTTTGTTACAAAGAAAAAAGTTGCCCTATCTCTCAAAGTCTTTAAGTGTGAAACACTTTTTAATTTAATTCAGCATGACCCAGATAATCTATCAGCCATATTCACTCGATCTTGCTTTTTGCAATTTTTTTAAAAATTTCTTGAATAAAAAAAAAATCTCAATTTTTTTGTGGTCTTAGAAGTGTGGAAAAAAATGACAGAGGCATTTCTTGGCAAGTATTTTCAAACTACTTTGAAAAACAAAAAACAGGTTTGGTCTGGTATATTGCATTAAATGTATAGTCATTTGAACAAGATTAAATGTATATCACTTAAAAATAAACAATTTTTTATTATAAAATTCCTATTGTTGTTGGATACCCCCATGTAAATCACATTAAAATTTTCATAACATAGCAATTTTAGGTTTATTTCTTATTGGTAAAAAAGAAGATAGATTCATAACAATTTTAAGAAGTGGTTGTAGAAAAACTAATTATTTATTATATTAGAGTTAAAAGAATCAAATACTGTTTTTCAAAATATACATTAGTCCACTTATCTATCAATGAAACTAAAAGAAATGCATGTAAACCTGCTTTCTTAGATAAAATATTCAAGCTAATATTTAATTTTTTTAGAGTGACCTGAAATGTTCTAACCATTCATAATATATAAAAATATTATGAAAAAATAACAAATAGAATTTAATATAATTTTAATATCACATTGTATAAAATATAAAAAGTTCTGTGGATTTACTGCAATGCCTACAAATAAAAAAAAAATCAAATTAAAATATAAAAATGTAAAATTATTAACCTGCTCAAATAGAAAAAAAATAAAATTAAGAATGATATTTGAAATTTAATAAAATAATTTTTAAGTATATACATAATATATAAGATTAAATTTTTATATCATGACTTAGACAAACTGAAAAGGTGATATGTTATACTAAAAACATGTTATATTGTTAATTCATAATTTTGTTTAATTATAACCATTAAATTGCCTTTTTTGAATTGTATTTACATTACAATGTATAAATGTCTAATAATATTTATGTACTTTTTAAGATTCAATTCTTAGCCCCAAAATTAAAAAAATAATCCCAAACCTAACATATTAATATGATTTTTTTTTTAAAAAAATGAACAGTATTATTTATTTATTTGATTGATTATTATGTGATTGTATTTAATTTTTATTAAATTGTTAGTAATATAATGTCCTTTACAATAAATTATATTTTTAGAATAATTTGAAATCTCATTCCTTTTTTTTTCTTGAAAACAAAACATATATTATAATCTTAGCACATTATCTAGATATATGGATGATATATTTATTAATGAAATATATAAATCTGAAATGAGATGGGTAAAATAATAACTGATATTAAAATAAAACAAATATGAAGTTAAATAAGTAAAGAAAAACTAGAATATAATATAAATAAATCATTAAAAATTATGAAGTTTTAATATTCTGTATTAACTCTAATATTAAAAAATATAATATTTCTTGCTTTTCATTGTTTTCAATTTTCTAAGTTTGTTCAATTTTATATCTACTGATTACATATTCTTACTAATGATTTTAATTATCTTATTAAAAAATATTTAATTTTTAAATGATATATATATATTATAAAAAATAATGTAATTAAATAAAAGATATTATTTTGTAACTTAATTCATTGATAATTTTTATTAACCTAAAATGATTACAACATACTATACCACTCCTAAAGAGATTATATGTTTTATTTAAACATCATTTCAAATTTATTTTTATAAGCATTATTTATAATAGATATTAAAATATTTGATATAAAAACATTAAATAATATAACCATAAGATCACAAAACTAGAAAAATAAAATTACTTTTGCTTAACTAGTTTCAGTTGATTGCTTTCTTACAATCTGTTATTTGGTTTTATATCATTGCAGGCAATAGTTACAATAAGTTTTATATGTAATTAGAATGACCTCTCACTTAGCTCAAACAATATCAATCTATTTTTAACTCTGTTGATATTTAACCTTAATTGATTAATATTGTTTTACAATATTTGACCTTAAAATGAAAAAAAAACAACTTAATGATTCTTTTGAAGAAAATGAAGAAACTTAAGATCCATTTAGACTGCAAATGATATGAAAAACCATTGAATCAGAAAGGGAAGCATAACATGTATACTACATAAGCTTAATTCAAAATAATTTGATTTATGCAAAATAAACGTATGCTGAGAGAGATATTAAAATGGAACATTGTTCACTTTTAAAACTTAATATAAAGATATTTGAAAATTTCATCCAATCTCACATACTGATTGAAGTTATTGCATGATAATAAACTAAATTCACTATAACTATTATATCTGTGGTTATTACCAATCTTGAATTATAGAATATTTAATTAATTTATAGCAGTGAGTGCAAATCTTAATAGCTAAATATACAATTTCAATATAGTGAATTATGATTAGAAAGTTGTGATATTTAAGTTAAATATTATATTTGATTATTTTATTATTAAATATTATTTACCCAAAATAAATTTTGAATATAGATTTTTTATTGATTTTAAATATCATAATTATTCATAAATAGAAAATTATACTGGTCAACAAATTGAAACTGTTTTGAAAAACATTGATGAAAATAGCTATATATAAAGTTTTTTGTGGTCCTAAATCCAAAAATGGTATGCTATATACTATAATATGTACAGTTTTTTGGTAACAGGGGTTGGTGGTTGGATAAAAAAAAGTTGACATATTTCTGCAATGTAATGTTTGTTTAATAAAAATTTGTAAACATGTTAAATCTAAGCGAAGACATTTGACTAAGGATCATGTGCAATAAAATTATAAAATGTTACATGAAGATACCAAACAGTGACAAAATATTTCACTTTTTTCTCTCATGATTAGTACAATCATCTCTGTTTAAAAACAAGCAAGTCACCCAACCTAGGTGGGTTTCAGTATCCCTGTTATTTTACTTCCATTGTTCTGATATCCTGTTGTAATTTCTATCCTTGTCCATCACTTATTGCATCCAAATTTTGCCAAACAAAATTCAAATGTAAGTCCAAAAATGCATTATTAATGACATGCAACATCCTAATAGTTCATATGCTTTTAAAAGTTCATCTATGAGGGTATTACAGTTCTCATCTTTCTTGTTATTCAGAAATCTGTTCACTCCACTTATAAAACAGTTCCAGGCAGACAATGCCTTGTCATTTAATTTTTTTGGAAAAAGAGAATCACTTAAAAGTTTCTTATTTGATGTCCAAAAAAGATGCCTTCTTTTAGTTTTGCATCACTTAACTGAAAAAATATTTCTTTTAGGTACTTGAAACTATTACCGTCTTTGTCCATAACTTTAACAAAGATTTTTATTAGTCCAACCTTAATATGGAGAGGTGGGAAAAGTACCTTATTTGGGTTAACAGGGGAGCACATTATATGTTTGCAGTATTTGGTTCAAAGAAAGTTATGAGGCCAAACTTTCTTAGTGAAATGTTCTTGTGTTGCTCAACTGTCACATAGACACAAAAAACAACAATACTTTGTAAAAATTCCTTGAATCCTATCAGTATACTTAACCCTTTTAAATATCCACAAATATCCCATTGATATTGTTCATATTTAACTTTATTTAGCATGGTATCTAAGTTATTATAGTTTTCTTTCATCATCACTGAATGGCTAAAGGAATAGATGTTTTTTTGCTTCCATTATGTAACAAGAATGCATTAAGGCTGTATTTTGACAAATCTATGAAATATGCCACCTGGAAGGTCCATGTTCCATATTAAGATCTCTCATCAAACCATCAATATCATAACAGACACATAGCAATCCTTCCATTTCATAAAAACTTGAAATGGTTTTATTCCATTTTTGGTAAAGTGAAACACATTTTTATCTGACAAGTTCCACTGTTGAAGTTGGGAATCAAGACATTCAGAATTGTGTTTTACAAACCCAGGTTGTACCAAATATATTTAATTTGTTCTGAATTATTAAGTGAGGTTCACTGGTAGTTTGTGAAAATGTAGAGGCACTACTGGTATTCTCAGGAATTTGTGGATCAAATCCTGATGAATAATTAGAATCACTGGCAAACATAACTTTGTTCAAGTTTAAAGGCTGGAACCAGTACTAGCTATGAGAAACTGGCTTTAGTACAGAAGATTTGAATACTCAATTTTGTCTCTTCTTTTTTTGAATACACTTCTGTTTTAATGATACAGAAGTAGCAATCACTTACAGGATCAGAAGGTTCCTTCCATGCCATAGGAACAGCAAACAGCAAAAAAATTTCTTGTGATGCATCCACTGCATTAAATTTTTTCACATAGCAAACATGAGGGGCTCAACTTTTATTTTGATCACCAATTTGACATGTAAAATATAAAAAATAGGCTTTTTTAACTTCCTTGTATATAGATCTAGCCTGTGTCTTTAAAATAAATTGTCCACATATGTAAAAAAAAACTTATCTGCTGGATTTTTGCGACAACAATGAATAGAACGTACCATTTTTATATAAAATAGGAGAAAAACAATTGTTCGCAAGACAGAATCAAACTAAACTTTAAATAAACATACAAGGGTTATTAAAACTTATATATTACTTATAATACTTCATTCATATACACTTTAATGCAAGTAATTTTCTTAAAAACTTCTTTATTTTCTTATAGTTTCGACTGTCCAGCAGTCTTCATCAGAGCTACAAGATTTGAATAATACAAATACATAATTATCATTTCACATATATATAAACAATATATATATGTTCATCATTTTACATACATATAAAATACACACATATATCAAAAGATACACATATATTTTATTCATATATATACATATAAATCTATATCATCCCTAGACATATATTGTGAATATTCAGATTAATGATCAAAGTATAAAAAAAATAAAGAAGTTTATCGATCTTGTTTGATTTTTCTTTTGCTTGATAAGTGGATAATGGGAGAACTTGGAAATATAAGTTTAAATTGATCACCATGGCAACCTAAAGCTTTTAAATAGTATTGTTTACTGTTGATTCTAGCTTTAAAATACTAAATTCACTATAATCAAACTCAGAAAAAACATATAGGTAAATAAATAAATTTTGAAAACAATTTAGTATGATATAAAAGTTTACTTAAATAGGATCAATATTATTTTACATATTTTATTTTTGTTAATGCAGTCACCATAGTAACATTACTACATATAATTCAAAGTTTTTATTCATATATATTTGTTTACAAATTAATTAAAAAAATTATTATTATCAAAAAAATATATATGTAAATTATTTGTATTTATAAAGTGAATAAAGTTGTAATATCAATTCTGTATTTTGGTTTACAAATAATAGACAAAATCATATTGAATTTAGATTTCATTTCCATGTATCTATTTTTCTCCAAACTTACATTACAAACCGCGAAAACTGTTGTGAAAAATTGTTTGGCATTGAGCTTTATTTGAGTAATTTCCAATAGTTGTTATGATACCATAACATCAGAAAGAGATTATATAAATAGCCAGAAAGGACTGTAGGAGGTCTTTCATCTTTTGTCATTGCCAAGAACAGACGTGCTTCTATATTCTTTTAAATAAAAATTTCTTCAATAATTTTTTTTTAAAATGTTAAACTATAAAAATATGGAAGAATAAACTTAAATTATCTGCCCATTCATTCATTTGAATGGCAGTTGTGAAGGGTTCCAAAGAAGATGGCAACAAAATGTGAGAAGGGAAATATATATATATAATGCTTTGTATGAAATTGGCTATTTTATTTGTAAAACAAAGAGATTTCTGGTTTAAAAATTGGAATATAACTGCTGTTGCATTGGATAAATATCATGTTACGAGCTAAGAAAACATTCAGGATCAACTGGACTGATTTATATCATAAAAAGGCTGGCTTAATTGCACTCTCCTCTTTAAAAAGAGAAAGGAAGGAAAGGACTATTATTAAAATTCAAGGGATTATTCTATCTGGATATTATTGCCAATAAGATGAAGCATTTAAAATTCAACTTATATTTTCTTTAAAACAAATTGATCTTTATGTCATAGGACAGGATAAATAAATTGCTCAACAGATAATAAAAGTGGACACTTTTACTCTGGGGTATGATTTATTTTTATGTAAATGTGTGAATATTTTATATAATTTTTGACAGAATAATTTTTATTTTATTTTATATTATAGATAGAGTACATTTAGATTTAATAAGGTTTACAAAATGAAGGGCTTGGAGAGATTCATTCATTTGCAGATTATTTAAACTCTTTATGTTAATGCGACTATTCAGTTTGAATTTTGTATGTTTTAAATTTTAATTTGAAATATCGGACAGAAAAGGAGTTTAAATACAGAGCTTTATTTTACGTTTGTTTAATTGTTATGCTAATGGTCAAATAGAAATTCATTTTATTTAATTGCATATGTTTGGTATCTGTTATCTAGAAAAATTTTCATTAAGATATTCAAAATCTCTCCTCCCCTTCATTCATTTTTTTATATATATATACGTATTTGTTTTCGCAACATATGTTAGAGTTATCTCTATAGAAATTTTATCATTTTTTTTTTTAATTTTACTTCAGTCAATCAGAAATACAGATTAATTTCCTATGTATTTTGTTGTTAGTCTTACTGATTTTCTTTTATATAATCCAATAAATTGAGTAGATTTAAATGACAAGACTCTGTTAATTTTTTATTATTATTTGGATTGTGTAAGACGAATTAGCTATTTAAATTCATGTCAAGGTTCAAACTCAGCTTGGTAAGTAAACTGGAATATAAGATATGGTATGTTTGCATATTAGCATTTTTATTTTATTTCCATATAAATTTTATGTTTATATCTGCATTCAAATGATATATATTATATTTTATTTTAGTTAATATTATAAGTAATATGATTAGTTTAGAGTCAATTATTTCTATGTTTGTCTGATTCCGTCATAAAATATAAATAGATCGTGCTTTATCTTTGGTTCAGAATAACTCGTTTTAGATATTTTTTTTAATTTCTATAAAATGAAGAGTACAAGTTTCATTGATTGGTTTAATTGAATACTATCTTTGAATTGGAATAAATTTCAATTATAATCATATGTTTTAATTATTGCCAACCAATTCCATATTCAATTGTTTAAAGATTCAAAAAAGAAATAATACTAATAATTATAAGTGAATGAACATCCAATGAAAACTTAATATATCTTTTATATAATGTGATTGACATTATAAAGTTAGGAATTAGCTAATAGATTGTTGATAATAAATTCTAGTGGAGTATTCTATTTTAACATATAAACGAGGCAATAATTAAGTATTGCCTTATTGGAAGATATGAATAAATTATTTATACATTGCTTTATAGCTTCTTATTAAACTAGATGTAGATTGATTTGTTTAGACATTGAAAGGGAGTGTATAAGTTTTCAAAGCATTTTCAAAACGATATAAAACTAGTAGATTTCAATAGAATATGGTTAATTAAATATTAAAGTAGAAATAATTGTGTATCGCTTTATTGAAAGATACTAATGAATGTTTATACTTTCTGTTTAGCATTTATTAAACTAGATATATGTTTGGTTTAAATATTATTTTGTTTCAACAATTTAAATAGGGTCCATATTTAAAAAAGTTTTGTTAAAAAAATGCAATTGTGGTTATTTAAAAGCTCATCCGTTAAGATAAAATGCAGTATCATTAAATATTAAAATAGGTTGAAATTATTACAATAACAATAGATTAATAAAGTATATTGGAATCTGATTTAGTTATTGACTTGATTGTCATTAAATTATTAAGCAAATAGTTAGCTTAATCATATTATTGTTTAGGGCAAAGATATACGATTTCACTGCTCAATGCAGTTTACATTGTAATTGTGATAGATTTGTTAATGTCTGGAGCAGATAATCTCATCATCCTTTGGTTTTACATATAGCTTAAACAAATTAGACTTTAGTAGAGATTATTAGTGCTTTATGATGGTTTATTGCATAATGGTGACCCTATTGAGCTAGATTAGATTAGATTAGATTAATTTTTTTTTGATTTTTAATCAGATCAGATTGATCATCCTACCCATCACCAGCATTAATCAAATTTCATCAGTTACAATATATAATCCATATCTACATCTATATATACATATGCATATCCAATACATAGATATATCCTTTTTAAACATACATCTATACACAGATATAAATACACCTATAGACATATATACAATCCTCATATATCTTTACAAATACACATCTATATGTATATTCTACCTACACATATATAAAATACAAAACATATCCAATTCACCGTTTTTAAATTTTTTTTTACCTTTTTAAACAATTTTATTTTTACTTTTATTTTTAAAAAAACCCTTTAAATACTATTCTTCTTAATATTATTTTATAATATTATTAATAATACTATTTTATTATTATGTTTTTATAATTATTTAATATATAACATCTTTTACTTTACTATCTTTAATTTTACTTTTTATAACTTTTATCTCTATATCACTAAATAATATTTTTTAACATTATTACCTCTATCTTCCTTACAGTTTTAACTTTAATTAAAATAACCATTATTTCAAAATTTTCTATCTTGTTTATTCATTTAAAACATCTCCCTCTGTCATCAATATTATAAACTTATAATTCTATTTAAACCTTCCAACTTTCCAATTATAATCATTAACCATATTCAAATATTATAAAATAATTACTTAACCATCATTTCACATATAAATATACATAACAATCATCCATATTTCCTACATATATATATCTACATCTTTACATTACCTCTATACTGTAATGGTATATAAATATGCCGTTACATTAATTTAAAATAAAATCTTAAAGTTTGCAAATAAAAATAAAATCTATTAAAAAACTAAAAGCTAAAATGTTTGTTAAACGTATATATATATTCGCACAGATGCAAAACTTTAAAAATATTTTTTTTATCAATAAAAAAAATTATTTGAACGTACTTTTTTATGAAAAAAAATACAAGATTTAAATATAAAAATATTTTAATGAAGAAATAACGTAAGTAAAAATAAAAACAGGTATTAATTAATTCCTGTAATCTGTAAATGAAAATGATTGTTTATTAATTGAAAAGCAAGCTAGCCTTGGGGCTCTTATGTAATTAAAAAGTCAGATGAAAATTAGATAAGAGATTTAAGAGAATTTAGCTTGACCAATGGAAGCACCAAGCCTCTCGGACCTTAATGAAAATTTGGATTAGTAATGTCTTTGTTCGTTCAATCTGGAGATTTACTATAAAAAGAAAAATATTGAGTTCCTGAGGGTTTTCTAGCTTGATTTGGTGAGACGAACGATAAGATGTACTTGTCGTTCTCTTCACTTATTTTAAAAATGAAAAGACTGTGATACCAGAATGGAACCAGCTAATGCTACCTCCAGAATATCAGACTGGTCTTCCATGAAAGTCTTTGTGGGAATTGCCAACAGGAACCTGGACTCTTCTACCATAAGCAATTGAACTGAATGATTTTAAAATCTGAAGTAATTAAGAACTTTAAAGATTTGATCAGTTAATCTAAATTTTTTTTAAAAAAACTTTTCTCTGACTTATGTTTCAAATTAATTATAAATGTTTAATTTTTACATATTTGTTTGCTAAAAAAAATCATTTCCATTTTATTATTTTTATTTGTATTAATATTTATTGTTTAAATTTTAAATGATGAAATTTAAGTTGGGTATGGATGTTGCATGGATTCGTTAGCGGTTAATTATGTTGTGGTTTTCATATTCGATTAGAATATATAGGTCATCTATGTCAATGCAGCATCTTATGATGAATGCTATTGGGTTTCTTGTATTCCCTCTGCAATTGACGTTATCGATGACTTTGTATTTTGATCGGTTATGTTTATTTTGGAATGTTTTTAACCGTGGAATCTATGCAGCCAATCTATACTCAACATTATAAAACAAATTTTATAAAATTCATCTGTGCGAACGTATCTAAATGTTAAATTTAAGTTGGGCGTGAATGGCTATATAGTTTTGTAAAGTTATATTAAGGAAGGGTAATCTTAGGTTATTTGTTTCGTAGTTGAATTAGGTCAATGGATTGGATATATTTGTGTGATTAGTAGATGTAGTATGAGTTTCGCTATGTGCAGAATCACTGTATATGCCACACAAACCCTTTTGCCTATGGATGGGATTGTAAGTTGGAAAAAAGGACCGCTATCCCTTCCTATAGAGTTTTTATTTTATTGTTCTTCTTGCCATACAGATGTAACATTCCTGTATTGGACAAGAGTCAATGTCTTCTCTAACTATACTGTTCAGATGTCCATTCCTGACAGTATAGTATATATGTGGTGTTATATTTTCATGTTACATTGAATACATAAACGTATCAGATGGATTGACACCGGTTTGACTGCGAACTTTTGGCCTAAGATTAAATAAGGGATAGAATATTTTCTTTTCAAATGCAGATCTATGTAGTCTATTCATACTTGACCCTCTAAATAAAATATTAAACTCATTGCAATCTATTTAAATGTAAAATTAAAAGTCAATATAAAAATCTAAATGTTAAATTTATTTCTCAAAATTTAAAATGATTCAAAATTTATATGTGCATAAATAAATGTTTGTTTGTTATTTACTGGCAGGGGCTTTTATTTTTTTTTATATATACAAACTAAATAAGTTATTTCTTATCTCTGCATCTCCATGAGCTAGTGACAATGGGCTAACAGTCTAAATATTTAAATAAAGTGGAATCTTAACAGCGCATATCTGCCTACTTTATAAATTTTTCTAGGTTCAAATGCCTAGATGGCGCCCTTGTAGTGCAGATTGAGGTTAGATTTGATCTTCACTTTCTTTTGGATCATTATAATACATATAACTAAAAATAATATATACATAAAATAATATATAATACCAATATATAAAACTATATTAAAATAAAAGATTAAATTAAAAAATTAACAAATCCCTACCTACATCTATACATCCACACGTATATATCCAAAGATATACTTATATCCCTTAAAACATACTCATATATATATACCAATACCTATAACACATGCATACATATACCAATCCTCCTATACATTTTTACATACCCACCCACATAAATACTCAACTTACTTATACATTACTGTGCCGGTCAGATGATGTATGTTGGTTTAACCCAGTTCAATACTAGGCGAAAGTACCTTGAGGCCACCCATATGCGAGATATTAAATCAAGAATACTATGACCTCTGCCCTATTCACCTATTCTCGAGTCTAATTACGAACCAACAACATTATCTGAAACACGCATAAATTATATTCTTACTAGGCCCAGGCTTAGCATCAGAGAGACATGGACGGGGACACTTACAGGACTAAATCAGTTAAATGTGCATATAATAACAGATAATAATAAATGAGTTTGTGCATGCCTGGATCATTTGATAAGTAAAATAAAAGATTAAGCTACTAAGAAATTGAAAGAAAATTAGATAACTAAGCTTTTAGATTAAATAACATATTTTAATAAATGACATTGAAAATATTAGGAATGTTTAAACTACCTCCACTATTCCCCAGTTGATTATATAATAAATAAGTTGACAATAAGGTGGAGTAATGATGTAATATTGTGCAGTTTAAATCTATATCTTCCCAACTTTAATAAAATTATTAACTCGAATCCCCTCGATAAAGCACTATTAAAATAAATCTCTCACAAAGCATTTTCTAGTTGCTATGTGCTTTTGAAAACATTTAAAGACATTTTACTAAGATATAATTATGGGGCTAAAGGCGGTCACAAGGAAGCGTTATTGAGGAGATCGAGTTGCTCAAACAAAGGAATCTTACTAGTATTTAGAAGACCGATATTATTTTACATTGGACAGTTTTAAATGAAAAAAAAAAATTCAAACTGCAAATAAAAACAAGAAAACTTCTAGATACATTTTAAAATGAGGAATAGCAAAGGGGAAGAATTTTTAGTAAGTAAATGATCAAACAATAAAAGATAAAATTAATATTAGTCTAATAAAAACAGTTACATGATAGATATAATTAAATGGAACAATTTAGAAAGATATTTATGAAAACAGTACAGTAATAAAGAGTTCTGGAGGAGATTTTTATACAGTTACCAGTCCTTGTTTATGGATCCAGTTCCCTTGACATGGTGTCTTGATTGAAGATGTTGAGATTTGTCCGGACAAGGAAATGGAAATTATGTAGCATTTTAATCGAATGGTCACACAGACATGGCACACAGTTCAGGCTTCTATTTTGGCATGTTATGGCATTTTGATGGCTTAGGACCTCAGCGGCAGGCAAAGCTGTTTGCCTAACCGCCAATCATTTTTAAGTTCATCAAATTACAATCACTTTTAGCATGTCACATGTTGAAACTTATCAGTGATTCCAAGGACACAAATTGAATAAATTCAGGAACAATATTTTTGTGCTTTTAGACATAGAATATCAGAGAATCACCACACAGGATCTGCATGAATCAGCAAAGAACCAGAGAGAGCCTAGTCTTTTGTTCTCCTCTCCTTTTTATACCTTTTGTCAGCTACCCTTCTATTGTTTGTGTATGATTTTAGATCTTGATAAGCCCCCTACACTCCTTTGTTTCGAAGTAAGTTTTTACTAAAAATAAACTTTCAATTTCTTTTTATCAAATTGTGCATTTAAGTTTGAATTTTATTTAATTAAAAGGCCATCTTTAATTGCCTTGAATGGACTAACTAATTAAACATACCATTCCTTTAGAAATGTTGGCAGGTTTATCTTAAAATAAAATCATACGCCATATTTTAACAAAATTTAAATAACAAAATTAAAAGAAAAATATCTTATTTCTTTTTAATAAAATAGCCTTTTATTTCAACAGAATTTTGCATTACTTGTATATATATACACTTGATGTTTATATATGTTTGATTCCTAAATTTTAGAACAGAAAATTTTAATAATGAGCTTAAACAGAATTTTACTTTAAAAAACATATTTTAAAGCAATTAACTAAATTTAATATGCGCTGAATATAAAAAATAAAACCCGTTAATTTTATATTTTTATGCAAAATCCTGTTGATATTTTGATATAAACTAAATCCAGGTTAAAATATTGGAAAGTTTATATAAGGCTGTGAAGCATGGATTGGACTTCCAGATCCATTGCTTCATTACATATATAAATATACAAAACACATCTAATACCCCATTTTATATTACCTTTAAAACCTATTTTATTTTTATTGTTATTTTTTCATTTTATTATTTATCTTGTTTAATTATTATCTAATATGTAATATCTTTTTACTTCCATATCTATAACACAAACCTATCCAATAGACCATTTTTATTACCTTTAAAACTATTTTATTATTACTTTTAGTTTTTAAAAATTTTCTATAACAAATTTACAAAATTTTATAAACATTATCCTTTTATTATTTATTATTACCATCAACTCCTTCTGTTATCAATTTTATAAAACTTATAACTGTATTTTTTAACCTATATTTATTAACAATCTTTACAAGTCTTTTATGTATATCCACATATTATAACTTTTAACCTACTTTCTTTTATTACTATTATTATTACCATTATTATTAATCAATCACGACAATAAACATGGTAACACCAATATCATCACCAAACCATATTTTAATTTTATATTCAATATTTTCCTATCTATATACATATTTATATTCTCCTAAAACATTTGTATATATACACTTATTTTTAATTACTAATAAGCCTATAAATCCAATACTGAACATACCAACACAATGTTCTTAGTCCCCCATCCCTATTTAAACTAGGCCTTATCCTCTTAATTAGTATTGCCTCTTTTATTTTACTATCTCTTCTTTTATTAGTATGTCCTATCATTTTTGTACTCTCTTTGTCAAATACATGCCCTGTTTCCATAGTATGCAAATAAATCAGTGAATTTTTGTCATACCTATGTTGATTTAACCTTGTAAAAATAGAATTCTTTGTCTCACCTATATATTTAGTCCTTTTCATTTTTTTCCTTACAATATCTAAAATCTATTTGATATATGCCATTTATACATTTTTGCATATCTTTAATATATTTATTATCTAATATATTCATTACATTTTTTTCTTTTTTTATTTACTACCTTATATTTAATTACATTATTATATCTTTTATTAATTTTTCTAATAATTTTATTAATATTCTTAACTATATTCTTACTATATGTTTTAACCCCTATATACTCCTTTATATTTTTATTTCTATATTTAACACTCTTTTTCCTCATTACCTTTCTTATACTTGTTTCTATTAATTTTATATTCTTCACTATTACATTCTCTGGATACTCTTTTTTTTAAAAATTCCTTTACCATTAATTCTTCTTCTTTTTTATATTCCTTTTCACTTGAACAAAAAAACTTCATAGAATACATTCCATGCTACCTCTCATGGTAATTCTTCTACATTGGGTAAAATCCAGGTACAAATAATTTTAATAATCCCATTATATAAGGGACAAAGAGGTACTCAAAAATGGGACATGGTAGGACATTTCTATGAAGAGGTGTTTTAATAACTACCTAAATGAAACACACAAAAAAGCATTTTTATTAATGTTAAAAAAACCATGCTGACCAGTGTTATTTGACAAACTTCTACCTACATACTGATATACTTAAATACTTTAAATAAAAAGTAGAATGTACTTTTCTCCCTCCTTTCTTTTCTTCTTATGCTCTGTTCAATTCATGTGCTCTATTGCAATCACATATTTTATTATAATACATGTACACACACATATATATATATTGAAATTAAAATTACAACCTTAGCCTATTAATTAAATAAAATATTCTCAATCTAAAGTACACTATAAAACTTTTTTAGATAAAAGATCAGATCATCTTTTCTCTTTATCTTAATTCATATAGAAAGGCAAATCTTAAGCATTTTGGGAGAGAAAGCACAAATATTTTAATTCAATCATATTACTATATTAAAACTATATTTCAAATTGCTTTATATTGTAATTGATATTCATGAAATTTTTCAATTCACAGTTTGTTTACATAAAATTAAATAATGAAATATCTAATTACAAATTACTGTGAAGTTAATATTATATAATACATCCAGAGAATATTCCAACATTGGTTTCTTAAGTTAAAAAAATACTCTTAATCCAAAGCATAAGATAGAAATTTTTTAGACCATGAATGAAGAATTAATCTTGATGTATTATATAATATTAACTGTTGGAAAATTTATATTTACATATTTTTTTATTTAATTTGATGCTGATAAGCTGTAAACTGAAAAATCTCCTGAATGCCAATTAAAATAATATAAAGCAATTTGGAATATACCTTTAATAAAGTAATATGATTGATTTGAATAATAGACCAATGCTGTAGTGTTGATCTTGATGTATTGTATACTATTAACTACTGAGAAGCTTGTATATATATATTATAAGAAAAATATATGATTTTGTAAACATTTATATATGAAATAAGATTTTTTAATAACTGTTATTAATCTTTTAAAGTTTGTTTATAATATTTTGTTATATATATATATATGCAAGTTAAAAAATAAAAATAAAAACTTTCATTTTAGTATTTTATAAGATCTTGATTTTCTTCAAATATATACATATATATAATAAAAGAAATCATTTAAATCAGAAACAGCAATAATAAAATATTGTATTCTGTAATATGTTTTATCGTTTCTGATCTCCAAATTTATTTTCTTTTACTATTTTTTTTTGAAGAAACTCAACTCCCAAGAAAGTACTAAGGATGTTATTTTTCTATTAAGTACATATATCAAATAAAAAAAATCATCCAGCTAATATTAAAGTATAAAATAATTTTAAAGCTAATGTGATAATATTTTCATTTGAAATTCATACTTTTATTTGAGAAATATTTATAGTTAAACATATTTTTACATTATTGGCAGCCATTCACAAATAAAGAAACAGACACACACAAATAAAAATAAAAATTTAAAAATAAAGTTTGCAATGAGTTTAGAAACAGAACTCCAAATATATTCACTTATATCACATGCTGGTTTTTAAACTTTTTTTTAAATTTTTTATATAGTAAATATTTTTTTAAAAAACTTCCTCACTTTTATAATTATAACTCTTTATGTTATTTTTTATTATTTCTATTTTCCCAATAAAAGTTATCAAAATTGCCACTAATCATAACAAAATATCTTATCAAATAATAGACAAAGTTAAAAATCAGTATATAAGCATGGTTTCTATTATCAATCATTGTTTTATGGCCATTGAGAAATATAAGTTCGATTTTTTCTTGTTCTTATAATAAATAAAAAAGGGAAATTATTCAGTGACACATTATATCCATTATGGTAGTTGTAACTACCAATAAGGGCTTAAAACTTTAATTACCAGAATGCCGGTTATATTTAGAGATATCAGTCTATTTATTATTTAATTTACATAATTTTATGTATTTATATATTTTTATACTTTATAATACTTTAATATAGTTTAGAATATTTGATATATCATGGTAGGCTTTGAATATTTTTTTATTATTTTAAAGGTATTGACATTATTGAAAAATTTCCATTATCTTGGACAATGAGAAGTTCTTTCAAAATTTAGTTGAGTAATAGTCTTATGTTTTTAAATATTCAAGATAAAAAAAAATCAGATTTGTGTCTTAAGTTGTTTTTTCTTAAGAATTTTTAATAATGAAGGTAATATTAATAGGCAAAATTCAGTTTTAAATAATCAGTATTTAGTTTAAATAAATATCACAAACTTTCTCTGAAATTTAATATGTTTTAAAGAAATATGAGTAAGATTTAAATTTTAAATAGGTAAAATTTAATTTAACAAATGTTATCTTTCCAAAGCTATTCAAAATTCATTTAACAAAATATTTAAAATTAATAGAAATTATGGTATTTATTTTTAATGTCATTGTATACCTGTAGACTATATAAAATAGTTTTATGCACATGCACTTACAGATTTTAAACTATATATAAATGAATACTCTCATTCTCAAACACAAGATAAAGTCTTTATGAAAAGATAGAATGAATATATCTATCTTTTCAACCCAAATGTTTAAGTATGGGCCAATCTTAAGTGTTTGGAGATGAGAGCATGAAGATATTAAGCACTCATGTTAAATTAGAGTATTCATTTATGTATAGTTTAAAATCTGTAAAATACATGTGCATTAGCTTAATCGCTAATTTACAATTACAATTTATTAACATAGCACTATATAAATAAATACCTTATTATATATATATGTTTAACTCCAACTAAGAATGATGTATAGTAAATTTTAAATAATTTTACAAGTGTCATTCATTCAAGCATAATAAAGTAATTTAAAGTGACTGCTTAATATCTTCATGCTCTCCTCTCCAAACACTTAAGATTGGCCATACTTAAACATTTGGGCTGAAAAGATAGATGGATTCATTCTATTTTTTCAAAAAGACTTTGTCTTGTGTTCATTTATGTACAGTTTAAAATCTGTAATGTGCATGTGCATAACCCTGATTGCTAATTTACAATTAAAATTTATTAATATAGTGCTATATAAATAAATACCTTATAAAAGTTTTAGTAAATTAATTTTGTGTATAAAACATTTAGACCGTTTGCTATCTTTATTTTATTTCACATGCACATCTGAAATCAAAGATTAGTATATATATATGTATGTATGTATATGTGTGTGTTCGTGTGTCTGTGTACATTTTATGAATTGATCCTATAGACATTTTATCTACCTGTTTGAAAAGTTTGTATATATTATTTACCTCCTAATATATACAATTCTCATTTGAAATACTTGTGGATGACTTTGGTTGTACTTAGGGTTTATAAGATATTTCTTCTTATGAATTAAATTTTACTTTGTACTTCAGACTGTTAGAGATTATTTATTGTTGCTGTTTTATTTTTAATGTGGATTAGGCATCAAATGCATTGTGTATAGATCTGATTTGTAATACTATGAGTGTTGTGAATATTACAAGTTAATTCAATCTGTTTTAGTATTGCATTTTCTTTTCAGTTAATAGGAAAATAACTTAGCTAACACATATTTAAAAGTCTGATAAACAATAGAATTACTTAATGATAGTCTGCAGAGATGATATCAATAAAGGTTTGTGTCTACATTTAATGGGTGCTTGATGTCAAATGCAATATATGTCAAGATAATGCAATTTCAATTTAGTATGTTAACTGTATTATATCGAACTGTTAATAAAATTATTTTGTTTGTTATTAAATCAATATTAGCATATGTTTGGTATTGTCTGCTTTGCCAATTTTTCTCTTTAAAAATGTCTCTTTTCAAATACTTAGAGGCAATTTTAGATATCTATTATTAATTGTGCAGCTCTGTAGGCATTTATAATTAATATTATCACCAGTAAAACTCTCATATCATGTCTCTTGATATGATATTACAAGTTATAATTCTGGTGGAGCTCTTTGTGGTCATTGATGTGCCTGATGTCCATTACATATTTAATAATTTTGGTCTTCCAATGTGGACCATTAAAAAACTGTGTAAAAATATTTATAATTTTGGAGGCTCCAACTTGAAACAATATTACAGAAAATGTGGTACATTCTGAAATATTGAAATCCAACCAGAAAAACATATTATAAGTGTATATTGACATAAGAAATAATAACAACTAATAACATTAATAATAGTTGGATACTACAAGAGAAGTGGCATTCTTGGAATTATGGTGAGATGCTTGGAAGTGAAGTTTGGCATAACATATAATATAATAACATATAATAACAAAGAAGTTCAACATAACATATAATAACAAAGAAGTTCAACATTAAAAAAAACATATTTGAAAAAAGAGAAGTCATTTGATAATATATTGAAAATAAGAAAAATAATCCCTACAACAGGCAATAAGTAAATCAAAACAGAATGACTCCAATACTTGACAAGGTATTGTGGTTAGAAGGCAGCCTGGGATATTTAAATACTGAGAAGTAATTGAAAGAAACGATAAGCAGTGGGGAATGAACACATCAAAGAACTAAGAACAGCTATCATTTAGGGCATACTCAGTTGCATTATGCAAGAATTTAAACAAAATAAATCAAAAATGAAAGAAATGTTCAAAGAGAAATTGAAACAAGATTTTCTCAATACATATAATTAAACAAAAAAAATAAAACATTCAGTGCTCATTAAAAATATTAGAACAAATCCCAGAAAAAACACAAAAACAAGTTGAACATGGTATACACTTAATTAAACAAATAATAGACTGAAGTACTCAGAGAACGAAGAAGAGTGAAGACATATGAATAAAAAAACAGATCAAATAGAAAAAAGATAACATTATATTTGATGAAAGTGACTGCTGAAGTCACTAAAAGTGATAGTGCCAAATAAATAGAATAAAGGAATATAATAATGATAGAAGATCCTGTAAACAGTTGGAGATATTATAATGGAGAATATTAAGGATTTTGAAGACATATGAAGTTAATAAAAATTATATTGATCCTATTGAAGAATGTGTTGTAGTAGTGTGTAGAACCCACAAATCAAAATATAGAAATTAAAAAAAATAAAATGGGACAATCAACCTGTTGAGTTAAAAAAATAGTAAAATAAAACAAAAGGATTGGGAAAAACAAGTTGAGAAAGACCTAGTAATAGAAGACCCAAGACGAGTAGAGCTAAAGATAAAAAAGTGAAAAAGTAACATAATTTGGGAAAACAAATTAAAGACTTTTTAAAACAAGTGGATGTAAATTATGATCACAAGAATTGTGCTCATGATGATTTAAAGTTTATGAATCATAAACAAAAGTCAGAAGATACTATTTTTGGATGTAGCTAATAAAGAATTTTTTATGTCAAAAGAAATTTGTGTCCTGTAAAGAGCAAAGTTATTATTTTATTACTTATTTTAATTATTCTTTGCATAACTAAAAAGGTTAATTATTGAATGTGGTAAGTGATTATATCAGTGTTTTAATAGGGCAATTAGTCAACTTTGAATTATGATAAAGATCAAAAGAGAGTTGAGTATAAGAAACAAAATTATTTTCCAGAATATCTTTCCATATTTACCTTATGTTTAAGCTCAGAAATAAAATTTCAGCAGTACTATTATCCAAAAAATTGCAGTAGAAAAATATTCCACTAGAAACATTATACTATAAGATTGATTTTTCCAACCATTTTTTAAAAAAACAATTGTACACAAATAAAGCATGAAACTTTAGCAGATGGATGAGAAAAGTATAACAAAGTTAAAGAGCAAGTTAAATTAAATAATCAATAATGTATCATAAGAGGAATATTAGGCAATGAAGTCAAAGATGTGAAATGAAAAAAATCACCAGATAAATCTGAAAAAACTGAAATATGGCCAAATTAGAATTAAATAGTAAAAGTAAAAATTACTTTGAGACTACATCTAAACAACACAATGGCAGATAAATAATTTAAAACAATTTGTATGATCGTAATTTTAATTTTAAAAAATTAAATAAAAATTTACTTACAGTTCAATAAGTTAATATTTATAACAAATTTTATTTTATTTTCTTACCCTATGGAACAGGTTGTTGAGATTGACTATCACAATTTGTAATTAAATATAAAAGTGGCAATCGTAAATTAAAATTTAGGTTTCACAAAGTAAGCTACTTTTTTTCTTTATTAAATTTGTTTTTCTTTTAGTCACACATATATTGATAGTGGTATATGCTTAAAATAAATATTAGTCAATTATAAATTTAGTTTTAAAAAATAAATAATCTAATTTTTGTAACTAAATAAATTTATTTTATAAAGTTATGTTCTAGATACATTGCATAATTATATCAATAAATTTTTAAAAAATTCTAAAATAGCTTTTTTCAATATTAATTGAAATTCTTGGAAAACTGATTTCTTTTGTCAAGCTTTGTTTGATGTTTTGGAAATGTTTTTAAAATGTCAATTCAACTTAATTTTTGCAATTATGATAGCTAATTGTTATCTATAAAAATTGATTATTTACCTAAGGAATTCTGTAAATGCAGATAATTAGAGATAGTTATTGGTATAGTTAATTATGTCAGAAAAATGTTTTGCAAGTTGGTAAAGTAAGACAGCTCAAAAAATAGTTTTGTCTTTGGTCATTTTTTGCTAACTGCCCACCATCCACAATGACTGCTTGTAGGCAACATGAAATTAAATAAAAAATAAAACAAAGTCAGTGGCCAATAGAAAGATTAGAACAAAGCCAGCAAAAACAAAAAAATAGTTTGAATATTGCATACTATCAATGAAATAATAGACTGAAGTATCCAGAGAATAAAGTAGAATGAAGATTTGTGGATAAAAAAACAGCAACAAATTAAATGAAAAAGAAACAACATAAAATTAAAGTCAATGAAAGTATCTGTGTTGTAATTACTAAATAAGAAATTAGAACAAGCGCAAACAATTATGATTGAGGATAAAAATAACATAATATTCAAGCATGTGTAAAAAATAGTATCATAATATGTAATATCAATAGTATTGCAAATAGAGATGGGGTCAATAAAAATAATATTGATATTATTGAAAAACATATTGTAGTAAAGTGAGTGGCACACACAGATCAAAATAAAGGAATTGGAAAAAGATAAAATGTGACAAAATCAACTTCTTGACTTAAAAAAAAATAGTAAAATAAAAGAATTGAAAAAATAGAAGTTGAGAAAGAAGAAGTAATAGATGATCCAAAACAAGTAGAGGTAAGGATAGAAAATGAAAAAAAAAATTTGGGAAAACGATGTACAGATTTAGTAAAACAAATGGATAAAAATTATGATCACAATGTGATGATAATGATTTAAATGCCATTATGGATCATAAACTAAAATTACAAGATATTAAGACATTATTTATGGATGTGGCTGGTAGACAAATGTTATGCTTCAAAAGAAATTTACTTCCTGTAAAGAGCAAGACTATGCTTTTATTATTAATTTGCTTATCATAGCAGCTGCTTGCATAAATAAAAAAATATATTACTGAATTTTGTGTGGTGAGTAATTTATATTATTATTTTTCAAGAGAAATCAAATGCATTGAATTCATACCTCAAAGACCTCAGTATAAATAACAAAGTTTTTTTTTTTCAGAATATCTTTCCATATTTACATTATATTCAAGCTCAGAAACAAAATTTTCAAACAGAAATTTTATCCAAAACATTGACAGTAGAAAAATATGCCAATAGTAATATTATCTTACCAGACTGGTTTTGACTAGCCAATTAAAAGATATATATCATATACTGAGGTTATTATGTCCATTTTAAAAAATGAGATTACTGTATATGCAAATACAGCATGAAACGTCCGCAAATAAATGAAAAAAGCATTACAAAGATAAGGAGCAAGTTAAATTAAATGATAACTTATATAAGACCAATATTAGGCAATGAAGATAAAGATGTAAAATAAAAGAAAATCACTGATAAGAGTCAACTTCTTAGAAAACAATTTATGACCAAAATAAAAGTAGTAGTAAAAGTAAAAATCACTGCTTATAACAATGTTTATTTTATTTTTTAACCTATGGAAGAGGATATTAAGATAGAAATTGACTATCTCAATTTATTGTTTATAATTAAAAATAAAAGTGGTTAGCAATTGTGAATTAAAATTCAGGTATCAGAAATTAAATTATACTTTATTTTATTATATGCACACAAAGGTTTATGTTTAAAATAAAAATGTGTCAATTTTGATTTTCCTTTTAAAAGTTAAAGTAACTAATTTTTTTATCTAAAGAAATTTGTTTTCAAAAGTCATGTTTTAGAAACAATATTTAGTTAAATATTAAATTTAAAATATTTTCTAAAATAAGATCTCATTATTAATTTAAATGCTTGGAAAGCTGATTTTTTCCCCCCTAAGCGTTGTTCATGTTTTGGAAGGTTTTAAATGTCATTCTGACATAGTTTTAGGAATTATAATAGCTATTGTTATTTATAAACATTGATTACTTAGCTAAAAAAAATTGTAGACATGGCTGATTAAAGTTAGTTACTGATATGGTTAATTATATCAGAAAAATGTTTTTCAAGTTAGTAACTAGATAATTTGGCTGGCTCAGAAAATAATTGTCTTTGATCATTTGTTGCTGATATTTCCCTCAATACACCATGTCTGATTGCAGCCAACATAAATAATGAGGAATGTCATCAAACAGTTGAACCAAACCAGCAGATGCTACTAAAAAGCCACCAAAAACACCATTTTTGGGCTTGGGGCCTATGACCATCATGAAGTCTATTCCTGATTGCTGAATTACATCCATCATTGGGCCTACTAGCTTTGCATACATTTAATTGAAGTTAAAACAGATATACTTTTTAACAATTAAAGTAAACATTTTTTAAATACCAAACTCTATCATAAAACAGAAAACTCAATTGTGACTAATATTTAAAAATTATCATTGGAAAATATTTCACTAGTGAACTACCAAAGACCTCTCTTTTCATCTTGTTTATGGGAAACTACATATGTATATGTGATTCCATCCTTATAGACAAATAATATTTTCTTGGCTATATCATTGACTTAAGATAACCAGTTTATTTATTTCATGATCAATGAAATCATTTTTAAAATATTAGTTACTAACAAGTCAGTTATACTTAGAGATATTGGTCAAATTATAATTTTGTTTATGTGATTTTATATATTTATATTTATTAATTATTCACTACTAAATTAGTTTTAACATATACTTTATAATATTTTAATATTGTTTAGACTATTTGATATATTGTGGTAGAGTTTGAATATTTTATTATTTTAAAAGTGTATAAGCTCTTGGAAATTTGTTATCTTTGACAAAGTTCTTTTAAAATTTAGTTGTGTAATAATCTACATTTTTAAATTTTTTTTTTTCTTTCTTTCTAAACAATCTAAATAATGGATGTGATTTTAATAATCAAAACTTATTTAACTAGCTAGCACTTTGTTTAAATAAATATCACTTTAAACTTTTTCCAAATGTTAATTTGGTTTAAAAGAATATAAGAAAGATTTAGATTTTAAATAATTAAAATTTAGTTTAACAAAATTTATCTTACTGAAGCTATTCAAAAATCATTTAAACAATATATTTCAAAATTAATATAAGTCAAGGTATGAGTATGTAATAGCAATGTGTATATGTAAATAATATAAAATAGTTTAGTAAGTTAATTTTATTGTTCATAGAACTTTTAGACACTTTGCTATTTTTATTTTATTTATATCACATATGTATCTGAATCTAGAGATTAGTATATATATTATGGAGTGACCATGTAGATATTCTATCTGCAATATTTAATACTCTATATTATATTTACCTCCCCAATATTTATTCTTCTAGTCAAAATGACTTTGATTTTACTCTGGGTTTAGAGATATTTTTCTCTGTGAATTGTATTTTACTTTGTATTCCAGGTTGTTAGAGGTGATTTATAGTGCTCTTTTACTTTGAATGCTGTGTAGGTATCAAATTCAGTGTATAGATCTGATTTACAATGACCTGCATATTGTGAATATTTTTAAATTTAATCTGTTTAAGTATTGCCTATTCTTTTAAGTTAGTAATAAAATGATTATGCACTTTTTAATTTAGCTAGACAATTCTAATAAAGTGTGATAAAAAAATAGAATTACTTAATAATAGTCTTTGGAGATGATCCTGAATTATTAATACAAAGTAGCATGTTTATATTCAAAGTCTGGTTGTTGTGAAATGCAATATATGCCAACACCAAAAGACAGTTTCAATTTAATAGTTTAACTATTATATTCAATTGTTAGTAAGATTATTTTCTTTGTTATTAAATCAATCTTAGTGTATGTTTATTGCTGTCAGCTTTGCTAATTGATGTTTCTAAAAAAAATTTGTTCTCAATCTAGAGTCAATTTTACATATTTATTAGTAATAGTGTAGCTGTACAGGCATTTCTAATTAAGATCCTCATCATTAAACTCTCATATGGTATCTTTTAATACAATATTCCAAGCCATGGGTCTAGTGGTGTCACTTGGTGTTGGTGTGCCTACTATCCAGTACAATATTTTTATTTTAATTTCAAAAAAATCAACCAATGTCAGACAATTACTATTACGTTTGTGTGTGGGAAGACCTTGGTGATTTTTGTCTTGATAAAAACAAATTTATCACAATGAACCATTGGTGTGGGTATAATATAAATATATATTTACATGTAATAACATTGACAGAAACATATACTAGACATTAAACATTTGTTCTGCTTGGTTCTCTCAGTTAATAGCATTGAATAACATATATCCTATAAAGCATTTTTCAAGTAATATGCATTAGTATTTATTTATATTTACACTTGAAAACCAGATTTCATCTTTTCTATTTGCCTTACTGTTTGTCATGATGGTATATCAGATATAATATGTTATATTATTTCCATCATTTTTCATTAAATGTTGAATGTATACAAGTTTTAAACCTTATTTAAACTTTTCAAATACAAAGAAATTGTTAGTAATAATACACGAACAGACAGCACAGTTTTCATTATATTTATTATTTAATATTTACTGTTACATCAATCAAGAAGCAAATACAAACCTAATTAGCTTTTAAGTTTATATTCCTGACCGAACACTGAAAAAATATGCACATATTATTCCAATGTTATATTTTCCAGTCAGATGCCCCTTGGCTGCTGGACAAAAGTATTCATAAGGAATGCTTCATTAGGCATCCAGCACTTGAAATATTTATAAATTTTTTTTGGAAATTATCATGTAACTGAAGGATGAGTATATGGCCCCCTCCTCCTTCTTTGTTTATTCCACTTTTCTTCTCTTTAGAATAAAAATAGAATTTTATTTATTTGTCCCCTTATTTTGTTTAAATCTAAAGTTAACCACATAAGTTTTAAATAACCTAGATTTAATTTGCTACTATTATTCGTTCACTTGGTGAAAAAGAATTATGTTTAATCAAAAGAAAAAAATTATCAAGTTAAATGGTATAATGAATTTAAATATCTAAATAATAAACAAATTTACAACTATTGAAATAATATAATTATATTACAGAATAGCTAATTAGAAAAAGTCCAGCATAAAGTAATTGTTACTTTAACAAAAATATATTTCTCTAGTAATAGTTCTTTCTTTTCCTTTTCTTTTTAAATATTGTGCAATTTTAAACTAATCTATTTCTTGTTGATATGAAATAAATCAATACATGCATGTTTGATAGAAAAATGTTTACCTATGATATTAGATATTCAGCACTCTATAGACCATCTTGTGGGAAGCACCCTCTTCTTTTGCAGAGATGGTTGACTTTTCGCTAGACACTCCAGCTGGCTGGGTTATTCTTGGTGTGGTCCGTTGCAGTTGGTTTAGTCTCCTTTCTTGCTTTTCTGTTTAGCAGCATTCATTCCCTTTCTTCAAGCATAGCATGGTTAATAATGGCAATCTATTTTAGCAGGCAAGGAACAAGGTGTTCTTTGAAGAATGAGTTCAAAATCAGATGGGTAAAGACTGAGCAAATGTCCATTTAGGGCCACTAGCCACACATATTAACAGACATAAGCCCGCTAATATTGCTCAGAAATGCTAGTCTCA
The DNA here is from genome assembly GCA_028023455.1 of Epiperipatus broadwayi. Taxonomy (NCBI): domain Eukaryota; kingdom Metazoa; phylum Onychophora; class Udeonychophora; order Euonychophora; family Peripatidae; genus Epiperipatus; species Epiperipatus broadwayi. Next base: position 409,519 of record JAQFVV010012676.1, on the reverse strand, counting down.
TGTTTTAGTTTTTTAGACAAATCTGATAACAGAAAAATCCAAAATCAACTACTTAATAATCTCGATCTGCCTTATTTATAGATTTGCCGGCTATTGTTTACTGGAATGCCACTAATTAAAAAAATATGTCCTTTCACACATTTATTTTTTATCTTATACAGATCTATGATGAAAAATTTGTACAAGTTTCACATTTTAATAAAATTTAGATTTAAATTTACTTTTTTTTTACAACATTTTTAATATCATAACTTTCTAATACCTTTTTATTTGCCTATATGTTTCTAATAACTTTTATTTATCTTTTTTTTTTTTTTTAAATAAGTGGTTTTGAAGAGAAAAAGAGACATATTTTGTTATACACCTCCTTCGCCCTCTTTTTTGTCTTTCACTCTTTATTCATTATTACCTTTCTTTTATATTTTTTCTTTTTTTTAAAATAAAAGTCTTTACAGCTTTTTAACTAATTGGTAAAACTGACTTATAGCGATCTCGACACTTTGCCCTCTATTTTTAAAAAACTTAACTACATTTTTTTCCAACTAAGTGTATCCAACTTTAATCAATGTATCTAAATATAAATACACTATATCTAAGTATAAATGTTAAAAAAAAAAAATTAAAATAAAACTTACATTTTGATGCGTAGTTTTCACTTGTAATGTATATCTAGCGGTCTTAACTGTATATATAACTATAAATAAATAAAGTATATTAACTATAAATGTTTTTACATAAAGATGAATAAATAAAAAAAATGAACTTTCATTTCCTGCAGCAAGGATCCATGTTTTGAACTACATTGTAATTGCAAAGTATATCTCACTATAAATGTATATTTTACATAAAGATTAATAAATAAAATGTAATAAAACTTTCATTTTTATGCTCTATTTAGAGAATATAAGTGTCACCAATAAAGTCCTTACTGTCAAAACTATGAACTACTTTTGTCATGTGTAATTTTTGCTGCGTGTAATTTCCTCCTCTCCCGTCCATTTACTTTTTTGCCAAAAAAAAATTTAAATCAATGTTAAAACAGTTGTTCACAATTTGACATACTTGGTTTTAACATTGATTTGAATCTTTTTTCGGCAAAAAAGTAAATGGATGGGGGGGGGGGATTACACGCAGCAAAAATTACACATAACAAAAGTAGTTCATAATTTTGACAGTAGGGACTTTATTGGTGACACTTATCTTCTTTAAATAGAGATAAAAATGTAAGTTTTATTACATTTTATTTATTAATCTTCATGTAAAAAATACATTTATAGTGAGATATACTTTGCAATTACATAGTGAGAATAACGTAGTTCGAAACACGGATCCTTGCTGCAGGAAATGTAAGTTCATTTTTTTTTATTTATTCATCTTTATGTAAAAACATTTATAGTTAATATACTTTATTTATTTATAGTTATATACACAGTTAAGACCACTAGATATACATTACAAGTGAAAACTACGCATCAAAATGTAAGTTTTTTTAATTTTTTTTTTTAACATTTATACTTAGATATAGTTTATTTATATTTAGATACATTGATTAAAGTTGGATACACTTAGTTGGAAAAAAAATGTAGTTAAGTTTTTTAAAAATAGAGAGCGAAGTGTCGAGACCGCTATAAGTCAGTTTTATCAACTAATTTTCAACTAATTATTAATCTCTTCACGAGTTATATATATATTTTTCCTTTATTTTTTTTAAAAAAAATATCGATGACCTAATTCTTTTAATTTCTTTGTTTCACTTTTACTCTTTAACTAATTTCCTTTTTATTATTACTATTAATAATAAATATATACATGTATGACCGTATGTAATCGGAACAATATATTAAAATCCAACCTAATTTAAATAAGAAGTGTGAAACTAAATAAGTAAAGGTCATACATTGCATATAGACAAATAAGTTTAATTTTAAATACATTTAGAAAGCCTACACAATAAGGAGTGTAAAACTAAATTAGCAAAATTACATTGCAAATAAATAAACAGGTTTAATTTTAAACAGTTAGAAAGACTATATTAATAGTCTATTTTATTCCCCAAACTTGAATTAAATAAATAGAAACAATGCATAATGCCAGCTGAAATCTATTTCAAATATTTGAAACATCCCATAGCTATATTTTTTCAGCCACAATCCCCTTTTAAATAAAACATAGCTTGAATTTTTTCAGCCCACTGAAAAGGAAATACTTTTCTGTGTATAATGCAATGATATTATATATATATATTAACATTGAAGCTAATTAAATAAGGACTGTGAAACTAAGGAAGCAAAGATTTTACATTGCAAATAGACAAACATGTTTATTTTTAAATATCCTTAAATAGATCATACAATAATCACTTTTACTCACTAAATACTAATATAAGAAATGAAAATAATGCATAATGCTAACTGAAATCTATATAAAAATGACCCATAGCTATATTGTTTCAACTACATTTTCCCTTTAAATAAAGAATAGCCTGAATTTTTGCAGCCCATTGAAAAAGATAAGCTCTTTAATGTAAGTAATTTAAAGTTTACTGCAATGATGTTATACATATTAATATTCAAACTAATTTGAGCAAGGATTATGAAACTATAAAGCTATGGGTCATTTAAAATATTTTATATAAATTTCAGCTAGCATTATTTCTATTTCTTATATTTAAGTTTGGGAAGTAAAAATGACTACTGTATAATCGTTTAAGTATATTTAGAATTAAATATGTTTGTTTATAAGACGTTTACTTACTTAGTTTCACACTTCTTATTTCAATTATCTTGTATTTTAATATACATATATATTTTTTAACCTACAAAAATGAGGCCACTATGTAAGCTCTAAAATCCTCAGCCTTAGCGTTACCACTTCTCTCTCTACCTCGCGCGCACACACACACATGTAACCTTCAGAGTAGATGGCCTTGGGATGGATGGTGATGGGACAATATATAATAAATTGCCAGAGTGCGAAATTGCAACTTTAATGGAAACTCTATTTATTTATTTATTACCTACTAGACGAATGGGTTAGCAAATAAAATTTTAAATGAATAAACACTGAGAGTGAAATTACTAGTAATAATAATCTCATAATTTATTACATTTGTTGGAGAGGAGGAAAATCTCATCTCAACTCTACATTTTACACTAACTCTCTCAGCACACTCCCCATCCATCTAACATTAAAGCCATAATTAAAATTTAAGAAAATTTAAACTATTTCCATGCCCATCATCATCTTCATTTTCCATCACTCTACCATGCTTTCATTCATAATTCAATTTTGCGAACATTTGTAATTACTCATTATAAATGTCTTTCTTTATATTCGGATTAATTTTACTTGGCTAACTCTTCTCTACTGTATAATAATCTCATCGCAGGGGTTCAGAACAGCAATGTGTGAAAATTAATGATACATGAATACACTCCCAGAGATGACAATGGTAGACGACCTTGGCTTAGTTTAGCCAATGTCTACTTTCTATCTTTCCAAATAATTATGATTAAATTTTAACTATAGATTTTGTTGGCAAAATACCATGAACACTTTAGTAATTTAGAAAATTTAACCAATAAATTTACCTGGGAAGGTAGGTATTCGAATACAGTGGATAAGATAAGGGATTTTATATCCACCCAATGTATTCTATATCACACAACAATACTACTGCATACTATATACTTTAAATTTTATGTTGCTAATTTAAGTTTGCAGTGTTAAAATAATTTTCTGTTCTATCAAATTTGGTAATAAAACTTTTTTAAAATAATCTCTTTAAGTAATTTAACCCGGGTGTAGTGTAATTGACTACATCATAGTTAAATTTAAGTAATAGTGTATTGGTGTATGATTATGATTTGCAGAATTTATTGGATCCATAAAACATTGTGACAGACAAAATTTTATTTTAAAATGATAACATTTTATTAACAATAATAAACTAACATTATCTACATCGTTTTTCTTTAGCTTTCCCCATTTCTTTAACCATAAAAAAATAATACTAAACATCAGATATTAATAAATTGTTCATAGGATAAAATATTATTAAATTAGCAATAAGTTGGGGTTTATAGCTGCTACAGACTGACTTTTATTCTGCGAACTGATGACTAGACTATATAATCCTAATTTTAAATAATTAACATAGTATTTTAATCTAATAACACTTATTATTAATTTCTTAAATATACTTTTAAACTCTAAATAACATTATTTACTATACGGTTGCTAACATTAGTCATGAAAAACAGTTTTCATGAAGAAATGAACTTATAATTTATGCCTCAATTAAATCACATAATATGTCTTGGTAGCTTATTTTTAAATTTTAAATATTTTACAGCATTTGCTTACCCTAGCATGCATTAAATAATTAAGTGTTAAAAGAATCGGTACATATTCTGATCATACTCTGATTTATGCACATGTAAATCATCTACCAATGCTCCCAACAGAAGTAGCATGTTAATTGGCTTACCATTTCAGCAATGATCAAATCTGGCTGGGAACTGGAACTTCGATGAACATTGCTTATTGTCAAATAAACATGTTTTATTTTTCAATTTCAACATTTAACTTGATAATTATTCCTAGCTCTCAACTTGCTATGTAAAGCTAAATCAAATGCAATGCATCAGTACAATAGATCACACTTTCACATCCACCTTCACAAAAAAAAAAAAACCCAGCAAATTGATTCTATAACCTTGATAACCCTGTTAATAACTTATACTCTTACTATTCTCTAAATAATATACACCATAAAGAAAAGAATTCAACATCAACATGAATTTTGGCCACAGAGCCATACCAAGCGAAATAGCACCTTTTCATTAGAACTGAGATATGCTAGGACTCATTTCTAGGCATACAAATATGAATGGGTTTGCACAAGACAGTAGGGCTATCAGTAACGAAATCTTCATCCACAACTTTTTAACTAATTCTAAATTTTTAATAACCATTTAACGAGAGAGCTATGCTTCAGCTTCACTGGCCAGGTAGTGAGTATTTAACTGACCTAAAGCAAACAAGAGTCCTTTACCAATCCACATACATTTGAAAATTTAAACCCACTCTCCCCACGAAATATTGCACTGACGCATGAGCCAACAACTTTATAAGCTTAAATATGCTTACCTTTAAAATCAATTAAGAAATAAGAAATGCGCATCATTTGTTGTATCATTTTCTCTTCCCACCTTGGGACAAGTCTATCTCATTCTATCACAACATACATTCGAAGAAAAAAAATATATAAATTTTATTAGCATTAAAATTTTAAATAATAAACTGTTCTTTTATAAAACACTTTGCATTCTAAATATTTTCATTCCCATCTTTTTCATTCATATAATTTAGGGTAAAGCAATACTTTTATAGTTAAAGAAGGCTTATAATAAATATTGGTTAACTTTAAATTCAGGCACATAAGTAACTATTATTCTAAGATATCAGCTAATATAGCTTAAATATATATATATAAAATAACAATGAATAAAAGAATAATACTTATATAGTCACTGATTGATATAGTTCTCCAAAGTCCTTTTGCATCCATGCAGTTGCAAAACATCCCTTATAGTTTTGTGTGCACACTTTATTTGAACATTTAATCCATGAAAATTTTAATAAACTATTTCACTAAGTAATCTGTATGGCTGAGTTATTAAGTTCGAAGTTCCTCAATAGAGGACTCCTTTTAAACATTAGAAATAATAATCCAGAGGGTATTTATTTATTTTACAGATTCACATTATTTGACACAAACAGGCTTTAATTCAAGGAAGTAATAATTTTTAAATAGCATTTTAATTCCTTTTTGCAGTTTAAGTTTCCTTAACTGAGACTTCATTCAATATTATAATGGATTTTCTTTCCAGATAAGTAAGTGGTTTCACTATAGCTTAGGTTGGCGAAGTATATTTTTATAAGAATTGTAGCACTATATATCTTAAATTTTTTCATAAGTAGGTAGCATATTAATTTAATCAATAATATATTTTTTTCTAGGAATTAATCATTTAATTTTTCGTTAACAATTCATCTTTTCAAGTCATCGATGATTCAGGCAATATTTTGGCGGGATTTAACATATACCCCATTATAATTGTCCCATTTTTCCTTGCTGGTGATTAATTTCTTTCTAAATTTTCTATAGCACAAATAGTTATTTCCATTTATCCTTAAGAGTAAAGATTTGAAATAAAAATTGATAAAACTTATTGCTTCCTTAATTTTCTCAGGGTAAAATTTTAGCTGTTTAATGTAATTAATATCGTATAGGAAATCTTGCTGGTGGTCAACTTCAAGAAAAAGTAACATATGCCTGACGGAACGTTTACTCACTAATCATATTTTACAATAATATAAATTTTAACTAAATCTTCCATTCAGAAATTGAGCCAGGACAACAATAAAAACTTAACTTTTAGTATTTGAAAGTGGTAATTTTAAACCTGAACGAAATTCACCCTAGAAGCAAAAATGATGATCAAACCCCTCCTTAAAGGGTGGTTAAGCTTTTATATCCTGCTGTATCTCCCTCCTCCACTACTAAATTCCCGAGTAATACTTTTTGTCAATTAAATTATATTCAATTTTTAATTGGTGGTTTGTTATTGTTTTATAAATTATCTGTTTACATTTTTATAAACATCACGTGGTTTTATTGAATTTTCCCGTTGTTGAAAAACCCCTTGAGAGAATAAAAATAAAATTTTTAAATAAATAAAAAAATAATACATAGCAGATCAACTTTGAACTCCAGATTTTGAATGAAAACCGGCTGCCATGCATATGAAATTAAAACAAAGTAATAGCCATCTCAACAAGCTTTCCACCGATACCATGTACGACCCCTAATGATTACTGATTATTTTTATAATTCATTTTTTTTCATATATTCTACCCATGTACATTTGCACACATATATATGATTCTGCTTGAACTGGTTTTTAATACTTTTATTTATTCTTGATCTCTTATACAATTTCCCTTCAATAATTATTTAAATTTTTATAGTGAAATTTTACTTCTCTCCCAAAATATTTTCATCAGACACTTTCTTATTAAATAGACAAGATATTTATTTTATAAATGTATACCCTCCACCCTCCCCTTCAGATTTCTTTACAACATTAATAACGACTTATAAAATATTCTTAATAAATAACTATCATCTATTCGACCGTTTAACTTTATTAAATTGACATTATAAATAAAACAATTCCCGTTTTAAGCATTTCTGAGTGAATTTTGCTTGCGTATCAATTAATTTATGAAAATCAATTCAAATTTTTATTCTGTTTTAAAATTAGCACTCTCTGAATAACGTTTATAACACAATTAATGCATTTTATGAGGAAAATTTTGATATATACTGTTATTAATAAAACCAGCTTAAAACTAATGATGTTTTGGTCAAAACCAAAGATACAATGTATATATAACATTACTGCAATATACATTGAGGAGGATTTTTTCTTCAACTGTTTGCAAAAATTCAGGTTATTCTTTATTTAAAGGGGAAGTGTGGTACATTTCAAGTATTTTATATAGACTTCAGTTAACATTATGAATTGTCTCGATTCCTTATATTTGAGTTTGAGTAGTAAAATGTCTATTGTATAGTCTTTATACATATATAATATCATTGCAAAATACATTGAGAGATGTCCTTTTCAATGGTCTGCAAGATTTCAGGCTATTCTTTATTCAAATGAAATTATAGTTTAAACAATATATGTTTCAAATATATATATAAAACAAACAATTACTTCTCTATAAAGCTGTTTTAATATTTCAACCAGCAGACTGATTTTTGATGTGTTTTCTGATGAAAACCAGTCTACCAGTTGAAATATTAAAGCAGTTTTATAGAGAAGTAATTGTGTGTTTTTTATTGTTTTTTTTTAGTCAGTTGTATATTTATTATTTTATATATATGTAAATTAATTAGAAAATGAGATTATCATTAAACATACAAAGTTAAATCAACTGCCAAGGTGTATTGATGTGCAGCAACTAATCAGATCATTTCTGCAGTCTAAAAGAAAACAATAGAAAACCTGTACATACTACTTTTAACCAAAAAGAGGCCTTTTTTGATTAGTTTCTCATACTGTTATATATATATGCTAGTAGATATTATAGCTAAAAGAGTTAAGATACAATGTACAACATTTCTTACATCCTAAATAAAATTAATACTCTACCATCAACAAGTCATGTATTTAAATTTATTATTTTTTAAGGGTTAATGTAAATGTAAACTAATTAGTAAATGGGATCTTCATTATGGTATGAAAAATAATTCACAGGTAAGATGTATTGATATGCAGCAACCAATCAGATCAGTTGTACAGTCTGAATAAGATTAATAGAAAACCTGTCCAAACTTCTTTCAATCATAAGGTGGTAGCTAGTCATTATAGTTATAAGATAATCCAATTTACTAATTAATTTACATGTATATTGGCCATTAAAAATATTAAATTTAAAAGCATGCCTTGTAAAAGGGGGAAATCTTAATTTCAGTTATAGTGTAAGAAATATTGCTTTACATTGTATCTCAACTTTTGTCCAGTTATTAACTGGTACATAACAATGTAAGTGATTGATTGTTGCAAGGTTTTCTTTTAGGTAGTAATAGTTGGACAGGTTTGATATAGATTTTATCTAGCCTGCAAAACATTGGATTTGGATTTAATTTTATATATATAGCAGTGATCTCATTTATTAATTAAATTTCATGTATATTAATTATTAAAAATATTTAATTTAAAGACATCACCTGCTGATAGGAGAATCTTCATTTCAGTTGGGATGCAATTTCTACATGTTAACACTTATAGCTATAATGCTGAGCTATTTTCTCATACATAATAATGTGAGTGACTGTTTAAAAGAATGTCTCCTTTTGATAAGTATTAGCCTGTACAGGTTTGCTGTTGTTTTTATTCTGTTTGCAAATCTCCCATCTGATTTGTTGCTGCACATCAATACAACTTGATTTTGCATTTAAGTTTGCATATATAATGGTGCTTCCATTTACTAATTAATTTACATTTATATTTAATTATTAAAAATATTTAATTTAAAGGCATGACTTGCTGATGGGAGAGTCTTAATTTTAGTTAGGATGTAAGAAACATTGCTTTACATTGTATCTTATAGTTATAATATCTAGTTACTAGCTCATACATAATAATATGAGTGACTTCTCAAAAGAGGTCTCCTTTAAAATAGTAGCAGCTTGAACAGATTTGTTATTGTTTCCATTCAGCCTGCAGAACTACTCTGTTTGGTTGCTGCATATCAGTACAGCTTGGCTGTGGATTTAACTTTGTATATATAATTGTAATCCCATTTACTAATGAATTTACATCTATATTGACCATTAAAAGTACTAAATTTATGCATATATAATAAAGACATAACAATAAAAATAATAAATGTAATAGTGATTAACTATTGTATACAGTCTTTTAATCCACAGAAAAACATTCAGTTAATTCCTTAACCTTCTTCAACTGCCATAAATTGAAGAGGATTAAGGAATTAACTAAAAGTACTTCTGCAGATTGAAAGATTATGTATAACAATTAATTGTCATTATATTTATTTTTATTGTTGTTACAATATTTTTTAATTAATAAAAATTTTATTTCTATAATAAAGATATGATATAAGATATTAGAAAATGCATTAAACAGAAATGATGTCTAAATCAATGCAATGTACAATATTAGATATATTGAAGTATCCTTAAATAATTTATTTTTAGACTAAACACCATCATATAAATATGTTCAAATATAAAATATTTCAATAATAAAATGGCAGCATTAAGCCAATAGTAAGAATAGCCAAAACTAATGCTTGTCTTTCAAGTATCCAAACTAGAAAATAACAGTTTGCTATGATATTAAATCCGAACTTGCTTTCCTATTACTTTTTCTGTATAATGTGTTATAATTTGTAATTTATAAATATCATTATCAGCTTCATTCACATGACTGAATATAATTATAATGTATTAATTGTATGTATCATCATTTTCAACTAATATCGATTTACAGTAGGATAAAGGTCTCTTCAAGTTCAATCTATCTTTTCTGATATTAAACCTTACTATTTCACCACACCTTAGGACTCTTTTTTATTTTATTTATCCATCTCATATATTGTCTCTTTCTGGATCTTTTCCAATATCTTGGAATCTAGTTTACAAATTTAATTGTACATCTATTATCATTTCTATTAGCAATATGTCCAGCCCAATTCCAGTTCAGTCTCTTAATTTTTTCAATGGTATCAGTAACAGCTGGTTGTTCCTGTGGATTTCATTTTCAGTCTCTTCTTGTTTCTCCTGATATGCAATTCTCCATACTTTGTTGAGTAGTCTGAAGTCTCTCTATTGCTCTTCTATTAAGTATCCAAGTCTGATCCAAAGGTAAGAACTGGTAAAACACATGCATTAAAAACTTTTCTTTACAGAACCCTTAATTTTTTTTCTTTAATATTAAATTATTGCTACCAAAACCTCTAGAACTAAGAACAGTTTTATAACTAATTTCACCCATTATGTTTCTTTCTGTTAGTAATAGTCTGATCATGATATTTGTAGATGTCATCTTTTTGTACCTTGTCATTATCAATCTTTATTTTCTTCTTTTGAGCAAATCCATAGAACATTAGCCCTGTATTTTCCATCTGATAAATTTGCATCATTTTCTAAGCTCTAATGCAGAATTTGCAAAAATAATTACACTCTATGCAAAATTAAATAATCTTTATTTACTACTCTCTTAGCTTCTCATTTTAATTCACAAAATATTTCTTGCAAAATTGCAGTAAAATTTTTAGAGATATTAACTCATCTTTTTCAATGTTAATCTTCTCAGTATCATTATATAATATAATTTTTGCTGTTGCATTTGTATAAATATTCTTCAGTGTATGACAATATCAGGGATCTCTATTTTGATAATCCAATGTGTTAATCATTGAAAAAATGGTTATAAAATCAAATGCATTTTTAATAACCTACAAATCCAAAGCATAATGGCAACTTATATTCATTGGTTCTTTTTATAACTTCTCTCAAAACTTGGATATGATCTACTATATAAAAACTACTTTTAAATCCAGTCTGTTCTGTTGATTGGTAAAATCCAAAGTTCACTCTAGACAAGTTGTGATTATCTTGGTAAACATTTTGCATACAAGTAATAAAAAACTGATAGGTCTGTAACACCTTTTTTTATCATATTGTTAAAATATTAATATTATATTTTTCCAATCACCTGGTACATCTTTATCATTTAAATATTTGGTATATAATGTTAGTAAAGATTTTTCTATTTCTTCACCTGCTTCTTTTAAGATATGGGTTATAATTCCATGAATATGTGGAATTTTCCTTTTCTTCATAGACTTAATTGTATTTCTCATTTCATTTAAATTCCTGGGCAGTTCAAAAAATATAACAGTTGTAGGAGGTGCTTTTCCTTGTTTTTTTTTTTTTTTTTGCTTAATAATTCTTGATACAACTTTTTTACTTATTTCATAAGATCATCTCTTTTATTAGTAATAGTTCAATCTTTTTTTTAATTGCAGAAATAAGTTCTCTATCAATACCAAATTGTCATTGTACATTCTTAAGAATTTTATTCATTTCTATAGCTTTCCTTACTAAGTCACAATTAATCAACTTTCTTTTGCACCATTTTCTTAATGCACTTTTTAATATATTTTTATATTTATTATTTCTTTGTTAATTGTCTTGTATCAATAGAAATTTTACTGTTCAATTGCTGCTTTTTTGTATCAGCTATCTCTGTTGCAGTTTTTAAATATGTATCAGTTGTTTTAATATCATTTATATTTTTTATTACGTTTACAATGCTTTTTACAACCCACTAGTGATGGTTTTGATTTCCCCACCAGTTTTCTTTAGAACTATAACAAACACAGTATAAATACATGAATATAGATATACATGAAAACATAATTTTACATTATACATATATAATATAAATAAAATGTCCATTAATTAAAACAAAATTGTAATTATAATTGAAATAATAAATTTAATGATTTACTAACTATTATAAACAATCCTTAAATATAAATATAAATGTAAATTTAAATTTGATTTTGAAAATGTGAAAATTCTTCATGAAGAGAGAAACCATAATAAAAAAAAAAAAATTAAAGAAGCAATTTTTATAAATAGGAATAAAATGCATTTAATAAATAGGCAAGCTGCTAACATTAAAATACAAGATTCATGGGATTTGAATTGATGACGTTTGCTTCCGCTTTGTTTTCTTTTTTTTTTTTTAATTTAATGACAGTTGAGGCAGGTTTAAGAAATTAACTGAAAGTACTTCTGTGGATTTAAGGATTGTTTATAATAGTCTGTAAACTGTTCAATTTATTATTTCAATAATTATATATATTCTACTTTATAATCATTTATGTACCACATTATGGTTATAAGATAGAATATATGTATATATATAAAATGTAAAATTATATGTTCATCTACATTTGTATTCATGTATTTGTATTGTGTTTGCTATAATTCTGAAGAAGATTGCTGGGGCAATTGAAACCATTAATGGTGGGTTGTAAAAAGCATTGTAAAAGTAATAAAGAATATTCATCTGAAGGTTTGTAATGATGGTATATTATAAGATGTGATATGTTAGACTATTTCCATCATTTATGAGTGAATGTCGAATGTATAGAAAATTTTAAACTTTATTTAAACTTTTCAAATACAAACAACTTGTTAGTAATAACACACAGATAGACAATACAGGTTAGTAATTACACAACATTTTGAGTAGTATTATTCTCCACTCTTCTTCAGGTGTTCCCTGGCCTATATGCACAGTGACAATATTTACTTAGAAGATGAACTCGCACCTTTAGATTCTTGAATATCAAATTTGAGATGGAAATAGTCCAATATATCACATCTTATAATAAAGAACATAAATGATATTAATATCATATGAATTTGGCAATGCAATAAGAAAGAAAAGTTATAATATCAATTATCTTCTATGCAATATTTAGACATCAGTCTAAGCTTAATATTATGCACAATTTAATTTTTTTAGCTTATTGTAGATATGAACATTATATAAGAATTTTGAATACCTTTTAAAAGGATCATGAAATTTTTAATATATCATGGTATGTTGTAACCTTTTGAATTTTTTTTTTTTTTGGTATCAAATTCTGAATTCACAGAAAAGCAATATAAAAGTTATTTGCTGTTCAAACATATAATCTATGTTAAAATTAATAAAATGTAATCTGTATGAACACATGTGGATGAATAATTTTAAAGTAAAATTAATACAGCAATATTTATGATAGTATAGCTTTAATTTAATATTTAGAGCTGTGTGTTGATATATATTTATTTAATCTATTTTCATTTTTATAGGAATATTATTTTAAAAATAGCATTAAATTTTTTATGTAATATTGTAAAGGGAAGAGATTGTTTAATATGAAGATAAATAAATAAAAAGAAATAATTTATATAAATATTTGTAATTTATGCCTGTGAATTTATTTTAAAAAATATATAATATTTTATTTCAAAATATTTGTTAAGTATTATTCTGTAATTTAAAATATTTCATTTACTAAAACACTGTGATTTTTTTAAAAGAATATTTTTGCATGAGAATAGGTGTGAAGCAACAATCATATAAATGTTGTTGTTGTTAATTAGAATTTATAAATAACATTGTACTAAACAAACTGAAACCTTACCTTTACTTTCTTAGTGCTAGACATTCATTGTGTTTTTGTAATTATTTGATAGCAGCTATTTTAAAATGAAGATTCAAACTCTCCAGCCTATAGAACAATTACTTTTTGAAATAGTCTAAGCTGATTTCATCTTATATCATCATAAGAAAAGAAATGCATAGACTAATGGTGAAAAAGGAATGGTTTGAAAGATAATCAATATGATAAAAAATGTCTAAAAATGCTCTTATATTTTATTTGCACAATCTATATAATGCAAGGGAAAATCCATCTATTTTGGATAAATAACATATTATGAACACTTGTATTAATAACTCTATTTCCTTTTTCTTAAAAAATAAAACAAAATAATTGCATCATCCTAAAAATTCTATGAAAATAAAAGCATCAAGAGAATTGCTTATAATTGCAACTTAAAATATACTGAAAAGAAAAAACATTGCGGGAACTGTTTTCATGTAGAAAACATAGAGTTTAATAAAACTTTATTTATAAAGTAATACTTTTTATTATTTATATTTATTATTATTAATTAAAAACACAATTTCAATTAAACCAGTATTTCATCATTTAAAAGTTTATAATTAAACTTAGTATTGTTATATTATTTATTTGTGTGCTTATTTGTTGTTTAAAGTAAGTTTGTTTAAAACTATTCATTTAAAATTAATATTTAGAAATATTTATTTTACTATATCATGTTTTATTGATCTTAGAATATTTTCTGGTCTCCATGGCAGTGAATTATTTTATTTTTGTGTTGTACTCTCATACAATAGAGAAAATCTTGTGTTAATTTGTATTATTTTCTGTGAAGGCATTATTGTAATGACTTGTATACTTTGTAGAATCATATATAAAGGAATTTGAAGTCTAAATATACCTCATCTTTTTATATGTATTATAATGAAATAGATGTACTTAGTAGAAATGTATATAATAAAATAATACTATGTTTTTCATGAAATGAATGCATTTAATTAGAGACTGATGAAATTATAGTACAAAATCAGATTAAATAAAACATATTTAGTTAATTTAAGCGTAAACAGATAATATAATAACGTGAAAGTTAAACACCTTAAGCATTTTTAAAGCGTATCTGTTTGAAGGTGTTTAACTTTCACATTATTATATTATCTGTTTACGCTTAAATTTAATATACTTACATTTATTAATATTTAGTTAATATGATTATGATAATTATTATAGAAACACATTTTGCTTTTGTTACATAACTTTCTTTAATATCTTTTAGTTTGTTTTAACAACACATGGTAAAAACAGTTACACACATTAGAAATAGAGAATATACCAAAATTTAATATTATTTTGTACTATAAGAAGTTCAAAAAATATCCTACTGTTTACATAATTTTAAATCTATTATTATTATTAATATGCTATCACTATTTTATATTTTGTAAATAAAATATACTTATATTTATTTAAATCTATTTGATTCATATGTCTTCGCATTATTGCATTATCACCGTGATTGGTAATTTATGATCACATAATATTTGCCTGGGGTTTGTAATAATGGTATATTATTAGATGTGATATATTGGACTATTGCCATCATCTATGAGTTAATGTCAAATGTATTGAAAATTTTAAACTTTATTTAAACTGTCCAAATATAAATGACTTGTTTGTGTATTATTACTAAAAAGTCGTTTGTATTTGGAAAGTTTAAATAAAGTTTAAAAATTTCAATACATTCAACATTAACTCATAGATGATGGAAATAGTCCAACATATCACATTTTTGATCATATAATGTTTTATATATTTTATTCCATAATATAAATTTTCAAAAGCAGTCTAAATGTAGAACAAAAAATAATTCTATCTATTCTTAGGAGATCTGATTTTTAAAAACATACCTTTGTCAACATTGTTGATAATTTGAGTAAAATTAATTTATCAACAAGATGAAATATGACATTTAAGATTTATTAAACTCATAATCAATTATACAAGGCTAAAGATAGCCCCTCTCTTTTAACACCTTGATTGTAATAATTAAATAACATTTCATATGTCTTTAAATCAAACAAGGCACAATGCATATGTAAACAAAGAGAGTAAATTATTGTTTGTCAGGTTATGAATTAAAAGCTTCTAAATGTTGAACAAAGAAATGAGTATGGAATGAAATGTGTGGAGATATCCATTTATAATTACTTAATGATTACCTTTTTGCTTAGAGCAGCATCTAAAAAGCTAACTACCCCAACTGAGAGCATGAATAAAACTGTCAAGCTAGTGGAAATTAAAAGTGGGCAGTTAGCTTGCATTCACTGCTGTTCTCTGTAAAATCCTCTCTAATTAAATAATTATAAATGGATAACTCCACACATTTATATAATTAATGAAACAAGTTATAAATTTCATAACTTGCTTTTAAGCTTGCATTGATGGAGCTTACCAATAGCTATAAACAAGCTTTATGTTTATAATTGCCAAAAGAGAAAGAATTCAACATCTCTATCATTATTCTACCTCCAGACCAATTGGTTTTGAGCTTATGGTTCACCTCAGTGAAGGGGTGGGTCTATAGAAACTAGATCTAAAATACCAACTCAAAAGTCAGCACTTACAAAACACATTTCTATCAATTTGAAAGTCTGAAATTATTGACACGTAAATGTCTTCAAATCCAGCTTTGCAAACCAGATTGGTCTGGGGGAGGGGGGTTAACAATAGACATTTTGAATTTTTCTCTTTTGGCACTTATAAACATAAAGCTTGTTTAGAGCTATCGGTAAGCTCCATCTAGTGATATATATATTCTAACAAAATGGAATTTAAAAGGGCCTTTTCTAACAAATTATAATTTAAGAGCCATTTCTAACTAAATTTAAATTTAAATGTATTATTAGTTTTTGAAAGATGAACATTTTCTTAAATACAAATTAACGAAAGATGCATTCCTTAAGTATCAATTAAATATGCAATGCATCATTTATATATATTCTAGTAAAATAAGTATAGATTAAATAATTTCTAAGTATAGAATTAATACAATAATTTCTCAAGTACAATGTATAGACTAATATATTTCATACGTATAAATTAAATATAATCTCTTTCGTGCAACCGCGTTACAAGCCAATTGTAACTAAATAAAATCAAT
This sequence comes from Epiperipatus broadwayi, assembly GCA_028023455.1. Lineage (NCBI taxonomy): Eukaryota > Metazoa > Onychophora > Udeonychophora > Euonychophora > Peripatidae > Epiperipatus > Epiperipatus broadwayi. The sequence goes on along the minus strand of JAQFVV010012676.1, from coordinate 392,562 downwards.
TTAAACAAATGAAGAGTTATTATTTATTTTGTTAACTGTATAAAAACTTATTAAATTAACATGAAACGCATTTTGCAATCTGTCGATCGGTCATTTGCATTGTATTTTAAATATAACTAAAACGATTGGGAGAGCTTACAAATATCATATATATTATTGGATAGTTTAACCTAATTATAACTTTATTCTAACCAATGAGAATTTTATTCTAACCTAATTATAACTTTATTCTAACCAATGAGAATTTTATTCAAATTATCACACATCCAGTTATGGATTGATTATACTATATTCAAATCTATATGGCATTTACACACTTGCAGATAATTTGCATGCCAATTACAACATTTTAAGGATGGATCGATGGATACTTCATCATTCCCAGCTGACATTATTTCTGAGGCCTACTGAGATGTTGATGATGATACAGAACATCTATAAGCTTAATTGCCAGGGTGCCACATTGCAACTATAATACAACATACAGGTTAAATCTCAATTCAATACTCTTAGTAATAATATTTCATGAATGGGTTAATACACAATCGATTTAGAGAACACTGAGAATGAATTAAAATTGACAATATTAATATCTTTAAGAATTCCAGGTTATTCTTAGCGCATTTCCCATTCACTATGATTAAAGCTACAATTAAATTTTATTCTAATTATAAAGTTCTATATTCATCTCCACTTTCCTGATCCACTCCTCCATCATTTTCACATCCATATGTCTATTACACTTGTTTATTTTATCATTAAATTTTACATTTTGCTAGCTCCTTTCTCTCATTACAATCTCTTCTCAGGGTTTTTCGAATAATTAGGTGTGGAAATCGAATAAGCTGCGACATATTATTGGTGATAAACACTCCTCTCATGATCGCCTCCAAGGTGATCTCGGTTGTCTTTAATGCAGTTTAATATTAATTTACATTAAAATCTTTATAAACATATCATAAAACATAGTCACAATTATAACAAAATTATATAAAAACAAAATGTGTCTAGAGAGGTTTGAATACAATGGATGAAGAAAGGATTTTATGCCCACCCTTTGCACTCACTATCACTCAATACTATCTCTATTGTGATTTATATTTCAACAATATTAAATTATTTGGTAATGTTAAGCATTTGAAATTAACCTTTTAAATAGTTTTATTAAATATCAGTTATGTACATAATAATTCAAATATTAATAATAATATATTGATGTATGATTGGATTGGAAATATCTAGATAATAATAACCCACAAAAACATTAAGACATACACAGATTTTATGTAAAACAAATAACAAATTTTATTTGACAAACTATAATTTAATACAAAAACATATACATTATATTTACGCTTTCATTTTATCTTAAATCTACTGAATACCAATTTCTGTTGTGTTCAATGCTTTCTCTTTTATTACTGATATATTTTAGAAAACACATAATCGATTTCTCCCCTAATTAAATTTAATAATTTTAGTTAACAAATCTAAAGTTAATATTCCCTCACAAATTTCTTGATCTTATCCTATCATCCTGATTAAATATTCCTTTGCCCTAATCTTTACAACAGAGATATCTTAATAATAGTAAGACTAAGTCATTGCAAATAAATTGGCATTAAGATCAAACATCATCGTAGTGCACTCCTATGCTCATGTTCTTCTGACACAATAATATTTTAACAATACTACCTTCCCAGCAAAGTTCTCAGCTGGCGTGTAAATATTTATTAAATAAATTTATATACGCATTGCTCACGCTTAGGCTTAAACATTTGTAAGCTTTATTTAATTCTTAACATTTATTAACTTAATTATTTTTGGCTCGAATGCTAATTCGAATCTACAAAACAATATTCAAATACACCAATCGCACATACATTATCTGCATTCATTCTGACATTAAATTGAGTTTGCGACATGGTATCCAATACTTATAATAATGCTTATCATGGCTATCCTCTCATACACACGTAAGGAATATCAAATATTAATATGATGCAGGCAGTGACCCGAATAAGAGAAAACCATTTCACTAAGGATGAGATATGCTAGGATTTTTATCACTAGTCATATAAAAACATAGGTATTCCAAATGCCTCTGGCCATCAAAATAAGAAACCTTCTTACAGTGTAGAGAATACTCAAGTGGGAAAACTCTTCCACTGGGTTCAAATACTTTATGAATATCACATAAATCTTAGTGAGCTAAATTTCACTGAGTTTGTGGAGATCTTTGTCTATCCACACACATACAGGTCGAAACATCAAATTATACAAGTAAAACTTTCACAACCTTAATATTCTTGCAAATTAGTGTATTGAAATATGAGCCCATAAATTTTCCAAGCATAAATCAGCTTGTTTCTGGCCTTAAATCTATGATAATAATAATAATAATAAACAATAAGAAATGCACATAAAATTCTCAAAACTATTTCCATGCACTTTTATAAAATAAAATAAAATGATGATGATGCAACTCAATAGACAAGCAATTCATTTATAAGTCTAAGCATTTGACAATAACTTCTGATGCTAATAATAATATCTCTAAGTGTTTTTTTTTAATTGGAAAAAAAATTGTTTGTAAAGCATTTTAAATAAGGCATATCAGAATGACATGATATAAATTGCACCTACCCCAAAAATGACAATAATAGCAAAAGCATTTAAATAAACATATATAAAATCATCTGAAATCAATCTCTAATTATCACATGAATTAATTTTAAAGTAGATGATATACATGATACACTACAAAGAAAGAAATTCTTTTTTTTATATTAAATGTCCTACACACATTTTTTTTATATATATTAAATGTCCTACACACATAAAGAGCGAATAATAAAAAAATACTTATATAAGTCTTTTAGCAGTTGTCCTTCCAAGTTCCTGTTTTCCACTTTTTTTTCCTTTTTTCTCTTTCATTCCTCCTTGACCAGTTTATTTATAAGAGCATATAAGTCATTGTAGGAAAAGTTCTTTTGATAGTTTGGTTCCTCTGCCATTATATATACAATTTGTATATTGTTGAAAGAGTTCCTCAATTTTAAGTTTATGCATATTAAATTTAAATACCATTCATTTAACTTTTTCACAATATAGGTCTGTTGATTTTTGATTGTCCTTTTCTATTTTGATTTCATTCTATATATTTAAATTGACTTACATATACATCAAACTTTTGGGTTTTAAATTTTATTATTTTCATATATATGAATGATATTAAATTTAAATTTTAACTTCTGTTGTTTAAATTTTTATTACCATCTGCTGACTAGTTGACTTCTGGAGATTAAAGATGTATGTGCCCAGTTAAAAGTTTATTCACTATACATTGTCTTTTTTAAGACAATGTTAGATTTAGCCAAATTATTCTGAAGAGACAAAAATTCCAATAAAAACAATTTTAAATTTTATATGACAGTTTTTCTCTCAGTCAATGCAAGAAAACTGTCACAGATTAGAAAGTTCCCCCAATAAAAACAAAAGGAGCTTTTTATAGAGAAAATTCATCTGCTTACTTTCTCTTTTTTAATTAATTGGCATGTTCCCCCTTCTCAATTAATTTTAATCTTTTTCCCCTTCAGAAAAACAGGTCTAAATTCCTTATCTGTATCTTAAACAGACACAATTAACCCTACAATTTAACAGCTATAATTGCCAATTAATTTTTAACATTTGACAGACCATTCATTGTTAATGGTCTAAATTAATAGTCCACTTAAATTCCTTGGTGAAAATTGGCATTATTTAAATGCCTGTGTTTTGTAGAGACCAATAATTAACTGGGTAATATAAAACCAATGAAATCCATACTCAAAAGCAAATAACAAATAGTAATCTTACTTTTTCCATTTAATAATGAAACAAAATATATATTGCAGCTGTTTCAAACTCAGACTTTGAATTAAATTTGGCTGCTAATATTAACTTATTAAAAATGATTTTAATTTCTTATTTAAAAATTGCTTTACAACATGATAAGAAACAATTACTGATTGTAAATTTTACAATCAAAATCTATAATTAGATTATATACACACACATTGCAGGTATATAATTTTTTTAATTAACCTTTAATGCTTTAATCCTTAATTATAATTTTTAATTATTATAACTATATTGTTATTATTTACTTTCATGAACTGTTTCCTTATAACTCATTATAAAACAATTTTTACTCATCATCACTATCTAATGTAGTTTTTAATAGTTACACATCTCCCTTTTCTTAGTCAACCTATCAACAAATATATAAATCTTGCTTTTCTAATATTTTCTTAATAATAACTTGACCCATAAATAAACTAAAATAATCCTCTGGTTATAAACACATTAACAATAAATTTTTAGATTGCTTACTAGGTCAAACATATGCAATCCCATATAAATATGGGTTCAAACCTAGTTTTTACTAAAATCTTTTCTTATTAAAGGAAAAAAAATACATACATTATGAGGAAAATTTGGATGGAACCTTCTCTTTCATAGCTAACCTAAAAAGATGGAGCCTTGGACAAATCCAAGGGCTACATACCCCCCTCCTTCAGGTAAAATTTTCCAAATTCAAACTACTTTTTTTTACATATAATATACCACAAAATTGCCTTGCTACTACTTAGTTATATTTTATTTTGTTCACTTTTTAGGTAGAACAGGCCTTAAATTTCATGCATTATAGGTTCATCTGATTCCCTCTGGGGTTGAAAGTAGGAAGGCATTTTCTCCTATCTTCTTAATAATCTGATAGGGGTCTTCATATAGGTTCAGAAATTTTCTGAATATATGTTTTTTAGAATTACTGATGTGAGGGGTCTTTACAAGTACATAATCGTGCCCCTTAAAAGAATATGGCCTAGCTTTAGACAAATTAACTCTTTTTTCACTCATTCTCTTTAGGTTGATCCTAGCTGTTTGCTGGTCATCCTCTGGAACAACATCCTCAGAAATGATAGGCAAGGGAGTCTTAATAAGCAGTGGTTCCAGTTTTGCAAAGTGCAACTGGATTGGAGTGAATTTTGTAGATTCATTGATAGTAATATTTATATATTGAACAATTTTAGGTAATTGATTAACCCACTGTCAGTGATTTTCACCTATATAGACCCTGAACAATCTGCCCAACTCCCTCATCACCTGCTCATAAGGGTTAGAATGTGGATTTATTATGGAACTCAATGTGTTTCACATTATTCCTTCGAATCCATTTTTTCCAAGTAATGGTGATGAAGGCGCTGGTGTGGTCAGACAAGATAGACTCTGGTTTACCAACCAAGTGAATTTGAAACTGTCCATGCACCTAATCACACTTCTAGCATCAGCTTTAGGCACAGGATATGCAGACACATACTTAGTGAATACATCATACATAACCAATATAAATTTTTGGTGATTGAAAGGTGGAAGTGTGCCATAAAAATCGATGGGTAACAGTTCATTTGGCTTATTAGATAATATTGGCTGTAAAGCTCCTGCAAAGGAACGATTACTAAATTTAGTTTTTAAACATACCTCACATGATTTTATACTGTTATATATAGTCTCAGTTATTTTATCCCAAATGAAATATTGTTTTAAAACATGCTCGATTTTCTTTTCCCCATAGTGGCCATACTGACAGTGGATGTACTGAATCAATTGAGCAACCATACAAGAGGGAACGACTACCCTCCATAATTGATCATCAAGCTTATTCATCCTTTTTACCAAAATATTAATTAGCTTATAATTATTTTTATTCGAGCTGTAAATTTGCTTTCTTTATTTAAATTATGAAGATTAGCTAAAATATTTCTAATTTTCCTCAACTGATTTACTTGCGCTTGTAAAGTAGCCAACTCTTTATAATTTTTAAGAATGGACTCTTCCAACAATAAATCAATACTACTAATGATTACACCATCTGGATGTGGGTTAATATAGTTTGCTTTTACCAGATGTCTGCTTAACATATCAGCAATAATATTGTCTTTGCCTTGGCAATATATAATACTGTAATTAAATTGTTGGAGATAGAGACTCCATCTGATCAGCCTTTCATTATTTAGATAACTTTTATTTAAAAATTCTAGGCTCTGATGATCAGACAAAACCACCACCTCCGATCCTATTAAAATTTGCCTTAACTTCTGAAACCCCCACATCACAGCCAAAGCTTCTTTCTTTGTTGTGGTGTAATTGATTTCAGCTCCTCTCAAATGATGACTAAGAAAATACAAAACCTGAGGCATATTTGAATCATTAATCTGATATAACACAACTCCCAACCCAAAGCCACTACTATCGGTTTGTAAGTAAAATGTTTTTGAAAAATCTGGATATACCAGTACGATCAGTTTTAAAAATGCCCTTTTAATTTAATTAAACTCACAATCATGTTCTGGGGTCCACCTCCATCTCTCATTCTTTCTAAGCAATACAGAGAGATGTACAGTATCGAAAGCTAAATTTTTATAAAATTTATGGTAATAATTGACTAAACCGAAAAACGAACGTAATTGTTTATGCGTTCAAGGAAGAGGAAAATTTTGAATAGTGGCTACTTTCTCCGGATGGGGTTTGATCCCCTCACCACTGATTAAGTGACCAAGAAAAATTATTTCAGTAGCTGCCAGAGTACATTTTTCTAAATTAATTTTAATATTATTTGCAGAGCATTCTGCTAAAAACAATTCTAGATGCTGCAAATGTTCAACCAAGTTTTTAGACACTATAATTATATCGTCTACATACATAATTAAAATATCCCTAAGTGATTTAGAAAAAATCATATTTAAACATCTAATCAAGCCAGCACAATTATTTATTAAACTGAAAGGCATCCTCTGGAAGACATAGGATTGGCCTTGATAACAGAATGCCATATATTTTGATCATTTTCATTAAGTAGTATGTGCCAATAGCTGGCTGTCAAATCAAACATTGAAAAGATGCTCTTCCCTTGAAATTTAATAAACAATTCATGGGCATAGGAAGAAATATTTTCAGGAATAGTAACTTGGTTGAGAATGTGAGCATCCAAACATACTCTAATAGTCCCATCCTTCTTTTTAACTACTACTAAAGGGTTAATAAATGCTGAAGGGCTTTTCTTTATTGTTTGCCATTCTAACATTTTATTAATCTGATACTGCACCTCTGCCTGATATTGATGTGGAATCAGATAAGTCCATTACTGAAATGGTTCCTGAGTGGTTAACTGGATTCAATGTACATATCCCCTCAATATGCCTGGTATCTTTGAGGAAATATCTCCAAACAAGACTAGCAATATGTACAGTGGTTCATAATACTCACTACCTATGGTACATGAAATTTCTAATTTCAATTTAATATTTAAATCAATTGCTACATTTTGTACACCCATCAATTGACTGGGCTGACCAATTATATTTGTCACAAACAGACAAGCCTCATTCTGGCATTGAATAATTTTCTGCTTGTAATCAATAAAACAGTTATTTAAATTCATGAAGTCTGAGCCAATTATTGCTTCATGAATTAAGTTGGGCATAATTAAGTAAACATGTAGGAATTCAGTTTCATTTAGCTTAAAAGTTAGATAAAATTGCTTGCTATATAGCTTAGTTTTCTTGACATTCGCGAGTGTGACTTGCATTGCTTTAATAGGCAACATGGGAAGCATTTGATCTAAATTATTAATTTTCCCATACATTTCTTCCAATAAAATGGAAGCTTGGCTTCCCAAATCAATCAAAATATTAATAAAAATTTCTGCCACTGATACTAGAATGGTTGGACAGCTATGAACAAGGGGAGAATGAGTCACTTGATTCTCTTCTAAAAAATCAACCTCTATATCAATTGTCTCCAGCTGCCATATCATCTTGTCCCTCTTATATTGTTTATATGAAACCCAGAATGAGGAACAGTCCACTGAGGTCTCTCTAATTTAATGCACTAGTTTTTCCATTGTTGCATTTAATAATTTTGGGAGCAGTTTGAATACCACTCATTGAGGGTTAATTAGCCCCTCCTCTGTTAGTTATATTTGTTGGCCCACCCACATGAGTTATTCTCCCAGCATATGGACTGGGCCTAAACTTAGTATGACCCCTAGATTCTCTGTGATTGTATCTATACTGTATAGTGGATATGCCAACACTGCTAGAATGTGGATATACATCACTGCTTATTTTTGCCCTATTCTCTAAACTCCTCTCGCTCATTTCTAGTGCTTCTAACAGCTTAGTGATCTCTTCCATAGTGGGTGGTTAGCAGAAATTACAATCTGCTCTACTTGATGGGGCAAATTATGTCTAATAATTCTTATAATTTGAGATTCAGACAGGGGAAATGCAGTCAACATTTTTAGTTTTACAGCTTGGTGGGGGAAAAACTGAGTGTAACTCCCATTTTAACTGCTATACTTTTCTTGTGAGATCTTATATCTCACATTATTCTGCCTATCTTCTCGCCAAGAACTGTCTAGAATTAAATGGCAATAATCCCCATAGGTTTGTGGCCTTTTAAAGAGTGACTGCCACCAATCCCTTGCAGTTCTGTATAGGTGGTTCGTGGCTATGGCCAATTTTCCCCCCTCAGTTAATTTGCACAATTGAAATAGTTTCTCCAAGCTCTGCAGGTATTCTATTGGCATTTCCAAATCATCCCCTTTGTATACTTTTATTTTTAAAAACTTGGTGGCCATGGCATTATGACCACTTTCACCTGCTCTGTCTAGAGATAAATTTTCCTGTTGATCTTCACTTCCCACTGAACTTGCCCTGTAGGTCTTACCAATTTGCCTACTTGGACTGTTATTGACATGAATAACATGCCTTAAATTACTGTCTCGCATTAGTTCTACTTCACCTCCATCTTCCTGCGACTCAACCACTTTTTGGACTCTTGTCACCAGCTCTTCTTGGATTTTCTTGATATCCCTTTCTAAGTCCCAGGTAAAATGCTTTACCTTTTCTATTTCTGTTTCTGACTCTTTACTTGACACAGAATATTTTTGTTTTATGGCTGATAGGCCTCTATCTATATGATCAGCCTGCTCTACTACACTTTCTCTATAGCTTTCTAGCTCCCTTTTCAAAGTACTCTGAACTTTTTCAGTTTCCTCAAACCGTGCATCTAGATCTCTTTCAAATGCCTCAATTATTTGATTGGATTGGGCCTCAATACTCCCAAGTTTGTGGCCCATTCCTTCCATATGGCCTGCTAATTTTTCATTGGTTTCTCCTATTTTTTTGTCTAAGACCTCTAGCTGGTATTCGGTCTTATTCTGACTCTCTCGGCTTTCAATAGTCAACTTTTTAAATCACCTTTCCAAGTCAGCCTCCATTTTATTTTGTAATCTCCCCCCAAACTCTCTATTTTCTTGAGTAATGTTTCTATTTTCCAACTTTGGGCCTTGCACTGACTTTCTAGCTCACTCATTCTGCTCTCCAGCTTCTCATTTTGAACTTCCATTTTAACCTCCAGCCTGCTAATCTGACCGGTTAAACTATTCTTTACTTCTTCATTTAGTCTAGTTAGGTTCTCCATTCTACTATCCATTCTCTCTTCTAAACTAGCTTGGCTTCTAGTTAGGTTTTCTTTTAATTCTATTTTTAAGCTAATTTGGCTTTCTTTAAATTCTCCATGCTGTCCATCCAATTTCTCTTCTAAACTAGCTTGGTTTCTAGTTAGGTTTTCTTTTAATTCTATTTTTAAGCTATCTTGGCTTTCTTTAAATTCTCCACGCTGTCTATCCAATTTCTCTTCTAAACTAGCTTGGCTTCTAGCTAGGTTTTCTTTTATTCTTCTATTCATTCTCTCTTCTAAACTAGTCATCGCTTGCAGTATTCTTTCCAACTGTTGATTAACGATCATTTCTGGCTCCTTTTGAGCCATTTCGGAGCTCAACTCTTTAGACACTATATTTTCACTTTCCTCTATACTTTCTAATACTACAGACACTTTGTCTATTGTCTCTTCTTTCTTATTCTCTATGGGACCTGTCTCTTTTTTGCTTCTTGGCATTTTGTCTTCAACAATAAAATTAATGATGAGAAAATTAGGCACACACTCTTTTCCCTCCTCCATCAACCAACAACCATGACTATCTCAACTATCTATACCTTGGTCACCCTATTGGTCTTGACCTTAGCAATTCCTATACTGATTTAACATCTCATCTCAAATGTTTTTGGGTATCTAGAAATCCAATCATCATCAATAATCACTTTTAAATAGACATAAAAATTTAATTTTCTTTTATCAACTAATTACACACTAGCATTACTAATTTTAAAATACATTTTTGATACAACCAGTTGCTGGCATTTATAATTTCAATTCTGCTGCTTTTAAATTAACCTCCAACACCCATTATCCATCGAGCGACCACATTGGCAGGCCATTTCTAACAAAATGGAATTTAAAAGGGCCTTTTCTAACATTATAATTTAAAAGCCATTTCTAACTAAATGGAAATTTAAATGTATTATTAGTTTTTGAAAGATGAACATTTTCTTAAATACAAATTAACAAAAGATGCATTTCTTATGTATCAATTGCAACTGGTATTTATAATTTCAATTCTGCAGCTTTTAAATTAACCTCCAACACTGAAACAGTAAGATTCGTATTCGAATCTTAAGTTTCACCTTTTTCTGTCGTCTCTCACTGACCGGTCTATCCCGCCCAAATTTAAACTTTTTGATATCGAATTGTATGTGTAACAATATTAAAAATGTATAAATACATGTAGAATTCAGCATAAACATGCACACATTTCGATCTCCAATTAAAGGCAATAAATAGGGATAAAATAATATAATTTAGATTTCTTTTAGTTACATAATTTTATATAATTTTAATCATTTATTTTGGATTATAAAGTTCGTATTTATTGCTTTGTTTAAATTTCGTTTAATAATAATTCTAAAAATATCTGATGTAATATTTAATTAAAAGTTAAAAATAATCTTATGTTCCCTTTTTGTTTTTGAAATTTAAAAGCATCGGTCAGTGATAGATAATAGATTAATTAAAGAAAAATTCCCCAAAATGTAATTAGTAAATGTAAAATGTAAACAATAAAATGGCAGCTTTCTTTAATTAAAAAAACCAACAAAATGCATTGATTATCCTCAGGGCAGATTAAGTAGAACCTAAAAATATCTTAACAAAAATGTGAAAGATCAAGAAAAAAAAGAGGCCATCTTAGACTTGCTGGAGACATTCACTTAAACTTTAGCTTTGCTCGATCACTGAGAGTCTCCAAAAATATAAAAATAATTTGTTCCTGCCAAGGTATGACCGAGTAAAGCACCTAGATTATTCTCCATCGGGAGATAGCCTATCGGATGCTGAACTTTCCATTGCCCGTCATAAGTTCACCATGAAGATCTGCTGCCTGAAATAAATGAAAAGGCTGCTGCTGCTGTGAAATTAAATGAAATATCTAAATACAAGAAAGACTTGCCACTCGTGAACTTTTTGCTGCTAAACTAATGGAATCAGAAAACTTCTTATAAAACAGGTACCTGTCTGTGTTCAAACTCTAGAGTACTCTAATAATATGCTATAGCTCTTCTTCATAATACCTATCTAAATCATAAAATGTAAAAACTACCATTTGTATAACTAAATTGAATAATTAATGTAATGTGTAAATTTCTCTACTAATCTAGCTTACCTCATTCTATCTTGGGTGCGAATTTCTATAATCTACATTTCTATCTATAGATATTATTTAATTATTGCATGCTCATAATTATTTCAATTTTCAAAGTTTAAATCTATGATCGCTTAAAACAATGAATGCGTGTCAAATTTTCATTAATATTTACTTTCTTTAATAACTTAACTTTTCTATAAATCGGCATGCATTCAATGCATCATTTATTGTAATGCAGGGGTATACAACTTCGCAAATGGCTGACGTATTAGTTATAATAATTCCCAATTTATATATATGTTTTGTATTTACTAAATCATTATGAATAATTCCAGAAAATTACATTTCTTTGAGAGTCGCCAACGTTCTTTAATAAATGTTGATAATGTAGGACCGAGTTAGAAATCTGTTGAAATCTCATCATAATCGTTTATACAGTATACATGTGTTACGTTTTAGAGACGCGATGATCTATTCCACCATAAATATTCCGAATTCTTCAGGGTTGAAATTAACCCCTGTCATCCTACACAAGCAGACATAATAAATGCTCCCGTAGAATTTGACCTGTCATGCAGCCAGCTGGCAAATTGCGACATGTACCACTTGTCCCTGGTTATGCTTATGTGACACCTTACTTCATTGGGCTGTGGCAGAGACCAGCCCGACAGTTTTATAAACTCATTTGCGGCATTGCAGTTTCAATATACTGCCATTCCATATCGCCTTTCTAAAGCATACCACGTGTTCCTTTGCTCAATTCTATTATTCTATATATCACTCCACCTCTGCATTATCTTCGTAATTCACTCTCAAATAAATGTTTGCCCTTAGTCATAAAATAAATAGTTTAATTAAATAAATATATGTCCGCCACTACTCTTAAATCTTACTTTAGACTCTTGCATTGCAAAGGTATAAATTCCCCAAGGCATGCATTAGAAATACTTACTCGAGAATTTTAGGTAGCTAGATTACGCCTTCAAATAAGTGAATTCCTTTTGTAAACATTTCAGTATCGGAAATACCGCTACTGAGTCCTCAAGATAAAATAATGTCTAAACAAATAAATATATTCCTTTTGTAAACATTACAGTATCGAAAATATCGCTACTGAAATCCTCAATATAAATAATGTCTAAATAAATAAATGTATTCTTTGAAATATAATCATGTCGCAAATTCCACTACTGAAGCTTTGAATCCCTAAAATATTAGTAAATGATTGTTTTGTTAAAATGTATTAATAAATAATTTTAAACTATACGTCTGCAGTTACGTTTCATTTATTCGATACCCATTCTATATAATATTTCCTCGATTATGTAAATATGAATGTTTAATTAATATTAGTTTGATTATTGGCTAACTCGAGAATAAAATAATGAATCTCTTGCATATCCCTGACCACCGGGCCTAAGGAAATATTTACTAATGTCGCATCAGATGCATTGTTTTGTGGATTGTATTGTGAAACCGATAAACTATGTTCAAACTCAGTACCATGGGTGGCTTTGCTACTTGATGGTGCTGCTGTTCTGTATGGTGGTCGAATTCTGCACTATGTTTATGAGTCACACGTTTTCTGACCGTTACAACACGCATTATCCATCGAGCGACCACATTGGCAGGCCATTTCTAACAAAATGGAATTTAAAAGGGCCTTTTCTAACAAATTATAATTTAAAAGCCATTTCTAACTAAATGGAAATTTAAATGTATTATTAGTTTTTGAAAGATGAACATTTTCTTAAATACAAATTAACGAAAGATGCATTTCTTACATATCAATTAAATATGCAATGCATCAATTATATATATTCTAGTATAATAAGTATAGATTAAATAATTTCTAAGTATAGATTTAATACAATAATTTCTCAAGTACAATGTATAGACTAATATATTTCATACGTATAAATTAAATATAATCTCCTTCGTGCGACTGTGTTACAAGCCAATTGTAACTAAATAAAATCAATTTAAACAAATGAAGAGTTATTCTTTATTTTGTTAACTGTATAAAAACTTATTAAATTAACATAAATCACATTTTGCAATCTCTCAATTGGTCATTTTCATGGTATTTTAAATATAACTAAAACGATTGGGAGAGCTTACAAATATCATATATATTATTGGATAGTTTAAGCTAATTATAACTTTATTCTAACCAATGAGAATTTTATTCAAATTATTGCACATCCAGTTATGGATTGATTATACTATATTCAAATCTATATGGCATTTACACACTTGCAGATAATTTGCATGCCAATTACAACATTTTAAGAATGGATCGATGGATACTTCATCATTCCCAGCTGACACTATTTCTGAGGCCTACTGAGATGATGATGATGATACAGAACATCTATAAGCTTAATTGCAAGGGCGCCATATTGCAACTCTAATACAACATACAGGTTAAATCTCAATTCAATACTCTTAGTAATAATATTTGATTAATGGGTTAATACACAATCGATTTAGAGAACACTGAGAATGCATTAAAATTGACAATATTAATATCTTTAAAAATTCCAAGTTATTCTCAGCACATTCCCCATTCACTATGATTAAAGCTACAATTAAATTTTATTCTAATTATAAAAGTTCTATATTCATCTCCACCTTCCTGATCCACTCCTCCATCATTTTCACATCCATATGTCTATTACACTTGTTTATTTTATCATTAAATTTTACATTTTGCTAGCTCCTTTCTCTCATTACAATCTCTTCTCAAGGTTTTTTGAATAATTAGGTGTGGAAAGCGAATAAGCTGTGACATATTATTTGTGATAAACACTCCTCTCATGATCACCTCCAGAATGATCTCGGTTGTCTTTAATGCAGTTTAATATTAATTTACATTAAAGATCAGAATATTTTAAGCTTATTAAAATCTTTATAAACATATCATAAAACATAGTCGCAATTATAACAAAATTATATAAAAACAAAAAGCATGTAGAGAGGTTTGAATACAACTGATGGAGAAAGGATTTTATGCCCACCATTTGCACTCACTATCACTCAATAATATCTCTATTGCGATTTATATTTCAACAATATTAAATTATTTGGTCATTTTAAGCATTTGAAATTAACCTTTTAAATAGTTTTATTAAATATCAGTTATATACATGATAATTCAAATATTAATAATAATATATTGATGTATGATTGGATTGGAAATATCTAGATAATAATAACCCACAATAACATTAAGACAAATGCAGATTTTATTTAAAACAAATAACAAATTTTATTTGACAAACTATAATTTAATACAAAAACATATACATTATATTTACGCTTTCATTTTATCTTCAATCTACTGAATACCAATTTCTGTTGTGTTCAGTGCTTTCCCTTTTATTACTGATATATTTTAGAAAATACATAATCAATTTCTCCCCTAATTAAATTTAATAATTTTAATTAACAAATCTAAAGTTAATATTCCCTCGCAAATTTCTTGATCTTATCGTATCATCCTGATTCAATATTCCTTTGCCCTAATCTTTACAACAGAGATATCTTAATAATAGTAAGACTATGTCATTGCAAATAAATTGGCATTAAGATCAAACATCATTGTAGGGCACTCCCTATGCTTATGTTCCTCTGACACAATAATATTTTAACAATACTACCTTCCCTGCAAAGTTCTCAGCTGGCCATGTAAATATTTATTTAATAAATTAATATACGCATTGCTCACACTTAGGCTTAAACATTTATAAGCTTTATTTAACCCTTAACATTTATTAACTTAATTATTTTTGGCTTGAATGCTAAATCAAATCTACAAAACAATATTCAAATATACCAATCGCACATACATTATCTGCATTCATTCTGACATTAAATTGAGTTTGCGACCTGGTATCCAATACTTATAATAATGCTTATCATGGCTATCCTCTCATACACATGTAAGGAATATCAAATATTAATATGAGGCAGGCAGTGACCCGAATACAAGAAAACCTTTTCACTAAGGATGAGATATGCTAGGATTTTTATCACTAGTCATATAAAAACATAGGTATTCCAAATGCCTCTGGCCATCAAAATAAGAAACCTTCTTACAGTGTAGAGAATACTCAAGTGGGAAAACTCTTCCACTGGGTTCAAATACTTTATGAATATCACATAAATCTTAGTGAGCTAAATTTCACTGAGTTTGTGGAGATCTTTGTCTATCCACACACATACAGGTTGAAACATCAAATTATACAAGTAAAACTGTCACAACCTTAATATTCTTGCAAATAGTGTACTGGAATATGAGCCTATAAATTTTCCAAGCATAAATCAGCTTGTTTCTGGCCTTAAATCTACGATAACAATAATAATAAACAATAAGAAATGCACATAAAATTCTCAAAACTATTTCCAAGATGATGATGCAACTCAATAGACAAGCAATTCATTTATAAGTCTACGCATTTGACAATAACTTCTGATGCTAATAATAATATCTCTAAATGGTTTTTTTTTTTTAAATTGAAAAAAAAATTGTTTGTAAAGCATTTTAAATAAGGCATATCAGAACGACATGATATAAATTTCACCTACCCCCAAAATGACAATAATAGCAAACTCATTTAAATAAACATATATAAAATCATCTGAAATCAATCTCTACCCCCAAAATAATACAATGGTAATTATCACATGAATTAATTTTAAAGTAGATGATATACATGATACACTACAAAGAAAGAAATTCTTTTTTTTTTTATATTAAACATCCTACACACATTTTTTTTAATATATTAAATGTCCTACACACATAAAGAGCGAATAATAATAAAAAATTATACTTATATAAGTCTTTTAGCAGGTGTCGTCCCAAGTTCCTGATTTACACTTTTTTTTTCCTTTTTTCTCTTTTATTCCTCCTTGACCAGTTTATTTATAAGAGCATATAAGTTCTTGTAGGAAAAGTTCTTTTGATAGTTTGGTTCCTCTGGCATTATATATATGATTTGTATATTGTTGAAAGAGTTCCTCAATTTTAAGTTTATGCATATTAAATTTAAATACCATTCGTTTAACTTTTTCATAATATGGGTCTGTTGATTTTTGATTATCCTTTTTGATTTTGATTTCATTTTATATATTTAAATTGACTTAAATACACATGAAACGTTTGAGTTTTAAATTTTACTATTTTCATATATATATAAATGATATTAAACTCAAATTTTAACTTCTGTGATTTAAATTTTTATTACCATCTGCTGACTAGTTGACTTCTGGAGGTTAAAGATGTATGTGCCCACTTAAGTTTATTCACTTTACATTGTCTTTTCTTAAGACAATGTTAGATTTAGCCAAATTATTCTGAAGAGACAAAAATTCCAATAAAAACGATTTTAAATTTTATATGACAGTTTTTCTCTCAGTCAATGCAAGAAAACTGTCACAGATTAGAAAGTCCCCCAATAAAAACAAAAAGAGCTTTTTATAGAGAAAATCCATCTGCTTACTTTTTTTTTCTTAATTAATTGACATGTTCCCCCTTCTCAATTAATTTTAACCTTTTTGCCTCTTCAGAAAAACAGGCCTAAATTTCTTATTTGTATCTTAAACAGACACAATTAACCCTACAATTTAACAGCTATAATTGCCAATTAATTTTTATCATTTGACAGACCATTCATTGTTAATGCTCTAAATTAATAGTCCACTTAAATTCCTTGGTGAAAATTGACATTATTTAAATGCCTGTGTCTTTTAGAGACCAATAATTAACTGGGTAATATAAAACCAATGCAAAAGCAAATAACAGAACAGTAATCTTACTTTTTTCCATTTAATAATGAAACAAAATATATATTGCAGCTGTTTCAAATTCAGACTTTGAATTAAATTTGGCTGCTAATATTAACTTATTAAAATGATTTTGATTTCTTATTTAAAAATTGCTTTACAACATGATAAGAAACAATTACTGATTGTAAATTTTACAATCAAAATATATAATTAGATTATATACACACACATTGCAGGTATATAATTTTTTTAATTAACCTTTAATGCTTTAATCCTTAATTATAATCTTTAATTATTATAACTATATTATTATTATTTACTTTCATGAACTGTTTCCTTATAATTCATTATAAAACAATTTTTACTCATCATCACTATCTAATGTAGTTTTTAATAGTCACACATCTCCCTTTTCTTAGTCAACCTAGCAACAAATATATAAATCTTGCTTTTCTAATATTTTCTTAATATTAACTTGACCCATAAATAAAACTAAAATAATCCTCTGGTTATAAACACATTAACAATAAATTTTTAGATTGCTTACTAGGTCAAACATATGCATACCCATATAAATATGGGTTCAAACCTAGTCTTTACTAAAATCTTTTCTTATTAAAGGAAAAAAATACATACATTATGAGGAAAATTTGGATGGAACCTTCTCTTTCATAGCTAACCTCAAAAGATGGAGCCTTGGACAAATCCAATGGCTACAATGTATATATATGAAAAGCAAAAACAAGTTATTCACATAACTTGCTATCACTTGTTATTTATGATCAATAGATAGTGTTTTACCAAAACCACTGAAAAAAGTGTGAAATTTGTTTGCATAAATGACAAAAGAGTCAGAATTGACTATCTCTTTCATTTGCTCACCCTCAGATCAGCTTATTTCAAGCTATTTGCTATCATCAGTGAAGGATAGAGTTAGAAACTAGATCTAAACACTGACTCAAGCATGAATTTTTCAAACTGGTAAAGTCTTCAAACTCAGCCTAACAAGCCAGATATCTATATGGGTCTGATCTCAGTTCAGTTTCACCATATAGTCAAAGTCTCTGCAATATATATCATTGCAAGAAACCTTTAAAAGTACATTTATGAAAAACAAAAACAAGTTATTCAATGGGTCTGATCTCAGTTCAGTTTCACCATATAGTCAAAGTCTCTGCAATATATATCATTGCAAGAAACCTTTAAAAGTACATTTATGAAAAACAAAAACAAGTTATTCAAGTAACTTGCTATCACTTGTTATTTATGATCAATAGATCACATTTTACCAAAACCACTGAAGCAAGTGTAAAATTTGTTTACATAAATGACAAAAGAGTCAGAATTGACTATCTCTTACATTTGCTCACCCTAAGATCAGCTGATTTCAAGCTATTTGCTATCATCAGTGAAGGATAGAGTTAGAAACTAGATCTAAACACTGACTCAAGCATGAATTTTTCAGACTGGTAAAGTCTTCAAACTCAGCCTAACAAGCCAGATATCTATATGGGTCTGATCTCAGTTCAGTTTCACCATATAGTCAAAGTCTCTGCAATATATATCATTGCAAGAAACCTTTAAAGGTACATTTATGAAAAACCAAAACAAGTTATTCACGTAACTTGCTATCACTTGTTATTTATGATCAATAGATGACGTTTTACCAAAACAAGTGTAAAATTTGTTTACATAAATGACAAAAGTGTCAGAGTTAACTACCTCTTTCATTTGTTCACCCTCAAATCAGCTGATTTCAAGCTATTTGCTATCATCAGTGAAACATAGAGTTAGAAACTAGATCTAAACACTGACTCCAAGTGTTTATGCAAAACGTTTCTATCAGTTTGCAAGTGTGAATTTTTTAGACCGGTAAAGTCTTCAAACTCAGCCTAACAAGCCAGATATCTATATGGGTCTGATCTCAGTTCAGTTTCACCACATAGTCAAAGTCTCTGCAATATATATCATTGCAAGAAATCTTTAAAGATACATTTATGAAAAACAAAAATAAGTTATTCACGTAACTTGCTATCACTTGTTATTTATGATCAATAGATGAAGTTCTACCAAAACCATCGAAACAAGTGTAAAATTTGTTTAGATAAATGACAAAAGAGTCAGAAATAACTATCTCTTTCATTTTCTCACCCTCAGATCAGCTGATTTCAAGCTATTTGCTATCCTCAGTGAAGGATAGAGTTAGAAACTAGATCTAACACTGACTCCAAGTGTTTATGCAAAACGTTTCTATCAGTTTGCAAGTGTGAATTTTTCAGACCGGTAAAGTCTTCAAACTCAGCCTAACAATCTGGAATAGATGTAAATAAACCTTCATCATCTATTATATTTGATCATAATAAATCTTGTCAATATGGATTTAAATTTGATTATAAAAATATGAAAATTATTCAAATTGAACGTTGTTACAATAAACATAAAATAAAAGAGGCTATGTTGATTTCAAGAAAGCGTCAAATGTTAATGAATCACCAGTCATCAAATGTTAAGATAACAGAATTGTGGGAAATCTGAATTGAACTATGGGTATTGTTAAAGGTTGTCTCGTTTTGATTATTCAATGATATATAGTTGATAAAGACTACAAAATGTATAGTGGAAAGTACTTCTAAAAGAATATACTTTATGTAAATTGTACTGTATTTTGATATATATATTGATTTGTACATTACATATATTGTGAAACGAATACAGATATCAAACTTTATTCATTATATATACACACACACACACAAAATTAATATCATTGTCATTTATGGACATATGAAATATTGTGGAAAGAAATTACTTTTCACATATAAAAAATTAAAGAGACACTCTTCCAAGAATAAATGTTTTTAAAACATAAGTAATTTGTCTATGCCTAGAGCCTAGAGTACATTCCTTTCACATTATTTTATATGTGTATAAATTGCTATATTATTAATTATTACATATATATCAACTAATAAGATACAGTGTTGCAGATAATTAAAAAATAAAAGTTTTCTCTTTCACTGTGTAACTTAACTTATGAAAATAATATGCTGATTTAAAAATCATGTTAGCAATAAGATCAATCTCCAAATCCAAGCAGTCAATGAATGTTGACTTATTTAAGAAAAATCTCTAATCATAAGTAGACCACCTATACTTTTAAAACAATATATTATATGTGGGTGTGTTTATTTTATAATGCAATTGTGAAGAGTAGTTTCTTCCCACAATATTTTATATATACATACATGGATTAGATGTTAAATTATTAAAAATAATTTTAAAAAAATAATCTGGTTAATTAGTAATTGCTTAAAGTGTGAATTTAAGAAAAAATTCATTTTGCTAGATTTCTTATCAAATATCAATAAATTTACAATAATATTGTTCACATTAAACTTAATAAAATTTTCAATGATAAAGTGAGATAGATTTATTGTTCTTATTTAAACTTTTTTTATGAACTTTTTACTATCAGACTTTTTTAAAAAATATCAAAATATGTTGAAATAAAATATCACTTAAATGACTTAAAACATCTGGTGTAAAAATAAAAATTGATTGAATTTTAAAAAGGTATAAAATAATGGAAAAGATTATTTTAAGTTTAATGATTATATATTAGATTTTTCTGATGAAAACTATATATATATATTGTAACTGGATGGGTGATATAAGTGGAAAGATGGTAAAATCATCAAATAAACAAAATTTTAAAATTAAAGTAATGCTATATATTAAGATAAAGTATTATTAAAGTAAGATAGATATTAAAAAATGTTAACATATCCCAAAATATATAAGCAATATTATATATTACAGAGAGCATGAGATCCTGAGATCTCTATGAGAGATCAGCCACCTACTTCTTAGAGCAAGCACCAGCATTATAATAAAAGTAAGTATGAGTATTACTCAAAATACATCAGAATCAAATTAACAATTCATCTTGTGACTGGACTGGAAATGGGTCATCTGTAAACCAAGCTAACTATTGAGCCATTGCCAGCTTGAGACAATTATTTAATCATTAATTTGGAGGCCCAAAATAAGTGCTCCTCCAGCAGAATACTTAATATTAAAAAAAGTCAGAAAAACAATAATGCTGGGACATTAAAATATGCTGATCATCATCAATGCTCTGGCTACTCAGTACCACTAATGCATTGGCCAACTATAAACTTCACTTTTAATAAAGTCTAAATTAAATAAAATATAGTGCATCACTTCAGAGAAGCATTTTCATCATCTAAATATATTTTAAGAGAATGTGAAAAAAAAATCAAGGGAAATTTTAAAAAGAATAAAATAGCTTTTGAGGAGATACATTTTTGGAGGCACACTGTGGGTCTGATGGAAAAAAACTGCATCCTGATAAAATTAAATCCATTCATAATTTTCATGCTCTGGAAAATAAAAAGCAATTGCATTCTTTCTATGGTGTTTTCCTTAATAATTTTTGTCTCTATTATTTCACATTAACATCTATCATATATCTTAATAATCAATGATCACTTTTTGTATTGAATTTATTAAAAGCACTACCTACTTTCTGTTAGCCAAAATATAATCCAGTTCTGCTACATTTTCATTTGATGCTTTCATCTTTAGTTCTGTTTAACACTTTTTTCAATAAAATAATTCATAATATATAGTTTTTCTCTTTAGGCAAACTCAAGACACTTTTATTTATATTACCATAATCTAATTTATTCACAACCCTTTTATTTTACATTCATGTACCAATTCAACATTAAATTTTCCCACGACAATTTTAAAATGATTGGTCTAATCAATAGCTTTTTGGTCTTCTATTTCTTCATACCAATGAGAACTTGTTGAAGCATAAATCTGAATCATCTGCATTTGATACTTTCCATTAAATTAAGTAGCTAATCTTATCACTCTGTCTAATACATTCACAATCTCTATAATATTGTTCTTCTAGTTTTCATTTATAATGAAGCTCATTTTACAATTTCTTCCAATATTTTGTGTCATTGTAGCAAATTACATATCCATTTTTATATTATTTGTCTCTTTATCATTTCTTGCATCTTCACAAAGTCTAACAATGTCCAATTTCTTCACTTGCAAATGATACCATTCAAGTTTGGCTGCCAACCATAGTCTGGACTGATGACTTTACAGAAATAGCCACCATATAGTTGTGCATAGCATGATTGTAAATATCTATTTTAAAATATTCATTTACACACATATGTATTTTGTATTCCAAAACACTCAACTGATATTTCACTTACAAACTATCTTAAACTCAAAAATAAAAAGTTAATAATCTCAACACACTGGATGATGTGTGTTGACTGAAGGCTCATCTATGTTTGTATACATTAAAAAGACAATAATGTATGGAGTTTACATTAGAAATTTGTTCTGTTCAGTTTCTTTAAGACCTCAAAGAGGAATCAGACCTTTCGGTTAACAGCAAAAAATTTTCTGCAGCCTGTGTATCATAATAACCTATATCTTAATACTAACAATTTAATATATTTAGATGAGTATAAAAAAGTTATCTTTTTTAAAAAAACAATAATTTTAACAATATGATGAAAATAATGAATTCATTAAATGTGGAATTGAATATAAAGTATTTCTATCTAAAGTTGTTTCACAAAACATTTAGTAGTATAATTGTAATGCTAATAGCATCATATAATACATATAAATGAATGTAAGCAATTATTATCTTCATACATTAAGACCAAACAAAATTCGGTACTATAATAATGAAACAAACATATATTTTTTTACAACTAATAGATAGTATAAAGCTATATTTTGCACAACTTTTAATTAAATATATTTCTAGATTAAAGATAGTAATAATTTTATTATAAGACATTTCAAAATTATTAACTTTGTCTGGAAAATTAATACCAATAGTGGTGATAAAACAAAGCAATTTGGTACTAGCAGAACCACTGATTAAAGTAAATTTTATTCTTTTAACTTTTTCATAGTATTAAGATATAATTAATTTTTAGTATAGGATTACTGTAAATATTATTAAGAGTATTTGACAAAATTTTAAACAAAGATTTTGTATTTTTGTGATAACTAACTTTTTTTTTCCTTCTGTTTGCTCTATGTTTTCAGAAATCTGTTGTTGTTTTTTTTGTAAAAATAAAAACAATCCAATTATAAATGGTCAGCTTTAAAACATCAACCATCACAACAAATTAATAAATTAAAATGAAACATATTTTTTATTTCTTTGGATTCTCGCTGCGGGATAATTGTTTTTACTTCACAATAAGAAAATTTTAAGTTATCACAACTTCTTATGATCTGAGTAATTTGGCACAGAAGAACAATGCAAAATTACTCTAATCTCTCTCTTAGTATAATAGACAACTTAAGGTCTAAATAAAGAATTTAAGGGAGTTTATTTTTACCTATTCTTAAAAACTAATAAAAAAATCAATTTAAATGAATAACTACAAGGATAAGGTTTCCATTTCTTTTTCAAATTAAAACATTTTAATAATATCAATGAAAGACAGAAAGTTTATTTTTAAATTAATTTTTAAAAAGTAAAAAGAAAAAATATTTCGTATAGTGCTGGAAATGTTTCATTTTTATCTTTTAGTTTTCTGTTGTAAATTTGAACTCTTTACAAATCTATATTTTAGGTATGTAAAATACATTGAGTCTTAAATTTATCAATTAGTTCCCCCAGAATTATTTTCTAATGTTAATGCAGTGCTTTAAAAAACAATTAATGAGAAAATCAAATGTAGGTAGGCAAGTAGATCGGTATTAAAAATATATTTTTGAAATAAAAAAGAAATACATGGATGAGAGATCAAAGATTTTATCATTGTCATCATTAAAATTGAGTTGGAATTTTAAAGTGGATCCCAAAAAGTTAATTTAAAATTTTTAAAAAGGGACTAAATGTTATATGAATAGATAAAATAAAAAAAAGTGTGCTTTAGTGATGTGGGGGGGAAGTGGTGGATCAGAAAATTTAAATTAAACTTAGAAAAAAAGTTACATCTTGTAGTGAATATATATGAACAGAAATCCATAGTAAAATAAGTGTTTAGTTTAATGTTCTATACTTTTAAAACATTTATCTGAGCTAAAGAATGATTTTAATGTTGAAATCTGTGAAAAGGCTTCACACAAGTAAATTATCTTACTAGAGAGTGAATTCATTGTTTTTATCTTTTCAATATTGCAGCTGGCGCGTAATATTTATAGAGCTGAATATTTTTTTAGCTCGACTTTTATTATCCGATATTCATTTTAATTTAAAAACCGATAGGTGCATCAATAATTTATATTTCTAAATAATCCAGTAATTGCTCAATTTCAACACTTTTTCGCTTTTCCACTTATTTCCACAAATTAAAATAAAGATTTTCATTAATATTTTGGAAAAAAAAAAATAGTGGTCGTGAATGTAAAAATCTGTTAACTTGAATGCTCAGACCATTGAAAAAATGCTGGAAAACTACTTTCTCATTTATTACTATAATGATTGTAGCAAATGGGCAAGAAAAATCTAAAATCTTTTTATTTTACTTTCTGTACAATTCAAAATATTATTACAATACTGGATGAAATATAAAAAAATAAATATATAAACATCAATTTATTCAAACAAAATATAATATATAGAGTATATGAGCACAGACTTTCACATGATCCACCACTCTCCACTGAATTTCATAACACTGATATACTTGAACACATATATGTCGAAAAGATAAATAATCACCAATATACGTATTTCATGCTAAACCAGCAATCATCAGTTGGTCCAGATTATCATCTGGACACATATATGCTATAAGTGGTAAGATATATATTAAGACAGCCAATCTTCATACTTTAATGGACAGGCTTCAATCTATTCCACACTCGAACTCTTCAACCGTCCATCCAATTAAAAATCTGATGATGGAACGCTCAAAGACCACCCTGAGGCTGAGATTCTTGTCACACCCATGTTGACCTAAGGTCAATCTGACTTCTCATGTACAGGACATAATCCATTTAATATGTATACAAAGAATGGGCAGACATCTCTACTATATAATAAACTGAAACACAGGCTTATTATATACCCGTGTTTATATATATATAATATATAATCCCGGACCTGAATAAACCCTAATTAAATTTCATTAATTTTAGGCCCACGAATACAAAAAAAATATACTAATCATTTTCTAAAATCTTACTTATTACATATATCTTAAACACTAATCAAATTACTTGCTTCATCAATTGTGTTAAAGTTAAAAAAAAAAAAAAAAAATTAGAGTAACAGATTCAATAGTAAAAATTTCCAGGATTGAAATTCAGTTGTTTATTTCTTTTATTGCTCGAATGTAATATCATTTCCCTAGCTTGAGTCTAACTATTTGATTAAATATTTATTTAACTAATTTAAAATGTGAAAGTAATTTTTTCAATGATTCACTTCACATTGTATTTAAACATTTAATACCAAACTAAACACATTATATAATATAAGTAATATTTTTCACAGTTTGGACTATAAAGAAAGTACATTATGTTATCATGATGAATTTTGGGGTTAGACCCTCAAAAGTAATAACTGTATTGTATGTAAATAAATGTTAAATTTTGGACATTTTACTTGTGTGACATGCATATGAAATCTTGGATAACTTAATTTCAGATATAACAGTGACTAGTAAAATTCATGAAATGTTCAATATTTGGTGTCATAAAAAAAGGTTATATATTGTAATGGAAATTGTTTCTAAATGTTGATGAAGTTGAGAAAGTATAATTATTAACTCCTCATTTAACACCCTTATTGAAATTAATGATGGTGATCAAGCCTGTATTTAATCATCTAAAAAACTTAATAATGGTACATTTCCTGATCACTATCTTTCTGACAATCAGCCTTAAGATCATTGTATATTAATAGATTAATTTTTAGATTCATGGAAATGACCAGAGTTTTATGATACCATTATTCCTTACAGAAGAACAACTAATAAACACAACCCAATTAGTACTAACTTCAATTCTATACTTCATTTACATTATACCACCAACATTTCCAGGTTTAGAGAATGGACTAATAAACAATTTAAATGATGAAATAATGAGATTAATCCAAAAAGTAATTTATAAGTTGATAAAATAATTTGTGAAATCCAATAAATTACAGGAATATTGAGTTATTATGTATTTTCATTATCTTAACAATAAACTTACTAATAAAAAATTATATATATATGTAAAATAAATAAAATGTCTGTTAATTAAAAACAAAATTGTAATTATAATTGAAATAATAAATTTAACGGTTTACAAACTATTACAAACAATCCTTAAATCCACAGAAGTACTTTCGGTTAATTTTTTAAACCTGCCTCAACTGCCATTAAATTAAAAAGAAAAGGCAGAAGCAAACATCATCAATTCAAATACCATGAATTTCGTATTTTAATGTTAGCAGCTTGTCGATTTATTAAATGCATTTTATTCCTGTTTATAAAAATTGCCTCTTTAATTTTTCTTTTACTATGGTTTCTCTCTTCAGGAAGAATGTTCACATTTTCAAAATCAAATTTAAATTTATATTTACATGATTTTTCATGATCAAAGAAAACTGAAGGAGACATTAAATCACCATTATTTTTACTTTTTACATGCTTATATAACTATTTATACTCCCTCAATCACTTCTCAATACTGCACCTAGATTCACCTATATATGATAGCATACAATCACAAAAAATTTGATATATGACATTACTTTTCTTCTTGACAGGTATGACATCCTTAGAATTATTGACTAATTTATTAATATTGTTTGGAACATAGAATAAAACATTAAACACATTCTATGTTCCAAACAATATTAATAAATTAGTCAATAATTCTAAGGATGTCATACCTGTCAAGAGAAAAGTAATGTCATATATCAAATTTTTTGTGTTTGTATGCTATTATATATAGGTGAATCTAGGTGCAGTATTGAGAAGTGATTGAGGGAGCATAAATAGATATATGACATTACTTTTCTCTTGACAGGTATGACATCCTTAGAATTATTGACTAATTTATTAATATTGTTTGGAACATAGAATGTGTTCAATGTTTCATTCTATGTTCCAAACAATATTAATAAATTAGTCAATAATTCTAAGGATGTCATACCTGTCAAGAAGAAAAGTAATGTCATATATCAAATTTTTTGTGATTGTATGCTATCATATATAGGTGAATCTAGGTGCAGTATTGAGAAGAGATTGAGGGAGGATGAATTGTTATATAAGCATGTAAAAAGTAAAAATAATGGTGATTTAATGTCTCCTTCAGTTTTCTTTGATCATGAAAAATCATGTAAATATAAATTTAAATTTGATTTTGAAAATGTAAAAATTCTTCATGAAGAGAGAAACCATAGTAAAATAAAAATTAAAGAGGCAATTTTTATAAACAGAAATAAAAGGCATTTAATAAATCGACAAGCTGCTAACATTAAAATACAAGATTTGTGGGATTTTAATTGATGGCGTTTGTTTCCGCTTTTTTTTTTTATTTAATAGCAGTTGAGGCAGGTTTAAGAAATTAACTGAAAGTACTTCTGCTGATTTAAGGATTGCTTGTAATAGTTTGTAAACCGTTAAATTTATTATTTAAATTTTATATATATATATTGTAACGTTTTGATGGTTGTCCCCAGTAAAAGTGGGATATAAAATGTATATTATAGCCCAAAATTTAAATTTTAGACAATTGTAATGCTATAAATTCTGACACATAACATGCATAAATAACTTATTGTATAAAGTTTAAGGATGGAATTCTGTAGAGACAATTAATACATATATTTTACTTATAATTATTTATCTTATAAACCATTATATAATTTCAATACAATAGTTTTCAATCAATACAAACATATTTACTTATATAGATTTATTAGATTTAGTAAAAGTTGCAGTGGCAATGAATTTAATCTTAGTTTATTTAAATGATAATGATCATTTAAAGATAAATGTACTGTACAGAATTTTAGTAAATACAAATAAAAATTTATTTATTACCAGATAATTTATTTAAAAATTATAATAATATATTTTGAATATAACTATTTATTATTAAACTTCTTATTTAAAGACAATTAATAGTATCACATATTAAAATCATAATTATATTTTAAAATTTCAGTTTTAAAAGTTATTTAAAGTAATTTAGTTTGTAAAATATTTATTAATTTTAATTTATTTAAAATGTAGACAGAAGCATAATTATTCAAAAATTTTCTAGTTAATGTTAGATATTGACCAATAAAATTTAATTAATTAGTTTTCTAACATCACTTTGTCTAGAGTATTTAAGGTGAAATAACAGATGAACTGGGAATCAATTCATTAAAAAGTAAAGTGAATAACAGCTTCTCTTAAGTTCATAAAAAGTATAAAAATTTTAAGATATTTTATTTTTTTAAACCAGTAAAAGTAATAACTAAAAGCTGCATAAGGATATAATATATTTTAATAGTAATATTTAAAGCCATGAAGTGATGTTAAACCAGTTTCTTTGTCACAACCTAATTATAGTCTTGAAAGTCAACTCATAATTAAAATGATAGCTAAAGGAATTTTAAAAGAAAAGTTAAAAATATTATCTTTGAGAAAAACTATGAAAAAGGAATACAAATTACAGTTACTTAAAGAGAAATATAGCTGCTGTCACATAAAAGAACATTTGCTATGTCTACCAGATTAAATGGTTTTATTAGTTATGTATTAAATCAGAGAAACAAGTATAAAATACAGATATATAAATTTCATATGCTTATAAAATTAGTTTATTGAATTTTAAAATAATTACTTCATGGCTAATTATAAGTTCAGTTGAAACTAATTCTCTTTTTGAATTAAATAACTGATATATTATAAATAGCTTTGAAAAATTAAAAGAAGAAAATATTTAGCATATTCTTAATGATTAAGAAATTATAAAATGTTAAATATAAGAATCAATATTTATTGTGTTTTATATAAGATAAAATCTTGTATAGATGAATATCTACTTATATTAGCAAATAAAATTATTTTATCATAAGAAAAAGAATATTAAAAGGATAAAAGATAACACAAAATTCTGTTTAATCTTTTAATATTGACTACCAGTAATAAAGATGATATATTATAGTACTATAAAGTTATCTTAATTTATTTATAACTAATGAAACTACTAAATAAAAGTAAAATGAGGGATACGTTGAAGCAAAGCTTATTAGTAAACTAACTTTACATATTCTAAAGTTTTTAACATGGGAAAATTAATGTTAAAATTTATTGTGCATATTCATTAAACTATTTCATTATTATATTGTTTGAGAGTATGTTTATGCCATTTAATTTTAAACATTTGAAGATCAAAAAAGTAATTAAGAATGCATTGGATTTAGAAACTTTTATCAAGTTATTATTATGATTATTTTTTAAATTTTGTTCTTAAATTTACATGTGTTTTTAGAAAAAGAATAAATAAGTAGCACAAAACTCTTACTATGGTGATGCTAAACGAGGAGGTGAAATGAGTTCTCTTTTTTTTTAAAAAAAAAGAGAGAGAGAGAGAGAGAGAAAGATTTTTTTTAATTTTTAATTTTATTGTTGATATTTTTTGATATAAAATATAATATTATATGTTAAAATTAGAAACAAGTGAAATAATTTTATGTGCAACTAATATATACGACTAAGGAGTGTTATCTTTTATTATTCATTTTCATTTTAAAAAAATGAAAAGTATGCTTAAAGAATAAATAGAAAGTACGAGTTATGGAATAAGAGTTTGTGTGGATAATATAATACTTTAACTTTATGTTTTAATAGGTCTAAATTTTTAAAATTTGATTGTGGTAAAAATGTTTTAAATAAATTTATTAATTTATTATAATAAAGTATATTTAATAAGTGAATTGAAATAATGGTGATAAATCAAAAATAATAGGATTCTATAAAAATAACAATAAATATACTATAAAATATAATGTGATCTATGAGTGTATGAAACAGAATGAATGTTAATGTGTAAAAATAATTATGATCTCATTTGTTGTATTAGAAAAAGTATCATATTGACAATTATCATGGTAAACTATTTGTTTTGTAACATGATCTATAATGTTGATAGATGAATATATGCTAGGAAGATGGGATTATATTATTGGCCCAGAGGTAGTTTATAGTCATAGATGGTGAAGATATAGTATAGAAAGATAAATTGAAGTTCCAGGATAGGATAAAATATTATCCTGAAGAACTGATTAGATAATTTAATGGAATAAATTTGTACAATAGTCATATGTTTTATTATAGGGAAATGAGAGGATTTTCCATGGAAACACAAGTGTTATATACACTGTAAGAGCTTGATGGATAAGCCAGGATATATTGGGGGTAAGATCATTAAGAAAAATGACTACTTTCCAAATTATGACATATCTTAAAGAAAGAAGACATCCATTCTTATATTTTCATAGTAATTTAATAAAATCAGTTTCTTATCTGTGAAGTTTTATATGTTATAGTAATATATAATAGGTATCACAAGTTGATTAGTTATTTTTTAGGAATTTTATACTTTTTCTTTCTATGATTTGTCAGATTGGCATCAAAAGTCATAAAACCATACAAAAAAAAAAACAAAAACAAATATTTTGTATTCAATCAAAATCTGAATAACTTATTGTTTAAATGATAATACTGAGATCAAAATAAGAATGAAAATATAAGTGAGAGAAATGAAAAGTGCATAAAAATGATTGCTAGTTTTTTGAAAAAGAATCTTTGACTCTATTATCTATTTAAATACATACTCTTGCATCAATGGCTGTGAATTAAATTTTATGTATGTTAGAACTTATAGTGTACATGGAATTATTAACTATATGATGGATTTATTTATGGTTTTATTCTATAAATTTGGGGTCAGATTCAAAGGACTACCTCAATCAATTAAGAAGTGTTAATAGTAAATAGAGGCCAAATTCAAAGTCCCACCTTTCATAATTAGTAAGTTATTGTTAAATTGTGATTCAGATCTAATGTGACAACTCTTTAGATGTATCATTATAGGAAAGGTGCCTTGGTTAAAATTACTCCATATTAGATACGTGTGTGTGATTATTGTATTAAGAATATTATATAAATAAATATATTGTATTTTTGAGAACTGACATACTTAAAATTATCTACAGGATATTAAAAATCAGAGATTTACTCTATACAAAATGTGCTTGATCATAAAAAAGAACATAAATTGTATTATGAGATTTAATTGAAATATTAATAATTTAAGATTAATCAAAATAAACTAGAGACACATTATAAATGTCTATTATTTTCCACCATGCACGTGAACTAAAAAAAAGAAGAGAGAAAAAAGAGATTGGAGAAATGAGTATATTGGAAATAAAAAGATAATTATATTTATCTGATAACTATAATACTTTGTAATAAATTATTGTTTTGTTTTTGATTTAAATAGTGTGTTAACATCTTTATATGTAACATTGTTTTGTCTGCATATTTTGTTCCTATCCATCTCATCAGAAATAATATATATTTTGTGGGATCTACCCTTGTATTGCAATTAATGAGACTGTAGTGGCCATCATCATTACATTGAAGAAAATACTTTCAAAGCTTATTTAAATATATATATATATAATAAAAATTCATAAAACATTACAGTATTAGCAAACTAAACATTGCTAAAAATTTTCTACAACCATGGTATTATAAATAAACCTTTTCAAATGAAATTCAACTAAGCATATCATCTATATATACCAAACAAAATAGCCTTCCCATCATTCACTTCAAGACTTAACATCAAAGGATATTTTCATGAGATTGATGGCCTCAGGCTTCACATATTTTATCATCAAAATATTTTGAATCTGAGGCTATCAATGTCATAAAGATATCCTTTGATGTTAAGTCTTAAAGTGGATGATGGGAAGGCTATTTTGTTTGGTATATATAGATGGTATGTTTAGTTGAATTTCATTTGAAAAGGTTTACTTGTTAATAGATGAAAACATAGTTATGAAAGAATTTAGTAAAGTTTAGTTGTTTGGACTAATATTGTAATGTTGTATGAATTTTTTATTTATTTATTATTTCTAGTATAGAATTAGACAATATTTACTTTTTAAGAATATGTGCATAAAAATATATGTGCAGATCTATTTGCTGATGTTTAATGTTATGTGCTATTCTAATTAATTACATGAATGTAAATAATTTAAACATATATAGATTGACCATTACTATATATATATATATAATGCCACTTTTCCATGTAATACATAAAATAGCATAAATAAATTGCTATAACTAGTATACCTAATAAAATATGTGATCTCCAATGGTGGTTGTTTTTGATATTTAAAAAAATAGAACACCAAAGTTTGCATACCATAACAACAAATATAAGATGAAATTTTGTGTACAGTAGTACTATTCAATTAATACCCATACTATGCTAGCATATAGCACTTAACCATATAAATGGATATCATGAGTACATGTGTATATTACTCATTTAAACACTACAAACTTTGCTATAACAATTATGTGAACATATAGAACACAATATTGTCTTCAATTTTAAAAATTTTATTTAAGGTAATCATATTTTGTTTTAGTTATGAAGTAATTTTTTTAGTGGTTATGCAGTATAGCATTTTTCTAACAAAGCTTTAAAGGTATTCTTCATGAAAGACTTCTTTAAATTGATATTTTTTACTAAATTCTAAATACTCAATTGCTACAGGTTGTAGTATAATAAAAAAAAATCACTAGTTGAGTAGTAGCAATAAAAAATAGTGTGCTTATGAAAATAGTTTTCCTTGAGATATTTGTAATGTTGTATGCTTAGGCACACACACACATATATGTCATTACTAGAGACAGATTTATTAACTTATTCTTTGTCATGATTGTAAAAATATCTTGTGTGCATTTCAATTTGCAATTCCAGGCAATGGAAAATATTAATCCCTCAACAATATGTTGATAAATAATTAAGTAATAAATAGAATGTAGTTTAAACTGGAACAAATCATTCATTACATGTTTTTCTTTTAGAAATGCATTGAAATGAGTGTTTAGACAATTACCATAGGAATTTCACTATATGTTAAAAGAAAGAGATGATAATAAAAGAGATTTAATTTTTAGCATTTTGATATTAAATGTGATTCCAACATTAATGTTCATGCAACACAACTTATACCAATGTACTCTCTATAATAATATTATTATACAGAAAAAGAATCGGAAACTAATTTTTTTTTATGTTGCACCTCAAGTATTCAATGCTCAATAATATGTTAAAAAAGTACATATCTACAAACAACAAAGATTATACAAGATATATAATTATCATAAAAAAATGTAATTTGCTGGAAAAGGTTTTTTTATGATAATTATATACTTTGTATAATATTTGTTGCTTGTAGTTATGTATTTTTTAACATATTATTGACTATTGAATATTATTTTTGATCATGTGATATTACAAAGTTCCATAGATCTCAATTCATTATATTAAAATTTATTATTATTTTACAAATCAAAATAATAATATTATAAGAATACTATATTTTTATAATAAAATATTTATTTTGATCTTTTGTAGAAAGAGATTTATAAATGTATTTTTTTAAATTAATACCTGCAAAAAACAAAATTCAAAGAATCATAACTTATGGATAATCTATTTCAATATAGTTTAATATCTCATTCATAATAGGTAAAACATCAGGTAGACATTTTTTCTTCTTTTAAAAAGATGCTAGAATAATTAATTTGTTCTTCATTGTAATAATATCACATATATTCTAAGTCCTGAATATGATGATATGCACATCACTGCATATTACAACTTTAATTTTAAAATCTTTCAGATTTATTACCAAATGGCTAATGTATGATCATAATGATAATGGTGATGACTTCTATTATCTCATTACAATTTATATAAATTCTATAAATGGCCAGAAATAATATAATGTAATTTTTTAAAATGGAAACACCTGTTTCATGCTTATTTAAGGATTTGGCAAAGGGAGATTTATTTGAAATTCAAATATGAAATTCCATATTAGTAAAATGATATAGCCAAGGTAATATATGGTTTCAGTCTAATTTAATACAAATAAAAGCACAGACACATTAAATATAGGTAGTTGTATATGCATTTAAATAAACGTAGTTTTATTTTAAGTTTATATAAAAATGCTTTTAATTTTAGACTAAATAAAAATAATTTATTTTATTTTAGACAGGAAATAGTAACCTTTTTTTTTTTTTATAGGAATTAAACATTTATTTAGATAAAAAGATTTAATTACACAGACTTTTTTTAATTAATGAATAACAAGTAAAAAAACTACATGATATTAACATTTTACATAAAATGAATTGAAAATTAGACATAAAATGTGTATTATATTTTATGTTATTAGAAATAATTATCCTTAAAATGATGCGATATTTTTAATCTTTCATTAATATTTGTTATACATTTTATTTCCTTGTTTTAAAATTTAACTTTGTTTAAAGATACAAATATTTAATTCTTTAAAAAAAATTTCAGTATAAAAAGTGTTCAGCAGAAATCAATTTTTCTCTTTTTTTTTTTTCAGTTTTTACTTTGCTTTACTAATCATCAATAGAGAATTAATCTTCCAAGTAATGTGCAACTAACAAGAATCTTCCCCTGAAATCAAAAAACTTTCCATACAATGTCAGTTTACATTTTGAAACTCATTACTAAATCTATAGAACCAGTTTACTGGAATATTCTTGGTCCTTGAAATAGGTAATTAAACTAATCATGTTCCAACCAAAGCATACAACTATCTATGAAGCAAATTAAAATATGTGTAAAACTGAGGATGACCAAGTAAATAGTTCAAGCATAAATGGAAAATTGATTATGACTAATATTTAAAATTATCTGAGAATAATATAGGATCTACAATGCCAATAGAAACTTTGAATTTTGATATAGAGCAGCATATATATATATTTTAATAAAATAAATTTCCTTATTAATGCCAATGGATTCTGCTGACTCATTCATAAAGACTCATTTGAAGTAATTATATAAAAGGCATTTTAATTTATAGATATTTAAATGATTTAAATTCTAAAATGAATTGTATTTTTTCATTAAACTCATGTTACTATGTATTTCACTATCAATTTCTTAGTTAATATTTTTTATTTATTTTGAAATTAACAAATATTGTGTAAATTAAAATTAACAATTTAAGTTATATAGTTATAAATCTAGTTATAAAAGTTTAAAAGAGAGGACAAAACAGTGTTTTATAAAGGCTGAACTCCTTAATTGTTTACTTTAAATTATTTAATGAGAATGAATAGTTTGGCGTGCACATATCCTCCTAATATTAATATAAGTTATTCGAAAATAATGTTATTTATGTAAAAATGTATAAAATATAAGTCAAAACAGATATATCATTGGGAATGGTAATTCTAAATTAATATCGCTAAATACTATAAAATTTAAAATAATTTATTAAGACCAATATTTAATTATTTTTTTAAAAAAAGAGGGAAAAAGAAATTTAGTGGATTTATTAGCACTCTGTTAAAGTGGCACTGGAATGTGCTTCTATTTTATTGATTTATTAAAATAGGCTTGTCTTGTTAGTATATATATATGATTGCATAAAGGAATTTTCTGTTAACTAAAAGGAGACTCTTTTCTTTCTCTTGTAGGATTTAGAGAAACAGCAAAGTAACTTTTTAATGACCAGTCTATACATTCTTGTTGTCAGAACTCTTATTAATTTGTGATTCTTCATATAATATACAAACATGAATAGGATGCTCACCAACATGCATTAGTCAACATGGTGATTTTATTGGATTTTCATTTCTAATATCAAAAAACACCATGGTATTTTTTCTCAGTTGTCTCTAGCTCTAAACTGGAATAAGTTGAGCTTTCTTTAAAGGTGAATGTGTGTGTGAATGAATTTTTATTTTCTAATAGTCATTTACAATAATGACTGACAAACATAAATCATGGCTTTTAATTCCAGAAGACTACAAACACAACAGCCAAGGCAGCAATTGGTGGCCAAAGACTGTGGGTGATAAAAATCTTCTTATTTCAGATCCAAGTTGCCATTTGATAATAATATTTTACTTAAATACTTACAATTGCAGATCACTTTTAAGTAGAGAAAGATTGCAAGAATTGGTAGAAAACCATCTCATATTAAATGAGATATTATTAGTCTTTGTAAAGTTAGAAGAAAAAGTGAAGAGTCAATTGATTTAAAAAATGAACATATACTGTACTACAAAGGCACAAACATTGGAAGTACAAGTGGAGTACTTTATTATAAACACAAAGTGGAAGAACAACATTGCAGAGGTTGATGGTATATCACACAGAATAGTGAGATCAGTTATTCAACTTAATAGTAGATATCAAATATAGATAATTCAGGTTTATGGCACAATAATTTCTCATTGTTATAATAAAATAGTTTTTATATGGATGTACAAAAGGCTTTTAATCAGATTACACAAGATTTTAAAATTGTCATGGAATAATTTAATGTTAGAATTGGTAAATAATTGAAAATGACAGTGCTTTAGAAAAATTTGGTTCTGATGATTGAAATGAGAGAAGTTAAAGACTTGTAGAGTTTGCAAACAAAAACCCGTATATTATGAATCCTTTTTTTTTTTTTGAGAAAAATATTAAACAAAAGTAATATGGAAGCAAAAGCATCCAAATGAAGGTACAGTAAAATTGGATTATATGTTGACAAGCAGGAAATATATATTCCAAGATTATAATGTTCTTAATAAACTCAACACAGGAAGTGATCAATGATTAATGAGATGTAAAAAACATAATGCAAAAGTAAAGAGATAAAAATTATTAAAAAACATAATATTCACAATTGATATTCCTAATCTTCAAAAACATTCTGTTGAATTAAAATTAAAATTGGTGAATCATTTTCAAATATTAATAGATTTTGGACATGATTCAGACTTCAATGTAATCAATAGAAAGGTAACTGATATACCTTTAAAAACTGTAATGAAGATAGCTGGTAGAAAAATGCAGCAATTGACCAATAAAATTTTTGATTTAAGACAATTTACGAAAAAAATGAAGAATATGAAATGTATAAAACTGATGTATTAAGAAGGACTGAATATCTCAAATTATGTAAAATGTTGGAAAAAGTATTGATATTGATATAAAAAAAGTATAATTGTGAACTAGAAAATAAAGCTATAGAAGAGAATAAAAGTCTCAAGAGTGTAAAATAACATCTTAGTATTGATAGGAAAATTATTTCTGCAATAAGATCAAAAGATGGAACTATTATTAAAAAGAGAAATAATATCATAAAGTGTGTAGTAGAAATCTATAAAAAATTATATAGCAATAAAGAAAAAAAGTATTTCATACAACTACCATAGCTTCTCATTGCCCAGTATTTTAAATGTAGTGAGACAGTCAATTAAATTTATGAAGAAAGAAAAGTTCCACATAGTAACAGAATTTTGATCAATATGTTTAAAAAAGCAAAAGAAAAAAAATTGGCAAAGTTATATAAATGTCTAAATCATTCTTTGACTAGGTTTTTTGTTTATTAGTACCCCCTCCTCTTATAGACTCCCACCCTTTCTTTTACAAAAACAATATGGCTTTTTTATTATATTCCATAATGTTCTTAGATTAACTAAATAATTAATAAATCAAATTAATGGTAAATTTTTATTTTTTTTTATTTTACATATTATACTTCATTTCAGTTTTTTATAAAAGCAAAAATAAATAAAATATTAAAATGTTTGATCACATTAATTTACAATGAAAATTCTTACAAATGGTCAATGATTTTTTTTAATATACACAAGTTTTCTAATGTAGCTCTTCTTAATAATTTCAATGTGATCCTTGAGTTTGTTTCATGGAACTGACTTTTGAAATCAAGTTCAAATGAAGACAAATGCAATCTTATATCAGAATCCACATTAAGTTTATTAGTGTTTATACTTAAAAGCATAAGATGAAAAGGCTGATTCAGCAAGCTGTATATCAAGATAATAAATACTTTAATGTTTAGTAACTGATATATTCTTTCCCTACTGCTCAGAAATCAATGATATTTCATTTTTGAAATCATATTGTGAAGAAGAATCAGTTGACAGTTTAATCATTTTTTTTGTCTGATATGGATAATTTTTCAGCTTGTTAAAAATAGACTTGTTGAATGAATTTGAAGTCCAATTACTTTCATTATATGACATCATTGTTCTTTTAAGTGATATATTATACTAATTTTTACTTCTTTTGATAATTTCAGCTCACTCTCAGATAAGAAACTATGAAGTGTTTCAAAAACTTCACACTGCTCTTTATCAATGCAACATTCCCGAAAATCTAATTTCTTAATGTCTCAATTTTGTCAGACATTTTAAAGATAGTTATAAACTGTTCTATAACCCTAAGTTAAATTTATTTATTTCTGAAAAAATATTAAATAAGTATGCAAGTTGTTGAAGCCTCAGTTTCATGAAACATGGACTTTAAATAAAAATGATGGTCATTTAAAAAAACTTGCACATCATATCTCAATTTAAACAATCATGTGAGTACATTTTTATGAAAGCCACCTCACTTCAGGGTGCAAAATCAATGTTAAATGGAGGCTATCCATCTCTTCACATAAAGAGTTAAATAATCTGGGCTTTCTTGAACTGGTTTTAATAAAATTAACAGCTTTTACAAATTGACTGAGCATATCCTTTAATGAATGTGGTAGATTTGGTTGTGAGGCTTTGTCTATGTATACAACAATGACACTAAGCTATATGGGATGTGAATTCTTTGATATGACCATGTAAGCCTCTATAATAGCCAGACATAGATTTTCCACATTTGTACACATACCACAGCAATTAGTACAATCATTTTTTTTTACAAAACATAATCCTGAATGGCATTGAATATGTTTCCATCTGTACATATTTCTGAAAAGGGTTAGCACAATAATAGATGTTCCTCATGAATGTTATCATTTAATTATCTTGCAATAGCAAGCAAACACAAATTGAAAACATCATTACTTTCATCCATCTATATAGAAGCAGTGATTCAATGTCATCAGACATTTCCTTAATTCTCTGAGAAATTTTATTATTTAAGAATGTAATATTGTTAAGTATTTGGACATAGTCATTACTGAACATACATTGAGCAGAATTTTTGATACATGAAGATATAAATTTTCAACAATTGTATGATTTTTTGACTTTTAGGAATATGATAACTTATTTTGTATGATGTTTCACTTGCATTTTTAATGTTTTGTTTGCAGATAGCACAAAAGAAGTTAGATTCAGGCTGCTTAATAGTCACTGGAACATACTGACATCTTTTTCTGCATATATTGGATGATTTGCCTGTAAATGATGCATTAATTAATATGGATTCATGATGCTATTAGATAATATCTCTACCCAAACAATGCACAGTGACTTTGAATAGTCAGTATCTCCAATGAATGAAAACCCATATCTGAAGAATTCATCAGAATATTCTCCTTTTAGGTGAAGCACTGATGTTTTGAGCTTTTTTAATAATGCTAATTACCATAAAAGTCCCATCAATTGCTAAACACTTATCACCTTGGTTTTTAAATCACCATGATGCTTCGAAATATTTGATAGTGACTCAATGGATTGATTTTCAAAGTTAATTGTTTTTAGTTACTTATCCATTTTAGGACACAAAATAATATTTAAAAAATTCCTGGAATAATTATTAAAAAGCTAATTAAGTATTTAAATCACGTGAAATTTAATCAAAAAATAAAAATAATTACCTGCTTTCAATTATTCTTTGAGAAACAAATGCAGGATCATAAAATATAATAGTTGGCTAGTGACCTTGAATAATTACTAAATTATAGAACATGTCTATTTATTTTTTCTATTCTCTTCCCAAGAAAGCTATTACACTTACAGCACCGATAAATAATATACAGATGTTTCATCTCCATATAAGAAAATGTGTTCAATTTTGGAAGCATCCTTTGGAAAAATTATTATTAAAAAATTTAAATTTAAATTGTAAAACCCCTCTTAAAGCCACTTTATACTTTCAATGTTTTTCAAATTATTTGATATAATTATTTGAAAGCATAAAATCCTACAGCTATTTGAAGAAATTTGAAAGTGGAAATGGCTGATGTACAGCAATTTGAAACTTTTCAACGTTTTTTGGAGTTTGATAAAAATATTCTAAAATGTTTAATATGGATGAGCAGTAAAATGTAAAATACGTACATACAATGGGCTAATTATTTTTTTATCCATTCTTATTAATCTTTCCATTGATTTGTTTTCTTAAATTATTTGTAAAGATACTCATAATAATTCGATGGATAGCAACTTTAATATTTAGAGTTTTGTTTGATTGTGAAATTGTAATTTAAT
The DNA here is from genome assembly GCA_028023455.1 of Epiperipatus broadwayi. Lineage (NCBI taxonomy): Eukaryota > Metazoa > Onychophora > Udeonychophora > Euonychophora > Peripatidae > Epiperipatus > Epiperipatus broadwayi. The sequence goes on along the minus strand of JAQFVV010012676.1, from coordinate 351,564 downwards.
ATAAAAGATTATATAATATTCAATACATTCAAATTTTGTAATATTTTGTTTTTGTTTTTACAAAGAAAAAATACAAAAGAAATAATTAAACAAAGTTGATACTTTGTATTGCATATAAATAATTACACCATATTGAAGAGTTTCAATTTAAACTTACATTTGAATTTTTTAATAATTTTTCAAATGAGATATTTCAAATTCGTGTCCATTTTCTTATATGGAGATAAAACATCTGGATATGACTTATCTGTGCTGACAGTTTTTTTTTTTTTGTAAACTTAAATTATAACATTGTTTTTATTTTTTAATTTTAATCCCTTATTGCTTTTTCTTTCTACCATTACGAATAATACTTTTATATACACACAAATGGTCTGCCATGTATTTACAGGAGTACACATACTACAGGCTGGGAACCACTGGTCCAAATGATAAAGGTGTACCAGATAATTAAAAGAATGCAGTATCAATATTAATATTTAAAACAGATGTTAAAGAAGATATTAGAAATTACAGATCTATCAGTCTTTTATTAGTTTTATACATAATTTTTATCAAAGTAATTTCAACACTTCTACATTGAATTTTAACAAAACAAAAGAAAAGACTGGGTTTAAAAGTGGTTTTTGTACAGTGAACCATATCCAAGTACTAAGAGAAATTATAGAAAGAACCAATAAAGATGGTTTGCCATTATTCTTTGGATTTGTAGATAAAAGGTATTTGATTCTATAAGCATTTCTTTAATGATTATAGCACTGGATCATTAAAGTATAGACCCAAGATATTGTCATATTCTGAAGAATGCTTATAAAAATTCAACATCAACAATTAGATTACATAATGATACTAAAAAAAATTAAAATTAATAAGGGTGTGAGACACAGTGATTCCATAACTCCAAAACTTTTTACAGTAGTTTTGCAAGAAGTATTATGTGGATTAAAATGAGAAGCTAAAAAAATAATATTTTCAAGTCATCTGAATTTTGCAAATGATATAATTGTTTGTAAAATTAATGCTTTAGAGCTTCAGGAAATGTTGCACAAGTTATCAGATGAAAGTAAGAAAGTAGGATTAAAAGTAAATGTTAAAAAAAGACTAAAGTAGTGTTCAATGAATATTCTTAAAAAAATATAATTAAGATTGATAATGATGACTTAGAAGAAGTTAACAACTAAAAATACCTTGGTCAATATATTACTACAGATGGATGCATAATGAATGCAATTAATCATAACATTAAGCTTGGTTGTAGTACTTTTGTTAGAAATACTATTAACAAAAAACATGACCATGTGTTTAAAAAAAGCTTTCAATAAATGTTTATTATCAGTTTTTATTTATGGATCTGGGACTTGAAAAACAACAGAGAAACTTCATACCAATCAATAAAGTATGAGATGTGTATATTAGGAATAACAAGGTGATGGAAAACAAAATACATGGATGAGAGAACAAACAAGTGTTACTGACATCTTTGACAGAATTATGAGATTGAAATAGAGTTGGATTAAACATTTTTCAAGAAGAGATTATAGTATATAGAGAGATAAAATCTCTAACTGGATTCCAAAAACCATAAAAGACTTGCGATAAAACTCCATGTGATATGGATAGATGAAATAAGGAAATGTGCTGGGAAATTTGAAGAAGACAGGCTAGAAATTAGAAAAAAATGGATTAAACTTGGATTAACTTTTATTCTGTACTGCATTGATAAGTTGAAATGATATACATCATTTTTAATCAGTCTCTCCAAATTCAATCCCTCTTTTTTGATCAGTAGCCTTTTTATTATTTTAACACTTATCAGGTCAATACGGGATGAATGTTTCTCCAAATTTAATCAATCTTCTTCAATAACTATCCTCTATTCCCCACATCACCCCAATACACTTCCTTTTTTCATCCATCCATCTCACATTTAGTCTCTTGGAATTTAGTTATAAATTTCAACTCTTCATTTACAATAATCTCTTTTTTACATTATGTCCAGCCCTACTCCAATCCCTTAATTTTTTTAATGATGTTAGAACCACCTGTTTGTTCTCTCACCCATGTGTTTAGTTTTTAACTTTTTTTTGTTACCTTTAACATACATATTCCCATACTTCATTGAATGGTGGCACTAAGTCCTGAATTGTTCTAATATGGGTCTAAGTCTTAAATCTATATAAAAAACTGATAAAAAACATTTATTAAAAACCTTCCTTTTTAACACATAATTATGTTTCCTGTTAATATTATTCTACCAAAAGTACTACAACTAAATTTAATTCTATAGATAATTTCTTCTATTTTTCCCCATCTGTATTAATAATCTGACCAATGTATTTGTAGTTGTTTACTTCTTCTAACTCATCTTTATCAATCTTTATTTTTTCCTTTTGCGAAAATCCATTGAACATATTTTAGTCTTTCAAACATTTTCCATTAGTCCTACTTTTTTATTTTTATCTGATAACTCTTTCCATTAGTTTTACTTTTTTTTATCTGATAACTCTTGCAATATTTCCCCAAACTTTGGAAAATTACATGGAAATTAATAACTTTATCTGCAAAATCTAGATGATTTAAATAATTTCCATTTTCTTTTTTAACTTATTATTTTAATTTATAAAGTATTTATTACAAAACAGCTGTAAAAAGTTTTTGAAATATGGAATCAACCTGTTGTACACCTTTTCAATGTTAATCTTGCTAATATTTAGTTTAATTACTGCCACTGCAATTTATAAATATTTTTTAGAATATAATCATATCATGTATACATTGATGACCCAATACTATAATCACTGAATAAATTCTTGTAGAATCACATGCCTTTTCATAATCCTCAAATACAAAGCATAAGGGCAACCCATATTCATTGGTTCTTTTAATAATTTCTTTCAATATATGGATAGAATCAACTGTACTAAATAATATATTATATATATAATATAAGTAAGTAAATTAATTTAATTTCATTCAATTTGAGTTATAAATATATTAATTAAATTTAGACAAAAAATAATTTGAACAAAACTAATTAAATGGAATAGTTGTAAAGATTTCATTGTTGACAGTCCATCTTTAAATTCAATAAACTTTAATTCAAGTTGAGGCTCTTGATTGGGATTAAAAAAAATCAAGTGATTGTTCATTTCTATTAAGATATTCAATTTATTATTAGAAATTAAAATCGTAAAATGAAACATTTTGTTTTTAATCTATAGAAATGTTTTAGTCTACAATTTTTTTTAAAATATAGCCTTACAGTATTAATATTAGAAGATCAATTTGCTGCTATATAAATTCAAATCATTGTTACTTAAACCGACTTTTTTATTTGAAAAAAGGGATAATATCTAAATTCCAATTGATCAATTTCTGCCTTTTCCTTTCTCTTTTGTGATCACGATGTCATACCAATTTTTTAATCCATAAAAAAATATTATGTTAATAAAATATAATTGTTTTAAAAAAAAACTTGCGTTATATTATATATCATTTGCTTTGATTCATGGGAACATCAATCTCAAAATTTTAAATGTATTATAGTAGAATATAAATGGCAATAAACTGGCAAAGGAATAATAATAAAACCTTCATATTAATTATATAATACTAAATGCTATTATTAAATGGTTAAGTAAATCAAACCCCTAAAGATTTTTATATATGACTTTAAAGTAAAAAGTTAATTAAGACTGATAAACTTTGAAGTCATTAATCTTTATTTTAAAGTTGATAGTAGATTATTCAATTTTATTAATTTATTCTATTTATTTTAATGCTTCTTTTAAAACTATAAATATTTTATTTACTATGTTTTAAAAATTTATCAAATTTTAATATACAAAATATAATTTATTTAAAATTTTATTATAGTTTATTTTAAATTTAAATTTTTAGATATTAAAGCACAAATTATAGGCTTGTGTTAATTTTATATAGAGCCGATAGATGTCACTATGTATGCAATATAGGTTATTTTTGTAGTTAACCAAGACATATTGAAAAGGGCAAAAAATATAAAAATTGCCAAAAAGAGCTTTTATATATTATGATTATATGATTATATTACAGCTATTGTCATATATTATTTTGTTGTTAGATAAAGATATTTTATTCTATACCATATCTAGGATTTATTTTTAGAACTAAAATGTATGAATTATTATTTATTTAAGTTTACTCATATTATTTAATACAATATACATCTGACAATATAATTTATTTATTCTTTTTATATATAACAAATCTAATTAATAAATCTTTAGAGTTATATTATACATTTGTTTATTATTAAATTTATGCAATTTTAAACCTTTACACTACATAATAAAGTTGAATAATTTAATCACTTATATTTTAAAAATATTAATAACAAATGTCTAAATAATTTGCATTACTGCTAAATGTAAGCTCTGCATTTATTTAGAAAGCACATTTTTGTTTTGCAATTGTAATTTATTTATTTTTTTCTATGAACAAATGTCATAAATAAATATAACTTTTTAAATATAAATTATTTTTTATTGCTGTATATAGATCAAAAATAAAATAAATAACAAGTATTTATTTTTATATATGAATATCATGATTTATAATACACTTTTTTTGTTATAGGAATATAATTATTTATTTGAGTTTTTTTCTCATAATGATTAAATTTATTGTTTATAAGAAGATACACACAGTGATAATGGAAAAAGTAAGTGTATCAAAATATATTATTTCTGGATTATAGATTTTATACTTTTCTTCAAATAATGTGGAAAATAATAAAAAATGTCATTGATATTTTATAACTATATTATTATTTCACAATTATGTAAAAATATTTAACTTTAAAGTTTTTAACTTAATTATTATCTTTATATGCTTAGATGTTATACACATTTAAATGAATCATAAATTTTCCACATTTATAGATATTTGAAAAATATTTTGAAGATGAACAATAGAAAGGGTTTGACAGAATGAGAAAGAAAGTAAGAAAAAAAGAAAAAAAAATCTTTTTATTTTTTAATTTTTTTAAAAATAAAATTAAAAAACAAACAAACAAGGAAGAATTGAAAAATAATCACATTTTATTGCCTTTAAAGTCTACATTATGGTTAAACTAGTTTTTTTTGTTATGTAACCATTTCACTTTTTCTTTTCAAATAATTCAATTTATTTTTTGTAAAAAATAAAAAAAGGTTATAAAATTACAAAAAAAATGTGAAAGGCTAAAACCTTCGTCAGATGCACCTTAAAAATGCTTATGTGACAGCCAATAATAATAATAATAATAATAATAATGACTGGTCATGGAACTCTCAATTCAAAAATACAAGCCAGAACTATGAGAAAAAGATGGGACCCACTTTCTTCTCTATTTAAATTTATATATAAATAAGCCAGACTCAAGCATTCCGAACTAAGAGCGTGAAGCTTAAAACACCTTTACATTTAATTTACTAAATATTATATGCAAATAACATGAAATCTTTCAATTTACTATGAACCAATTTTCAAATCTAATGAAATGATAGTAACAAATGTAAATATATTAAATTTATTAAGCACAAGCAGATGATATGCAATCTTTAATTTTTTTGTCAAAATTATATTTTTTGTTTTTCCTTGTATTTTTCTTCTTTTCCATGACTTATTAATTTATTTCAACACATTTAACACAGATATATATATATATGTGTGTGTGTGTTTTATAAATATATCTCACTAGGGTTACAATATATATATATTAAATATACAAAAAAAATGTTAATCAGTTTTAGTTCACTTACTAATCATTTATATCATAAATAAGATATTCAATTTAATATAATTGGTATTTTACAAACAATTTATTACTTATTCCAATTAATAATCATTTTTTTATCTTATATATATTTCAATTATTATACTTATGATCATCTATAAATGAACAAAAACAAGTTATTATGTAAAATCCATTATAACTGTTTAAATCTTATCTTAGAGTTATTAAAATTTTCTTTCTGTGTAACCATTTATAAACATATATTCATTTATACACATATATGCATTAAATGACCTATAAAACAAAAATACAAATAAAAATGAAATAAACAAGATGTATAACCTGCAGTTGAATAATAAATATTAAACAATGTCAACTATAGAGTTCATTTATCTTAAAAGTCCTTTATTAGATTCACATGAAGAAAATCTATGAAATGATAATGTTTTTCAAAGAAATAATTTGTTTATTTTTAAAATATTCAAAATTTATTACAATAAATAATGCATAATAGATTATAGCAATACTTATATTTCAGTTGATGTTGAGTAACGAGCATTGTTTTATTTTTCTTAAAAAATATAGAACAAATGGATATTTTAGTAAATCCAAAATCATTACACATTTGATTATAATCCTTGACAAATTATTTATTGGTGCACAATAAATTTATGTATGTTTATTCATACAATAAAATCCCACAGGCATTTTATATTTTTATTCCAGAATGTTCTTAAAGCAAATTCTATTTATTCGTTGTTATTTTAAGTCATCTCTCAAAGGGAAAGGAATTGAACTTTGGAGTAAATGACAATTTTTTTATTTAGTTTTCCATTGTGTGATTTACATTAAACTTTTTTTAAAATATATATATATTACACTTTTTAAAAATTTATTTACTGAAAAAATGCAGTATACCAACTGAAGTTAATCCATGGCTTTTATATCATTTGTCTATTCACATAACAATTACGTCACTGACATAAAAGAACTAGCTAATGTTTAACCAAAAATTTATCTCTTTTAATTTATTTAGTGATTATTCCACTTTAATTAGTGTTCATTGAAATACAAGCCAGTATCACTAAACAAAATGTTTTCTTTTAAATTTAAAATTTTAAAATAAAAAATTCTAAAATGAAAATAAATAAATGATTTTACAAATTCTTTTTAAAAAATACATTTGTTTGTTTAACAAAATGATTATTACACTTATACATATATATCATTAATAAGAATAATAACACTATATTAAAATATGTGCTTTTTAGAAATATAAACATTAATTTAAACATGCATGCATGTATATTCACACACACACACATATATATAAGAAAATATAACTTAGCATTTATTTCTCTAAACCTATTGTTAAAATAAGCAAATAGACAAAATATTAATGAAAAACTTATCAAATTATACATTCAAACTTAAGTAATATTCCTATAGTAAGGTATAAAATTTAATACAGTAAATTAGTTATCATATTACTTATGAATAAAAGAAAAATAAATTGTGAATATTACTTTGTATTCAGGTGTATTTACAATAACTCTGAAAATAGGATAAACATCACTTGATAATCTTAAACAGTTAATAAAACACAAAATCATGACAATATATAGTTTTTAATATGACAATGCCGGTTTTAAATCTTATCCAAGATGGTACAATATATATTTATATATAACCACACTAAAATATTCAATCTTTAATAATAAAAGTAGTTATAATAAAGTCTATTGTGTCCTGTGAACATGTTTAGGTGATTCAAATGTCCAGATTATATAATGAGTATTGGTATGTTATATAAAGTCATGTATAGAGAGTGACAAAACAATTGATGATTTATAACAATTTTTATTGGAAGTTATAACAAATCTGTTAGATTTGATTTATTATATACATGAGTCACACATTAATTTATCACATATATATGTGAATGTTAATTTTAATAAAGTGGTGTACAAGTTCACATATATATGACACATATATATTAATAAACCAATAAATCTATAATTTTGAATAATTTATTGAAATGTAATATACATATGTGTAAATATAAAATGCATAGATAAATCTATAATTCTTAATAATTCATCAAAATGTAAGTTTTTGAACATATAGAATATTTATGAAAAATAAAAATGACCAAGTTTAAAAATTATTAAATGTAAGCTGTTGCACATGTGCTAAAAATGTATTCGATAATAAGAAAAACAAATTCCAGCTGTTATAATCAATTTAATTTATAATAATTTCTTAACAAATAAAGTAATGTTACCATTTTTGCTGAGTTCAGTAAAAAAGAGGTATATATATATCAAAACTTATTACTGGTTAGAAATTATTTTCATCTGATTTTATATGGACTATTTTTTTTGCATAGGTTTTATTTTTGCTATGTATAATTGCTGAAGTTTCTGAATCAATATTTATTTAAACATTTACGTTAGCAAAAATAATAAATTAATTAATTTATAACCAAAATAAAATGATACAGTAAGAAGTCTAGTTTATAAGATTTTTGAGATTTTGCTAGTGCTAATGTTGTAAAATTTATCATTTCACCAAGACAATCATATAAAAATTCTTCCGAGATTAGCCCAAGGTAAAAATTTCCAATTTTAAACATATTTGCAATCAAAACATAATGGATTATAAATTGATTAATTATTTTGATTCTCATTTTGTATTACAATAATTTACTATAACTGCAGTTTTTGGACTTCATCTAAATTTAATAAATTTTAATCAATAATCAACTTTTACAAAAAAAAATGTCGATGAGTCTTATTTTTTTGAAGGAAAAGTTTTGCACAAATCAACTCAACACAAAATGACTATTGATAAAAAAAAATGGATTAAAAAAAAAAGAAAATAGTAAATAAAAAATGTAGAACTTTTTTATGAAAATTATTTAGAAAAGATAATTGAAATTCTAAAAAAAATATTCTGAAATTATGCTACTTCGTGTTAGCCAAACTTATATTTTAATAATTTTAAGTAAATTTAAAGTAATAAAAACATTATATATATAACACTTATCGCCAAACACAAAATATCATCTTCTTTATCAGATCTAACAGTACAGATAAAACGATCATTTATATATAATGAACTTAGATCTTATAGAGGTGGAAAATTTTATCATTGATAATATTTAACCTGAACTTTAAACCAGACACAATGCAAATAAAGTTTCTTTCCATATAAACAAGCATCAATCAAATTTACATATGAGTCTGGTTTAACAATAACCCTTGATATTATTAGACATTTTAACTCTATAAGATATAATCAATATACATTTTATGCATATTGTCCGTTTGATAATGAGGCTGGCACTTTTTGCCTGGCAGAATAAAGATATTTGCTTGCTTCCATATTTACATTTAAATCACTTCACTTTATTGATATAAAGGTATAAGTTAGAAGTTTGAGCACCAGATCTCCAAGCACCAGAATCAATTCAGGGATCTTCCCATCCCATGTGCCAAATCTTGCACAGTATTGATATATATATATTATAACAGTATAAAATATGTCATTACATTAATTTAAGATTAAAATAAAAACTAAGTTCGTAAATAAAAACTAAAAGCTAAAAAATTAAAGAGTTGTTAAATGTGTATACATATATATATTCACACAGATGCAAAACTTTAAAAATTATTTTATTTTTTTTAAAAAAAAAATATTTGAACGTACTTTTTTTAAAAAAAAAATACAAGATCTAAAGATAAAATATTTTTGTAAATGGAAATGATTGTTTTATAAATTAATTGAAAAGCAAACTAGCCCTTGGGGCTCTTATAGAAAAAAAGGTCAGTTGAAAGATATAGATAAGAGAATAAAAAATAAATTAGATGTCCGATATAGAAGCAGCAATGAAGGCCCAGACCATAATGGAAATTATTGCAACAGGAAACAATGTTCAATGAATCCAGAGGAGTACTATAAAAGGAAAAATATTGAAATTAAGTGGAGTTCCAGCTTGATTTTTGTGAGAAGAGTGATAAGATGCACTTGTCATTTTCTCTCTCTCTCTCACTTATTTCAAATAAAAGGAGTGTAATACCAGGATTGAACCAGCATAGGCCTCCTCCAGAACAACAGACCAGACTTCAAATAGAGACATTGTGGGAATTGGCACCAGGAATCATGATTCTCCTTCTGTAAGACATGAACTATAAAATTTAAAAATAATTAAGAACTTTCGTTCAAGCTTTTAATATTCAGAACCTAAATTTTAAAATGAACTCTTACCTGACTTTCAAATTTCAAATTCATAATTAATGTTTAGATTTTATACATTTAAGTTTTAAAAAAAATCATTTCCATTTTTATTTTTTTTATTTCTATTAATATTTATTTGTATAAATTATTTAAATGCATTAAATTTAAATTGAGTATTGATGCTTGCATAGATTCGTTCATGTTTAATTATGTTTTTGTTTTCATATTTGATTAAAATATATAGACATTTGGTAAATAATGATATCTTATGTTGAATATCTAAAATGTATTTATTCAGATGTCTTTTTAGTTATTGGTGTCAATGTGGCATCTTATAATGAATGCCATTGGGTTTCTTGTGAATTCCCTCTGCAATTATATCAATGACTTTATATTTTGATCATTTATGTTTATTTTGAAATGTTTTTGAGCATGTAATCTATGTAGTCAATCTATGCTCAACATTAAAAAACAAACTTTTATAAATCCATCTGTGTGAACTTATATTAATGTTAAATTTAAGTCGGGCATGAATGGCTATATAGATTTGTAAAGTTATATTAATTAATTAGGGGAGGATAATCTTAGGTTATTTGTTTCATAGTTAAATTAGGTCAATGGATTAGATATATTGGTGTAATTAGTAGATGTAGTATGAGGTTCACTATGTGCAGGATCTCCATTATTCACCACACACCCCTTTTTGCCTATGGAAGGGAATAGTAGGATGGAAAATGCAGTCCCTATGGAGTTTTTTTATTGTTCTTCTTGCTGACAGATGTAGCATTCCTGTTTGGTTGAGAGTCAATGTCTTCTCTAACTATACTGTTCAGATGTACATTCCTGACAGTATGGTATTTTGTGCTGTCGTATTTTCATGCTACATTGAATACATCAATGTATTAGATGTATTGACACTGCTTTGACTGCAAACCTTTGGCCTAAGGTTAAATAAGGGATGGAATATTTTCTTCTCAAATGCAAATCTATGTAGTTTATTCATACTTGACAATCTTAAAATAAATATAAAATTCATCTGTGTGGATGATTTAAAATCTTAAAATAATAATTTAAATTAAAAGAATATTAAAATCTAAAATAATAAATCTTATTTCTCAAATTTTAAAATGATTATATATGTGCGTAAATAAATGTTGTTTGTGTGTTAATTACTGGCAGTGGCTTTTATTTTTTTATATTTAAGATACAAATTAAACAAGTTATATATTATTATCTCTGTGTCTCTACTGAGCTAGTGACAATAATAAAATAAAGTGGGATCTAACAGTGTGTATCTGCCTATTCTATAAATTTTCCAGGTTGAAATAACCTGGTGGCACCCTGTAGTGGCAGATATGGTAAGACTCTTTTTGATCACCCTCTCCCCAACCATTATAATTGATGCTCAACATGGGGTGATCTTTAATAAACCACCAGTACTCTGAGAATTTTAAAAATAAATCATGCCAATAACATTTTTATTTAAAAATGAGTATATATATTTTTGTATTAATGTAAAGTTATAGTTGAAATTTTGTTTTAAAGTACTGCCAGTATAAAAAATTGCACATATGTTTAGATAAATATGAGGAATAAAATGTAATAATAAAATTTATTATTTAGGTTGGTTATTAATTTTTAAATTTAAATTTTTATTTTAAACAATCTGCACAGATGAATTTAATAATATTTTTAAAAGTGTCAAGTATGAATAAACTACATAAATTGCATTTGAAAAGAAAATGTTCTATTCCTTATTTAACCTTGGGCCAAAAGTTCGCAGTCAAACCAAGATCAATTCACCTGATACATTGATGTATTCAATGCAGCATGAATACGACAGCACAAATACCATACTGTCAGGAATGTGCATCTGAACAGCATGGTTATAGAAGACATTGACTCTTGTCCAGTACAGGAATACTACATCTGTCTGGTGAGAAGAACAATAAAAAACCCCATAGGAAGGGACTGTGTTTTTCCATCTTACTATCCCATTCCATAGGCAAAGGGGTAATCCAAGGAGCAGGGAATACCATCTGTCTCTGATGGTCAATAAGAAAGGCTTATTTCACCCAAGTGTGGCATATAAGGTGACCTGCATGTAGCAGACCTCTTACTACATTTACTAATTACACCAATATATCCAATCCATTGACCCAATTTAATGAAACAAATAACTAAGATTTACCCTTCCTTAATTAAACTAATATAACTTTACAAATCTATGCAGTCATTCAGGCCCGACTTAAATTTAGCATTTATTAAGTTTAGTTTAACAAAAATCATAATAAAACTTAAAAGAACAAAAAAAATAAATGAAAATGATTTTTAACAAACTCAAATGCATAAAAATTAAACATTAATAATTGATTTGAAAAGTCAGATTAAAATTCATTTTAAAAAAAATTAGGTTTAGCTTGTCAAATCTGAAAGTTCTTAATTACTTTTTTTTTAATTTTACCATTTATATCTTACAGTAGAAGAGCTCTTGGTTTCTGCTGCCAATTCTCATGAAGACTTTCATAGAAGACCGGTCTGTTGTTCATACTGTAGTTCTCAATCTGGAGGCTGCCTTAGCTGGTTCAATCCTGGCACTATTTAATTGCAGTACCCATATGATTTGGGGTCTGCATCAGTACCATTCATAATTCAACAGTCATTTCATTTTTAAATTAGCGAGAGAGTGACAAGTGCATCTTATCACACCTCTCAAAAAAAATCAAGCTGGAACTCTTCTTAATTTGAATATTTTTCCTTTTATAGTAATCCTCCAGATTCATTGAACAGTTTCCTGTTCCAATCATTTTCACTACAGTCCGAGCATTGGTTTGCTGCTTCTATTGGACATCTAATTTTTTTTATTCTCTTATCTATATCTTTCATCTGACTTTTTTATATAAGAGCCCCAAAGGCTAGTTTGCTTTTTATTCAATTTATAAAACAATCATTTACATTTACTGAGATTACATAGGAATCTTTTAACAAAAATATTTTATCTTTAGATCTTGTACTTTTTTTTTTTATAAAAAAAGTACATTCAAATACTTTTTTTTTAATTTTAAAAAGAAAATAATACTTTTAAAGATTTCATTCCATCTGTGTGATATATTATATATGTTAAACGACTTTTAATTTTCAGTTTTTAAGTTAAGTTTTTTTTTCTTTTTAATAAATCAATTATTTATAATCTTTTTGTTTTAATTTAAAATAATGTAATGCATATATATATATTGTACCATTTATTTATATACAGGCTACAAATTACTATTTAATATTGTGTATCATGTAAATAAAAAAAGAGAGAACCCGATCTTTAATTTTATTTTTGTAATATAATGTTGTTTTAAGAAAAACGTACAGTGAAAGTTTATTTTTTTTTAAATACAAGTTAACTAAAATAAATTCAATATTGGAAAGTGCATACTGAATAATTGATTCAAATAGTGAAAGAAAATTCCAAAGGTAAAAGATTGTTATCAGAAAGTCCGACTTTCTGATGGTAATTAAAAATGGCAGAAATTCTTAACAAGAAAACAGACTTTGTAATAAAAAAAAGGAGAATAATGTAGAAGTTTATAAAATAGAACAAAAGGTAAAAAAGGAATATGTGCAGAACTTCTAAAAAGAATCTGGGAATATAAAAGGAGCCAACAGATTTGAAAAGTGTCTTTTGTCTTGTCGTTCCAGAGAGTGTAAAGCAATTTGAAGTGCCTCGTATTTTTTTTAAACAAAAAAAAATATTAATAAAATGTGTCCACTTAGATACAAACTGAAATCGCTTATCATGAGTGAGTAGAACTCTATCGTTTGCCGACACTTTCTCTCGAGAAAAGTCACCTAGATCGTCATCTGACTCTACCTAAATTTGATCGGAGATTTGGAAGAAGTGCAACTAAAAAAACAACTACTGTGGACTACCCACTGACTGAATTGGATGTCAGAGGATCAATGACCTATTTAAATATAAGCTTACTGGTAAGTTAATGGCCATAACTTTATATAAAGCTTTATGAACTGAGATTTTAATGAAATGTTTATCCCATAATTTTGTGATCTAAAGATTTGCAAACTGAGTAGTAAATGAAACAGTACCATGGAAAAATAAGACACAAACTACCTATTGCTTCAATATTTGAATCAAATTATTAAATTTGTTATGCACAATACGTCCCAACATTATAATTTTTCATTTATCATAAATATTAAATCTTTGTTATTAACATACTTTCATTGTATATAATACGTGTATAAATTTAAGAGTTATTATATTTAAGTTTTGATTATTTAGAATCAAATTAGTATACAAATTACATTTGCTAAATAGATTTATTTTTCTTAATTAAGTCAAAGGGGAATATCTTCTGCTTATCGGGAATTTTAACCCAGATCGTATAATTATTAGTTTACGAGTTACAATATGTTTGACGCCGACTCAGTGGGTCTAATGACTCTGGAGCCCTCATGTAGAAATTAAAAACTGAGTCAGCTCACGATTGTACTTAGCAATAATTCTAGGCCGAGCTGATCAGAAAAGATAGTTATGTTTTAGAATAATAATGAAACGTTCTTCTTTTTTTTTAATAAAATAAATGAACATTTATTTTTCTTTTGCATAACTTGATCAACTCACGCATTTATAATGTGGGTAGAGGCCTAGAAATACAGCAAACGTTATAATATATATATATAACACTAGTCATTCTACTCCAATAAATTCTCTATCGCTCACTCAAATTCTCTGCCAATGTGCTTGAAACAATGTTCCCATTTCTGCAGTTGCTTTTCTCCTAAATCCATTTAGACGAGGCATTTGATACTTGTTTAGACATTAGGTATACAAGAGAAGCTAATCATCATGCTTTATGGCTGGGATGGTAGTGCTTTGATTCTATGGCAACTTTATTTAGCCAGAATACATTGCTGAATACTTTATAATAAATTCAGTTTTTTTTTCAATTTCTTATTTGGTATTTGAAGAATTATATCAAAGAAAATTTACTTCATCATCTATATACTGGCAATATATAATTTTCTTTTCTCTCGTTCAAATAATAGTGCAGTCAATTATTTTTACTTATCAACTTAAAATTAATTCACTTCTTTCATATGCTGTAAACATTATACAATTAAAATGAGATTTTTGAACACGTCTTTCATTTTGTCTTTTATTCTATTGTTTGATCTTAAGATATTGGTTATGTGCAGTTATCCTATTCTTTGATAAATAACAAAAAGAATGGAAATGAAGTCAATTTACTTTTATACTACACGTGTTTTCTGTTGTTTAGTATATGAATTTTTCATTTGCTTTTTAATTGCTGTGATTGTTTATTGTTGTGTATATATATATTGGTTGTAGATAAAATTAAAAGTACATAATAATTCTACTCTCATTTTCTAACACTCAATTATCTAGGTGTTGACTTGACCCTAGGTCATCAACATGCCTCTAAAGCCTGAGTCTTAAATAGTGACATTTACACATTGACAAATGACTAGTTATTACTATAGGTATATATATGAAATATCTTCTTAATTAGGTTTTTACTTTCCATTCAAAAACATTTATTTCATTTTAACACTATCTTGATTTAGTATCTATTAAAATAAACTTTTAATGCCTATATGTCTATATGTCTGTTTGCATAAAAAATAATATTGCATATATAACCCATTATCTCAGTTCATGTTTCCAATGAGTTTAACTTGATCTTATGAATAAATAATGGTGGGTTTAAACAGGATTGTAAGTTAACCTTACAATATGTGTCAGTTATATAAGATGAATTGGATAGATGTAGGGAGCTTGAAAGTCTGAATCCAAGTCCCTTATAATTACATTGTTTAGTAGTATAGATTATATATATATCCACAGATGGCGTTCTACAAAAAACACCAATCAAGCATATGTTTTGTTTACATAAATGTCAGAGTAGTATTCACTATCTCTAACTATAATTCCACTTTCAGATCATGATTTCAAACTATTTGCTATCATCAGTGAAAGACAGGAATAAAGAAACTAGATCTAAACACAAACTCTGAGCGTTTATGAAACAATTTCTATTCAGCTTGCAAGCGTGAATTTTTTAGACACGTAATGTCTTCAAACTCAGCATAGCAAACCAGATAGCTATATGGGTCTGATCTCAGTTCAGCATCACCACATAGTGAAGCCTCTGCAATCTATATCATTGCAAGAAAGACCTCAAAGGTACATTTATGATAAACAAAAATGCAAGTTAAAAAACTTGCTAATGCTTGTATTTATGTCCACAGATGGCGTTCTACCAAAAACACCAATCAAGCGTATGTTTTGTTTACATAAATGTCAGAGTAGTATTCACTATCTCTAACTATAATTCCACTTTCAGATCATGATTTCAAGCTATTTGCTATCATCAGTGAAAGACAGGAATAAAGAAACTAGATCTAAACACAAACTCTGAGCGTTTATGAAACAATTTCTATTCAGCTTGCAAGCGTGAATTTTTTAGACACGTAATGTCTTCAGACAAGCATTAGCAAGTTTTTTAACTTGCATTTTTGTTTATCATAAATGTACCTTTGAGATCTTTCTTGCAATGATATAGATTGCAGAGGCTTCTACTATGTGGTGATGCTGAACTGAGATCAGACCCATATAGCTATCTGGTTTGCTATGCTGAGTTTGAAGACATTACGTGTCTAAAAAATTCATGCTTGCAAGCTGAATAGAAATTGTTTCATAAACGCTCAGAGTTTGTGTTTAGATCTAGTTTCTTTATTCCTGTCTTTCACTGATGATAGCAAATAGCTTGAAATCATGATCTGAAAGTGGAATTATAGTTAGAGATAGTGAATACTACTCTGACGTTTATGTAAACAAAACATACGCTTGATCGGTGTTTTTGGTAGAACGCCATCTGTGGACATAAATACAAGCGTTAGCAAGTTTTTTAACTTGCATTTTTGTTTATCATAAATGTACCTTTGAGGTCTTTCTTGCAATGATATAGATTGCAGAGGCTTCTACTATGTGGTGATGCTGAACTGAGATCAGACCCATATAGCTATCTGGTTTGCTATGCTGAGTTTGAAGACATTACGTGTCTAAAAAATTCACGCTTGCAAGCTGAATAGAAATTGTTTCATAAACGCTCAGAGTTTGTGTTTAGATCTAGTTTCTTTATTCCTGTCTTTCACTGATGATAGCAAATAGCTTGAAATCATGATCTGAAAGTGGAATTATAGTTAGAGATAGTGAATACTACTCTGACGTTTATGTAAACAAAACATATGCTTGATCGGTGTTTTTGGTAGAACACCATCTGTGGACATAAATACAAGCATTAGCAAGTTTTTTAACTTGCATTTTTGTTTATCAAAAAAGTACCTTTGAAGTCTTTCTTGCAATGATATAGATTGCAGAGGCTTCTACTATGTGGTGATGCTGAACTGAGATCAGACCCATATAGCTATCTGGTTTGCTATGCTGAGTTTGAAGACATTACGTGTCTAAAAAATTCACGCTTGCAAGCTGAATAGAAATTGTTTCATAAACGCTCAGAGTTTGTGTTTAGATCTAGTTTCTTTATTCCTGTCTTTCACTGATGATAGCAAATAGCTTGAAATCATGATCTGAAAGTGGAATTATAGTTAGAGATAGTGAATACTACTCTGATGTTTATGTAAACAAAACATATGCTTGATCGGTGTTTTTGGTAGAATGCCATCTGTGGACATAAATACAAGCATTAGCAAGTTTTTTAACTTGCATTTTTGTTTATCATATATATATATATTCAGTCTGTATTCTGCCCATTCTTCTTCTGTGTACTTAAATGGACAAGGTCCTGTACATGAGGAGTCAAAGTGACTTAAGGTCAACATGGGCATGACAGTAATATTGTTGTTAACAAGGGATTTGGGCATTCCATTATCAGATTTTCAATGGTATGGATGGCTGAAGAGTCTGAGGGTAGAATAGATTCAAGCCTATCCATTAAAGTGTGAAGATTTGCTATCTTTATATAAGCCAAGCACTGAATAGATCTGGACTAATGAATGAATGCTTGTTCAGCACAGAATATGTATCTTGATCTTTTTTCCACATATGATCATGTGTATTCGGTGTATAAGATGGATAGATGTAGGAAGCTTGAAAGTCTGAGTTTAAATCCTTATATATATATATATATATATATTGTAATGGAAACTATATGATATTTACAATATATATATATATATCACTAGATATTTATGCTATAAGTTAAAATGTATACTCCTTAGGCATATATCCTATTTAATACATGTATATAATAATATATATACATATAAGTTAATAAAAATATGAAATATTCTTTTAAATGAAAAATATTTAACATTATTCCTTTGATTGGACATTTATTTTTAAAAAAATGCTTACCAAAATTATATTACAAATGGTCACTTAATACTGTAATTTTACTTTAAATCAATTTCACACATATAGTTTATATATGTCACTAGAGATTTCTGCAGTAACTTAATATTTATATTCTTTATGTATATATCATATTTAGTAAGTGTAAATAATTATATATATATATAATCAATAAGTAGCTTTTCTATATTATAAACAACTTTCTTATTCCTTAAATCATAAATAAAATTGTTAGTTGGCATTAGTTAAAACATCAGCCCTACTCTTTCTATCTAAGAAACTAATTTACCTATTTAAAAAATTAATATCACTTTTATAGACATTTAAAAGAAGTGTACAAAATTTCAGCAAGTTATATTGAACTTAAGTCTGTAAAACATTGATTGTAATATGTTTTAAAATGTTATTAAGTTGAAAGAAAAATATCTTTATACTACCCTTTCATAAATACTATGTTAAATAAATAAAAATTACCTAAGAATTTTTAACTGTGATACATAAAATTGCTCTCCATTCCATATCTAAGAAACTGAAAAGATTAATGTTTTATATGAATTGGCCTAGTATTAATTAGATTTATCCAAGATTTTGCACATTTCTATTGAATTTAAATAATATTAATCCTCAATTTTAAAATGTCATTCTAATTTTAAAAAGATCAAAAGTTAATAAATAAACAAGCAAATGAAGAGACGATTTAATTTTTCCCTTCAATAAAATTATTTCATGATGGCATTAATACAAAAAAGTGAATATTATTTGTAAGTTTATTTAAATGAGTCTTATCCCACACTATCATCTGAGAAAAACAAAAAAAGTTTATTCTTTTAGATCTTAATGTGTTTGTGTAATTAAAAATGTTTTTTTTAATTTTTTTTATATTTTTCTATTCAATTTTACACTAGAGAAAACACATTTATAAAGCTGAAAAAGAGAAGTGGATAAACTTCAAAACAAGTAGAAATATCGAGTCAATTAGACTTATTTATTTATGGGTATTTACTCAAGTAAGATTTTTTTTCTTCAGTTTTGTTTTAGAATATATGTGTATTTATTTATTTCTTTGCTATACTATTTTTATTATATCTATTTTCGAGATAAAATTAAATAAAATGTATTTCAAATAAATTCTAACTCACTTTTAAATAATAAAATTGTAAAAATTTAAAGTGCCATATAATTTTACCAAGTTTCAAAATTGTAGAAAGTCTCATTTAAATTATTATATTTATATGGAAAGATTTTTACATAATAATAGTATTTTACAGAGCTGAAAAATATGTAGTATTCAGAGCAATAAATTCTTAGCATTGACTACATTAATGCTAAACCTTGGTATCAAAATTATTATCACATTATCACTGTTCTAGTAAACTACTCATATAAGAATACAGATGGAAATTGATTCATTTTTAAATATAATTATTGCTCAAATTTGATACTAAGGGATATTGCATTAGTATAATAAATGATCAAAGTTTATTGATGCTATGGGTTTATAAATATGCATTCAATGATTATAATGTAGTCAAAAGTAATTCTGTATAAGTTCTATACTATTACTGGTTTTCTTTATTATTAGAATATAAAACTATTATATATAATATATTTTAGTTGCTAACTTATTTTATATAGTTTGTGTTAATTGTATGTATGTTAAATATTTTTGTTATTTACAGATGACTTTTATCTGTAGCATTTTTTCATTCTTTTATTTGTATAGCATTTTCCGGTACTTACACATTATTCTTGTGATATATTAAACATGCTACACCTATTCACATATGTATCAATCCTCTGATAAGTTTGTTATCTTGTGATATGACCAAAATAACATGTACATGGATTTTACACATTATATTTTTGCAAAAATTTATGAAAATAACATGTATATGGATATTTTGTACATGATAATTTCCCAACGGTTTGCAAAGTTATTGGCAGGTTGAATATGTATGTGAATAGGTGCAGCATGTCTAATACATGCTCCATGTTACAGGACTAATATAAACTATAAATAATTTTTAAACAATTAATATGAGACACCATTAAATAAAAAGCCATAAAATTGGTAAATTTCAACAATTTTGGAGCATATTTTACCAGAAACATATATGAGTTTCACAGGAGAAATATACATTTTATATATATTAATGTATAATTAAAAAAAGAATGAAATACATATGGCATTTTCAATAAATATATATATGAAATTTAGATAAAAATGTATAAAATGTACTACCAATTTTAATGAGCAAATTACAAGCTATAAATATTTTTTAAGAAATTAATACGAGACACCATTAAACAAAAAGATATGACTTTCACAGAAGAAATATACATTTAATATATATTAATGGAGTAATTTTTAAGCAATTCCTTGATATATAATTTAAAAAATAATAAAATATATGTGGCATTTTTCATAAATTATATATGAAATTTAGATGAAAAAGTATAAAATGTACTACTAATTTTAAATGGCAAATTAGAAACTATAAATAATTTTTAAGCAATTAAAATGAGATGCCATTAAACAAAAAACCATAAAATCTGTAAATTTCAACAATTTTGTAGAATATTTTACCAGAAAAATATGACTTTCACAGGAGAAATATACATGTAATATATATTAATGGGAAAATTTTTAAGCAATTTCCTGATATATAATTTTAAAAAAAGCAATACATGCAGTGTTTTCAATAATGAAAAAGTTTTATATTTTACTACCAATTTTAATTGGCAAATTACAAGCTATAAAATTTTTTTAAGGAATTAATACCAGATACCATTAAACAAAAAGTCATAAAATCAGAAAATTCAACAATTTTGGATTGTATTTTATCTACAAACACATATACAACTTTCACAGGAGAAATATACATTTAATATATATTAATGGGGTATTTCTTAAACAATTCCCTGATATATAATTTTAAAAAAGAGTAAAGTACATGCAACATTTTCACTAACTACATATACAGTATTTAGATGAAAAAAAAAAAAATTATAACAATACTAAAGATATCATATACTGTTATGGACTGAACAATAACTAAATTACCAAAATTTCTAAAATATTATTTCTGAAAACATAAAATATGCCCATATGTTACTTACTGGGCAATATATAACAGGAATTGTTGCAATAAATAAATGTAAGTGGTCTCTTCAATTTTATTAATAGGTCGATTAAATTTTCTAGATAAAATGAAGATTTGAAGTAAAAATTTTACATTTTTTCCCTACAAAATGATGGCATGATTGTGGAGAGTATCAAGTGAATGGGATTTGGTCGAAAAATAGTCATAAATATAAGTATTTTTTTTTAAATGTAAAAAGAAAAAACAATTGTCCCACAAAATAAATAAAAAAACTTTTATTAGTAATTCATATTGGTGGCCAATTATTTTTGATTTCATTCATTATGAAAATGAATGCATCCTCATCTTTATGAGACCTGTGCCACATAAATTTGGCCAAATACGAATCCAAATGTTAGAAGATATGCCCCATTGTGGCTTGTTATGCCATTTCATGGAACCCCAAAGCCTTTTGATGTTTTACATGTGGAGGCCTGTTTCAGGATTGACAAAATTATATTTGTCATTCACATGAAAATGGTTGTAACTGGCACTTCTCAATTCTTCAACAACAACAAAAAAACATTTAATTACGAGAATTATGCAATAGAAATCAAAAGGAAAGTACAATATTTACTCACTTACAATCAACTTAATTAAGCAACAATGAAATTAACTGTGAAGAAAAAAAATACAATGACAGTAACTGCAAATAAAATCTTGAAAAATACTTGGGCAAAAAAAAATTAGTTCAGAGATATGATAAGAAATTTAAAAAAAACACTCAGATAACAAATATTAAATCAGAGATACAATAAAAACAATATGTTTTGATATGACGTCAGATAACAACATATCAGGATTTACTTGAATTTATTTGACCTAATCCTAATGTTACACATTTATCTTGTTTGTGAAAGGTCCAACAGGTCTAATATGTGCTGTGTCACAGGACTAATATATAAGTACCCATTTTCCCTATAACATTAGCTCTAAAACATTGTACTTTATGGGCACTTAATCTTTCTTGTAGTATAAATTTAAAAAAAGGTAATTGTTATTGGTATTTAAACATTATAAATAAACATTATGCTTATTTATAATTTTTGTAAAAAATCATAATAACTTCAAAAACTAAAACTTCCCTGATCAGCAGAATTCACTAGTTCAAACTTTGCACCCAGGTATCTCTAAAAATAGAATTCAAATGAATTCATTTAGTTTGAATTTGTTTATAAATAAATGAAGTGAAAAAAAATCATTGTTTTAATTGTTTTATTTTGTTTTTTAACCTGTATCTGTATATGGTACAATAGCAATACATCCATTCACATGCCTATAAAATGGGTTTGAATTTTGGATAAATAAACTTAAAAAATTATTCAGACTTTAATAAGACTTTTATTAAAACTTTGTTTCCGATAGCTAATCCATAGACTTCTCATTAAGCATGTAATATGGATTGACATTTGAGTATTCAGCTATTTTCTATATAGACAAAAAACAAAAACAAAAAAAATCACTGAAACTCTAACCAATATAAGAATTTTAACACGATTGAGGATAATTGTTTTTTTTCTACCCCCTTTTTTTTTTGTTGTTGTTGTTTTGAACGGCTCTATCAAGATCTTGGTTTTAGAAAATGTTTTACATACATATAATTATAAATAATATTCATCAAGGCTGTAGCCTCAAGCACATGCGTATAAAATGCGATAGTAGGGACCTCTACTTAATGAATATTATTTACGTATAAATAAATTTATAATTATAAATGCAAACAAACTAGCTTTTTTTTGCGATTTTTTTTAAAATAAAAATGTATAATTTAAAGATATTGAAAAAAGATTAATTAAAACTTTATTTAATGAGCATTAAATTGTATAATTCTTTAATGAAATTATATAAAATTACAGTAGAAAATAAATCGAAGTTTAAAGCTGTGAGATATAATTTGCATGCAAAGTACGTAAAACTAGAAATATTTAAATAAAATTTTAAACTATTTTAAATATTATAACATCTTTTTTATATACAATTGTAATCAATAAGCAAAAAATTGTATTTTAAAGTACTAAGTTACATTTATTTAATAAATTGATTTATAATTTAAAATATATATATAATTAATTTCTTTTATTCAGCGTTTAAACTAAAATTGATGTTTTTAATTTAATGGAAAACTTTTTTTTTTTAAAAAAAAATTATTTAAACAATCAATTCTTTAAACACTTTTCTTTTTTTTCGTTTTTGTTGTCTATTTAATTTTTACTTTGTAACATTTATATTCTAAGGAAAAAATAATCAATAATTGCTTTAGCTATCTATAAACATATAAACTTATTTAAAAGCAACAAAAAATAATTGTGTATTATAATAGACAATTTCATTTACCAAAATTTATTCAAAAATAAAAGTATTTTGTCAATAATCGACATTATTTTAAAATTTTATTTGTATTTTTTATTTGATAAAATGTTTATTTATTATATAAAATAATAAATATCTACATAACAACAATAAAATATAATCAATGTAGGTACACAGAAAATAGTCATTTGTAAATACATTAAGTTATAAATAGATAATAAAAATTTCATAAAATAATATATTTTTAAAAAAAACATATGCACAAACAATTTCACATTTATATTCTACATATATATATATCTTTATTTAAAAACAAACAAATAATTACATCGGCTCATTTTTTAAACAAATGAGTGTGTTTACTCAGATTAAAGTTGAAATATAAAAAATAACATTGATTATGTGTTATGAATATATAAATATTAATTACTCTATTTATTGCTTGGACAATTTCCATAATCTAATATGAGTATTGAATGTCTTTAGAAAAACTTAACGTTATTTAAATATTCCAAATATATTTAACTGTTAGTAATAACACATCAAGCAGGTTTGCAATGCACAATGTTTTGAGAGGTATTATTTCCCCATCTTCTTCAGCTGTTGCTGGCATGACCAGTGACAGTACTAGCATGGGATCTGGATTCTTAGATTATTGAGTACTGAATTCTAAGGTAACATTATAACCAAATGACAGTTAGTTAGAGTTTATCTTAGAATTCAGTACTCAGGAATCTAAAAATCCAGGTTTGATTCCCATGTGTCAGCAACAATTAAAAAAGAGGAGAGAATAATATCTTTTGAAATATTATGCATATATTAACATGCGTGCTATTATAACAGTTGAATGTATTTGGAATATTTAAATAAAGTTAAATTTTTCTAAAGATATTCAATACTCATATTGTCCAAACAATAAATACAACTAAAACATCATCATCACAAACCTTCATGAAAACATTAATTAATATAGTATTTCTAATAATATGTGATCATGGAATAAGAATTTTTCTTCACTTTTTTTATCAATGTATCACTCTACATTGGAAGATTTGCTGTGCAAATGAAAAATGAATCCATCTACATATATTTTTTCTATTTTTTTTTATAAACATAGTATATCTACCCACTGTGATTAATTAGTGAACTGACAATCATAGACATTGACAAAGCTTCATTCAATACAGAAAACCATTTTTAGAAGTGCTGTTTTTAAGAAACAAATATAAATAAATCTTTTTTGCATTTGCTTTACTAGATCTTTGTACAAATGCATGAGGAAAGATTATTATCATGGTGAATGATTATTTATATTAAAATCACTACTTCCCAAGAATAAATAAAGTTTAACAGCAGATCTGTGAAACAAATATAAAGTCTGAATAAAACAATAAAGTAAAATAGAATCTCTTGCCTATTTGCTTCAACAATAAAATATATATTAAAATTTGCTAGTTCCCACAAGAAACATGAAACTAAATTAACTAAAATCTTAATAGCTAATAAATAAGAAATATTTTCTTTCCTAGATACCAAGCTAAATTAGTTGATAATCATTTGATACTTTAAATAACTCCAAAGCATAACTATTTAATAAAGAATTAATTGCATGACGATAATTGAAAAATTAGAGTAAAATCAATTCTTACAAAAGAATAGATGAAAGTCAGCAGACTATCTGTGAAATGGGTTTATTTATTAGTTATTAAGATCTTGACTATATCTTTTTTTATTGCATTGCCAAATCCATATAATATTAATATCATCTATGTTTTTATTACTTTTTACAATGTTTTTTCACAACCCACTATTGACAGTTTCGCTTGTCCCAGCAATCTTTCTCAGAATTATACAAACACAATACAAATACATGAACACAAATATACATGAACATATAATTTTACTTTATATATATATATATTATAACGTTTTCCATTTTGCTAGGCCTCTACACACTAATATAAACTGTGCGCGAGTTGATCAAGCTATGTCAAAAAGAAGAAAGTTATATTTCTATTTCTAAAAAAAACATAACTATATTTCCTGATCAAACTCGGCCTATTAATTGTTGAGAATTATGCTATTGATGAAATCAGCTTTTAATTTATTCAATATGGGCGCCAGGTCCTTTTATTCTAAAGAGACCGCTGAAATCTGTCACCAGCATGTCTCGCAAATAAAAAAAGAAAAATGCTTTTAAACTAATCGGTATTGCATCATACCGTAACGAGAATTATTTTTTTAAAATATTATTATTCCTGGAATTTATTAAACACATTGGCAAAGGTAAAATATATATTTAAACATCACTAAAATAATATTAATAATAAATAATAACTATTATTAATAATGCACAAATGAAAATTGGTATTAGAAATATTTTTATTCTAATAGATTAAAAAAAATGTTTAAAATAAATTATTTATCAAATAAATTAGAGAGAACACACTTAATTCTGATGTAAAACATTAATAATAAAAAAAATAACTGCCGGATAATTAATTACAAAGTTCATGGTTAAATAAGAGTCTCTTGATCAATTAAATTAAAGTCCCTATCGGGTTCCTATTATAAGCTTATTTTTACGAGTAGTTTTTAAAATGGTTAACTTTGTCACAATCAGGATAACGAAGCATCACTTACTGGTAAGTCTTGTGAATTTAGTAGTAGATAATTATGCATAGTTTTATGGGTAGAATGAGCTCGACCTTTTGGTTATTATCTGATCTTGTGGTCCATTCTCCTAATCGGTCACAAAGGCTTTTCCTGGTGTACATCTTCAGGCACAATGTTCGCAGAAGCTCCGGTTCACTCCAACATGCCGAATTATTTCAGTGTAGGGCAATCCTGGATGTATTATTATTATCCAGGACCAACTAGAGAGACTAACGGAACAAGATGTTCTTCAAACTGACCTCTGCCTTTTATACTAGAGGCCCAGTTTTCCGACTTCTGCGCATATCTTTTGTTTCTCAAAATATACGTTGATAATCTTATATATTCTTTATAAAATTTATGTAACAAAGTCTTTATTTTTTTCAGCAAAATTCTGCCATCTTTAATTAGTTGAAGTATTTTTACTTTCTCTTATCTAGATTGGTAATTTATGTCTTTTGTTCTCTCCAATTCTACTTTTATTTCTAATTACATAAAAAAAAAAAAAAAATGAAAGAATAATTTAACTTTCATTGTACGTTATTTTTTTTTAAAAAAAATTAGTCAAAAAAAAAATCTAAATTTACTTTTATTTTTTTTAGCTTTTACCAAATGCTAATATATTTGCAACGTATATAAATAAACATTACAATACCACCAGGGCTAGGAGATGAGAATAAAATAGGGGTTTACATTAATTTTATTCTCAAGTTTTTAAATTCATATTCGTGTTTTTTTTTTTGTAGTAGCATGCTGATATATTCCGTTGATTCATTCACAAGCGATGTTCAGCTTTAACACCCACTTTTAGGTCCAACACAGTGGGAATGGAAAATATTTCACATTCATCTGTGTCCTTTCCACTTTAATGTAATATTAACGATAAGAAGCCCAAGTTATAAGCACTAACGAGCATTGCTCATCGTTTTGAGTCTTACAGGCTCGCGGCAACTTGGTCCGCCTTCCCCTTTATTGGGATCCCTGCTAGAAATAGTCTGATGGGCATATAAAGGTGGTCTTATGTTAATATACTGTGTACTAGGACTCGGGGATATGTTTTTTCCCTCTTCAGTAACCGCCTACCCGGTCAAATACTTGTGACTTATGTCTACATCAGCTACGATCATGTTTTTTAAGACATATCAAAAAAAATTTACATATTTTTTTTTTCTGGAAGTCATATTAAAAAAATATTTTTTTATATTTTAATAATCAGGGTTTAATTAGTTAGTTTTTTTTTTTTTTATAATTTTTTTTTTTAAAAAAAAAATTACTATTTATTTTCCAGCTGTGAGTTTCTTTGGGTCATCGTTGTAACATTCTTTATCATTACAACTTATCTCAGGTTGTAGTTGTTAAATCGAAGCCCTAGTTGGGTAAGCCATTATAACATTTTCCATTTTGCTAGGCCTCTACACGCTAATATAAACTGCGCGTGAGTTGATCAAGCTATGTCAAAAAGAAGAAAGTTGTATTTCTATTTCTAAAAAAACATAACTATTTCCTGATCAAACTCGGCCTATTAATTGTTGAGAATTGTGCTATTGATGAAATCAGCTTTAATTTATTCAATATGGGTGCCAGTTCTTTTATTCTAAAGAGACCGCTGAAATCTGTCGCCAGCACATCTCACAAATAAAAAAAGAAAAATGCTTTTAAACTAATCGGTATTGCATCATACCATAACGAGAATTATTTTTTTAAAATATTATTCCTGGAATTTATTAAACACATTGGCAAAGGTAGAATATATATTTAAACATCACTAAAATAATATTAATAATAAATAATAACTATTATTAATAACGCACAAATGAAAATTGGTATTAGAAATATTTTTATTCTAATAGATTAAAAAAATGTTTGAAATAAATTATTTATCAAATAAATTAGAGAGAACACACTTAATTCTGACGTGAAACATTAATAATAAAAAAAATAACTGCCGAATAAATAATTACAAAGTTCATGGTTAAATAAGAGTCTCTTGATCAATTAAATTAAAGTCTCTATCAGGTTCCTATCATAAGCTTATTTTTACGAGTAGTTTTTAAAATGGTTAACTTTGTCACAATCAAGATAATGAAGCATAACTTACCGGTAAGTTTTGTGAATTCAGTAGTAGATAACTATGCATAGTTTTTTGGGTAGAATGAGCTTGGCCTTTTGGTTATTATCTGATCTTGAGGTCCATTCTCCTAGTCGGTCATGAAGGCTTTTCCTGGTGTACATCTTCAGGCACGATGTTCGCAGAAGCTCCGGTTCACTCCGACATGCCAAATTATTTCAGTGTAGGGTGATCCTGGATGTATTATTGTTATCCAGGACCAACTAAAGAGACTAACAGAACAAGATGTTCTTCAAACTGACCTCTGCCTTTTATACTAGAGGCCCAGTTTTCCGACTTCTGCGCATATCTTTTGTTTGTCAAAATATACGTTGATAATCTTATATATTCTTTATAAAATTTATGTAACAAAGTCTTTATTTTTTTCAGCAAAATTCTGCCATCTTTAATTAGTTGAAGTATTTTTTACTTTCTCTTATCTAGATTGGTAATTTATGTCTTTTGTTTTCTCCAATTCTACTTTTATTTCTAATTACATAAAAAAAAAAAAAAGAATAATTTAACTTTCATTGTATGTTTTTTTTTTTTTTAAAAAAAAATTAGTCAAAAAAAAATCTAAATTTACTTTTATTTTTTTTTAGCTTTTACCAAATGCCAATATATTTGCAACGTATATAAATAAACGTTACAATATATATATATATATATGCATTCTATCTTTTAAGCATTATTTATATACCCACATATATCTTTATATGCATCTCTATATAATTATTACCTTTTTATGTATTATATATTTTATTCTTTTTTATATTCTATATTTATCAATTAATACTTTCTATAATATATATATATATTATTTCATTTATTTTTTATTTTATTCTTGTCAATCTTTTTAATATTTAACTCTAACATTATATATTCATACTTCTATATTGTAAAAGAATCCAGGTTCGAACCCTATTAAAAGGGATGACTACTTATCACAACCTTTAATTAAATTCAGCACATATGTATACATGTGGTCAACATATAACCAACATAATATATACGGAAATATAGATATTTTTTTTTTAAATTATAAATATTATAAGAAGTCATTAAATTTTTTAAAAAAAATATTTGTGTTAAGAATATATAAAATCTAATTTGGAAATAAATCACCTGAACAAAGATTTTTTTTTATTATCACTGTAAAAAATTTGGAATTTGGAGATAAAGACACTTTCTGTACATATTTTTTTTTGTTTTGTTTATTCGTTTTTCCACTGTTATATCTCCAAATTCTTGAAAATCTATATTCATGATAAAAAAAATTTTTTCTCTGCTTTTGTTCAAATTTTATAATCAGACAAAAGAAAGCAGCTGTAAACGTATAAAAATAGATTTTGGTCAAGACAGATAAACATCAGAAATAATTTTGTTTTAAACCAATCTGATATATAGTAAGAATGTCAATTAAAATATTGTCAGTTTAAAAATCGATCTGATTGAAGCTCAAATATTTCTTTTTTTTATGTAATTGATTGAAAGAAGAAAAGATTAGAGAATAAAATTCAGGACATGGAGATAGAGGGGATATAAAAAGAAAGACAGAGAAAAAAATAAGTTATTAAGGTGCCAAAAGAACAAATGAGTAAAAACCAAAGACTGGAGAAAATAAGTAATAAGAATATAGTGGAATAAAGTTAAAATGTGTTGAATTCCTACCTAGCACCCCACAAATGAAATCATTGGAAACCTTGCCACCTGTTATCATCACAAATTATTACCATAACCCTTCAATTGTTATTTTTGTTTAGATCCCATTGCTAATTTATGTGGCCAAAATGCTATTTATGGTTTTGGATGTAGCACGTGCCATCTCTTGGTCAATTTTGATTACTTCATTTTAGGCTTATTTTATAGGAAATTCAAAATTTAAAATTGTAGTTCTAAAAATGTCCACATATAGTGTTATATTTTGAAAAAAATTTTTTTTCTTTGCTAGCTATTAGTGCTTAGACCAGTCTCTTTTCTCTGATTGAATTCCTGCCAAATCTGGAAATTGTGTTGTATGTGTTTCTAAATGACAAAGTCAGAAACTAAATGAAAATGTTCTACATGTTCATAATTGATTTTGAAGTAAAGAAATATATTTATTGTAATTTTTTACATTCGTAAATAAGATTTTACATTACTTTATAAAAATATAAAGTTTGATTCATAAAATTTTAAATATTATAAGAAAAATACATTTGTGAAAGTAATCTCTTTTCAAGACTAGTTATTGACACCTAACAATTGTAATTTGAATAATAGGCATTTCTAAAGAAATCAAAATATAATCTTTTATGCATTCTTATTTTGAAGTAAATAATTATATCTATCATATTTTTTTACATTCATAAATAAGATTTTATATTTATCGAAATATAAAGTTTGATTCGAAAAATTTTAAATATTACAAGAAAAATACATTTGGAGAAATGATCGATAATAAAAAACAATTATTGTTACTAACCATAATTAGGCATTTCTAAATGACAAATTCAGAACTGAAAATGAAATGTAGTACACTTTCATATTTTGAAGTAAATAATTATATCTATCGTAATTTTTAAATTGTATAAATAAGATTTTACATTACTTTATCAAAATATAAAGTTTGATTTGAAATTTTTTTAATATTACAAGAAAAATAAGCTTGGGGAAAATGATAGTTCTTCAGAAAAGTAAATTACTTGATAGCTACAGACTGAATAATGACATCATAGATTGGTTGAAATATAATTCTTTTTGTTTTACCACTGGCTATTTTTTAAGCATTTTTTCTTACATTTTTCTTCAGTTAGTAACATTATTTTTAATTTTTCATACAATTTGTATTTAAAATTATTCAATTTTTAGAAGCTGAATTAAAAACATTCTGTGTATTTTAGATTAATATTTTAACAATAGAAATGACATTGTTCTCAGATTTAATGATTTCTACTGAAAACCATAAGAAATCTTAGATGCGACCCTCAAACCATAGATCAGATCACAAGAACAGAGAACAAAGAATGTACTATTCATGACAATGTATATGACCAGTGTTCTAAATGTAAGCTTACTGAGATGTAGTAATCTTATCCATTCCCAAGAAGAAAGGTATTATTTTGTTATATATTCTAGTGTTTTCTATCTATCAAACTTGTCTTAAATGTAATAAAGAAAGAATTGAAATATAATTATTATATTAATCATTATATTAATTTAAATTGGTAGAGTGTCTGGCACAATTATTAAATGTTATTGAATAATTAAAAAAAATCTGGATGTACATCTTTTTATAATACATGTGTAATTATTTTATAGTTTATAATCACTTACTTACAAATTTATATAATCAATAATATAGAACGTTTGTTAATTAAATAATTCATTTAGGTTAATGAAATAATGGGGTCTAACAAAATTTTAGAATTAGATCATAATAGCCTAGATTATTGATGTATCGGGGTAAGAGATGTATGAATTATAGATATTGCTCAAGTTAAATGTCATACCTTCATAGTCTGGAAAGATCCATGTGCTCAAATGGTGCCATCACCACTATCACTGAGATACTGAGCTGGAACAAATTGGGGGAATCCTTCAAATGAAAATGCAAGGAATCAATGTATGAAAATTACTAGTATAATTCTTAGTGTATCCAGTAGATTGGTGCTTGAGGTCAATAAATCGATGCTCATAAATACACCAGGAACAATTATATATATATTATTAACGTTTTCCATTTTTCTAGGCATCTACACGCTAATATAAACTGTGTGTGAGTTGATCAAGTTATGTCGAAAAGAAGAAAGTTGTATTTCTATTTCTAAAAACATAACTACATTTCCGGATGAAACTCGGCCTATTAATTGTTGAGAATTATGCTATTGACGAAATCAGCTTTTAATTTATTTAATATGGGCACCAGGACCTTTTATTCTAAAGAGTCCACTGAAATATGTCACCAGCACGTCTTGCAAGTTGTAAATAAAAAAAAAAGAAAAGATTTTTATTTTTTTTTAAGAATTGGTAATTCTACCATAAATTAAAATTATCTTTTTTGAGATTATTATTCCTAGAGCTTATTCAAACATATTGGCAAAGGTAAGTTACATTTTAAATCTTATTAAACTAATAATAAATTTAACAACAAAAAAAATAATAGCTATTATTAATAATGCACAAATGAAAATTGGTATTAGAAATACTTTTATTCTAAGAGATAAAAAAAAATATTTGAAATAAATTATTTATCCAATAAATTAGAGAGAACACACTTAATTCAGACGTGAATCAATTAATAAAAAACAATTACAGTTCACTTCCAAATTTCTTCTAGAAAGTTACTTAAAAATGAATGTCTCTTGCACAAGAAATTTAATATCTCTATCGGGATTGTTTAAACATATTTTTAAGAATTGTTTGCAAATGTTACTTTTGTCACAATCAGGATAATGAAGCATAACTTACCGGTAAGTTTAGTGAATTCACGATGGTTGTAGATAACTATGCATAGTTTTTCAGGGTTAAAATGAGCTCACAGCCTTTGGTTATTAGTTGATCTTAGTGCCGGTTCCATAGGCTAGTCGCGTAAGCTTCTCTGGTGTCCATCAGTAATGATGTCAGCTAAAGCTCTGGTCTACTCTCGTATGAAGAACTTTTTCATCGTAGAGTGGTCTGGATTCTTTAATCCAAAACCAGCCAAAAAAATATCAGGCAAACCAAGACGTTCTTCAAACTGACATCTGCCTTTTATATTAGAGGCTCAGTTTTCCGACTTCTGCACATGCTATTATCATGGCGTTTTGTGTTTATAATCTTATACAGTCTTTATCATTTTTCAATTACTAAGTTCTCATTTTTTTATCAAGTTTTTTGGCCATGTTTAATTAGCTAAAATATTTTTCTTTTAGCTTATCTTTTTACTTGCTTTTGGAATTCTTTTGTTCTCTCCAATTCTACTTTTATTTCTAATTACATTAAAAAAAATATGAAAGAATAATTTAACTTTCATTGTACGTTTTTTTTTTTTTAAAAAAAAATTATAATCAAAAAAAAAATATAAATTTACTTTTATTTTTTTTAGCTTTTACCAAATGCCAATATATTTGCAACGTATATAAATAAACATTACAATATATATATATATATTTAAAAGTATTGCATTAAATAATGTTTTAGATGACTATTTATTAGTCTGCATTATAGTGACATGTTTATTTCATGTTTAAAGAGGTTTATTTAAACTTCATTGTAACAATATTTCATACTCTGTAGTCAAGTTGCAATCTTTAAGTGTCCATATATATTCAATGGATCATTAGTAAGAATGGATTTCCATTCTTGCTATTAAAAGGTGTGAAGGTTGCCTTGACAGCAGTTAGAGATATTGGTTGCTATATTTACTGTGAATGTTTAGGTGGTTACTGGTTGGAAACTAATTATATATATATATATTAAAGGGGATAAACTCTGTCAGAGAAATATAGTGACTAGTTAGTTACAGTTATTGTAGGCCTATTTGTTCTGATATATATTTAACACAATGCAGAATAGAGCTGCTTGCTTTGTGTATTAACACTACCATCAACAATTGAAACAATGCTAAATTTGTTTCTAATTGCAGGTATACATACTGGATATGTACAGGTTAGATGGTAACTAAAGTACCATCACTATTTATGCTAAAAGGGAAGAATAAACTTTTATACTTTTGAATAGAGAGAGTATGTCCATTACAATGGACTCCCAATAAATAACATGACAGAGTAGGAAGGATGAAAGAGTCAGAAACTAATAAATAAATAAAAATTAAATAAATAAGCAATAAATAAAATAAAATTTGAAATATAGAAAAGTTTGAAAAAGATGGAGAAAGGCAGAGAATTTTAAATAAATAGGCAGGGCAGAAAAGGCTGGTAATACCATACTTCAGGGGCTTGGAAATAAGTCCAGAATATTGTTAATAAAGAGATAAAAATAAATTATAACTAGAAATAAAAAAGGATAGAGAGAAGTAAGTCAAAAATGGAATTAGTAGGCAGCTGTAGAATAAAGTAAAAACAAACACATAAAAACAAGATTGCAAAACAAAAAGAAAATGGATCAAGATATTAAAGACAAAAATAAAGAAACAGGAATAATGGAATTGATGATAAAAAATTTCAGGAACGTGAGGAAAGAATGGAATTAAAATTTGATGAAATACAAAGAAAGATTGATTATTAGAAAATCAAGATAAATTATGGCAGTAGAAAAAGAACACAAACAGAGAGGGGAAGAATATAAAGTAGAAATAAATGGTAACAAGAATATAAAGTAGAAATAAATGGTAACACTAGTGAAATAAAAGAACAGACTGAAGTGGAAAAGGTGACTTTAGGGGAAAAATGAGGGTTTAACCATGAGAGATAATATGGCAGAGTGCCAACAATCCATAGCTGGAGGTTTTCCATCACAGAATAGCACAAATCAGTTCTTAAATGTTAGGACATTAGGGAAGGCACCTGTCAAACATATAAAGAGCCTGCAAAAATATTTTACTATTAACCCAATGCCAGATGAGAGCAAATTATCAATTGCATGTAGTCATTTGTGTGCTAATGCACAATTATGGTGGGACTGACTTTTCCACCAACCTGAAACTTTCTGTGAATTCCAAGAAACAGTTAAGGACAGCTTTTGGTTGGAAAAGCATCAGGAGATGTTAAGATATCATACAATGCAGGAAACATATAGGGTGGATGGAAATGAAAATTATTCTCATTTTTACAGTCATCAAGAGGTAAGTTTGTGGATCCTAGACAAGGGTAGTATAATAAATTGTTAGCATGGTAAGGTGAAATCTGCTCTTTAAAGTCAAACAGATAATACTGGGAAATGGAATGAGATCAATTGAGGAAGTGGCAGACTTACTGAATATGATTGATATAAGTATCCAAAATTATAATAAGCTGGTAACCTGGGGAAAGGAATTTAGAGGTGGTCAGGTCATGGAAATCCCTGACAATGACCATTACAGAAATTGATATAGTTAAGATTTTACTTTATTAACGCTTAAATAAATTAATATAAATATATATGTGCTCTGCGCACAGGTAATGAATCTATTAATAAATTGTCAAAATTTTTACTGCCAAGTGCTTTCGGGACAGTCTACAGTCCCATATTCATGGCAAGTTATTCTGTTAATAACTGTAAAACTATGCAAATTTTATGCAAATTTATGTGCAGATGTTACATGGACCATTTACAAGATAGGGAATAGCAGGCCTCTCTTCTGTTGATTGCCGATGGGTCAGCCACAATGAAGTAAGCTTCCCTAACTTTACATTTGGTGTCGTTTGTTTCAGAGCAAACGACACTGGCTGTGGTAGGTAGAAAAGCATGTCCAGAGTTTCTCTCATGTTTTGACAAAAATCAAATTACCTTCATACTTTGTTTTGGTTTTATTGTAAAGGTATCGGTGTTGAGCTACTCTGGTGGCAATGTTAGTTTTGGTCTCTCCATAATATGTTGCCGTACAATTTCTTTGGGGGCAGGTAATTTTGTACACAACTTGAGGGGTGAGTTCAGGTTTGATCCTGTCTTTGGTATTATTTATCAGTCTATTGGTGTTGGGAGGTGAATGAAAAGTGACTTCAAAGTCACATGATAGTTGATTGATAAGGCTTTTAGCTGTAGAGTGAATGTATGGGATTAAGATTCTTGGTTTGTTTTCTTTCTTGTGGTTGTGGTTTATTTTATAGAAAAATTTGTTGACTTTTCTGTTGATGGATGAATAAGTGTGTCCTATTTTTCTTAAATCAGTTATATAATTGATGAGATTTTTTCTTTTATCTGCCTCATATTTGCACAAGTTATGGTTCCTAAACATGAATGAAGAGAGGGCTGCAAGTTTGTGTGAGTGCGGTGCATAAGAATTAGGGGTTGTCAAGCCTCTTACTTCCAAAGGTTTGACTACCATTTGGTAATCCAGCTTATCTATATTTTTGCTAACACATGTCAAAGTATTTGACCTGTTTGTCTTGGTTTTCCCAAGTAGTAGTAAAAGTAAGCTTGGTATTATTGTGGAGGCTATTGTGAAGGTTAGAGATGATGTCTTCTGGGGCAGCAACGAATATGTCATCAATGTAGCGTGTATATATCATATGTGGGGTTGACATGAAGAGTGCAGGTAGTATTAGCTTCTCGTAATGGTCAAGTATAATGCTTGCCATTATACCACTAAGTGGGAGGCCCATTGGCCATCCGTTGTTCATACTAAACCACTTATCTCTAGAAATTGATAATAACCAATCTTTAAAATAAAAATTTTTGTTTATATGTGTGCACATGTTACCAATTGTGTAAATTAAGTGTAAATATTTGTGTGTATAAAGACATATAAAGATTTTGTCTTGATTAGTCATGTCAAATATTTAGATTTTATAATAAGAGTAGAACTGAACCTAATAGAAAAGAAAAGGGTTATTGTAGGGGTCAGGTATATAATTAGAAGGAAAGTCAAACACTTTGAAATTTGATGTTTTAATTGTTGAAGTTGGTAAGGATGGAGTGAAAAGTAGCAAATAAATTAATGTCTCAGAGCCATCAAAATAAGGTAACTGCATTCTAAAGACTTCCTAATGGGTATATTTTAATAGGAACTAGGTTCAAACCCTGTTACAAGAGCCAAATATTTATCACGAAACCTTTACTTAAATTTGGCACATATGTATATGCATGGTCAACATATAACCAACATACATATATATGGAAATATAGATATTTTCTTTTTAAATTATAAATGCTATGAGAAGACATTAAATTTTTTTTTAAAATTATTTGTGTTAATAATATATAAAATCTAATTTGGAAATCTATTGAATTTTTTTTTTTATTACCACTGTAATAAATCTGGAATTTGGAGATAAAGATGCTTTCAGTATATATCATTTTTGTTTTGTTTATTCGTCTTTTCACTGTTATATTTCCAAATTCTTGGAAAATCTACACTCGTGATAAAAAGTTATTTTTTCCCACTTTTGTTCAAATTTCATAATCGGATAAAAGAAATCAGATGTATATGTACAAAAATAATTTTTTGTCAAGGCAGATAAGCATCAGAAATAATTTTGTTTTAAACCAATCTGATAAATAGTAAGAATGTCAAAATATCAGATTGAAAATCGATCTGATTGTAAGTGGAAAGATTTCTATTTTTATTTATGTAATTGGTTTAAAGAAAAAAAAGATTAGTGAAGAAAATTCAGGGCATCAGGTTAGGTAGAGAGGGATATAAAACGAAAGACAACAAAAAAAATTATTAGGCTGCCAAATGAATGAATGAGTAAAAACCAAAGACTGGAGAAAATAAGTGATATGAATAGAGTGAGGTAAAGCTAAAACATATTGGACTTCTACCTAGTACTCCACAAATGTAAATCATTGGAAACCTTGCAGCCTGCTCATTTCCATAAAGTCTTGCTTTAAGGACTTTTGCTGAAAACCATAAGAAATCTTAGGTGTGACTCTCAAATCAAAGATTGGACCAAAAAAATAGAGAGAAAGAATGAATTATTCATAACAATATATATGGCTAGTGTTCAAAATGTAAGCTTACCGACATGTTGTAATCTTATCCATTTTTGGGAACTAAGGTATCATTTTGTTATATATTCTAGTGTTTTCTATCTATCAAACTTGTCTTAAATGTATTAAAGAAAGAATTGAAATATAATTAATACGTTAATCATTATATTGATTTAAATTGTTAGAACATATGGCACAATTATTAAATGTTATTGAATAAATAAAAAAAAATGGATGTATGTCTTTCTCTTAATAGATGTGTAATTATTTTTTATAGTTTATAATCACTTACTTACTTGTGTAATGTAAGATTTAATATGCTTGACGTATATAGTGAAATTAAATTCATAAAAAAATTACACTAGTATTTCTTAAGGCTAAGTGCTTTCAGAGCATTCGACTCCATATTCATAGCCTCCAAATCTAATAATTTAGGCAAATCTATGTAAGCTCATTTATATTGTCCATCTCTTTGACATAGAAAAGCATGTATCCTTCCTGTTTATTGCCTTCAAGTCTCTTGCTATATACCATGCTTCTTTCACCTTTCTTTTGATGAAATTTCTCTCAGTGGAAACTATTTCAGCACATGCAGGTTCAAATTCATGATTAGCCTCTTTTTGGTGGTCCACAAATACTGAGCTGCCTTCATTTCTGCTTAATACTCTTTTGTATAAGTATTTGTGTTGAGCTACTCTATTGTTTATAGTGGCCCAGGTCTCACCATACTGCTCCACAGTTAACCTGAGGGCATGTCATTTTGTACACCACATGTAGTGTAGATTGTATGTCAATCTTATCCTTAGAATTGTTAATAATTCTATTAGTGTTAGGAGGGGTTCAAAAACCTACTGTGAATTCATTCTGTAATTTTTTGACTAGTTCTTTTGCAATATTAGGTATGTATGGCAGACATATATGTTGTTTTTTTGTCCTTTCTTGGTTTATTTATGTTTTCATAAAATGTTTTGATTCTTTTATTGATGGTTACAAAATTGTAACCAACCTTCATTAGATCACTAATATACTTGTTAATATTTATTCTTCTTTTCTTTTCATATTTGCATAAATGGTAATTCCTGAACAAAAAGGCAGAAAGCCCTGCCAATTTGTTGGCTTTGGGAGTTTTGGAGTTAGTATGGATGTATCCTCTAATGTTTAGTGGATTTACTTTCATATTGTAATTAAAACATCTGTGCATTCTCTTTATTATTAAGTCCAAGTAATTAATTGTATTCAACTGATTCTCTTCAGTGCAGTTAAATATCAAGTTGGTATGTGCCTGCATTTCATCCAGAATGGCTGTTATTATTAGTTTAGGTGCTGTGATGAATATGTCATCTACATACCTACAATAAATTATTCCATGTACTTGTTCTTGGAACTCCGATATAATCTGTTTTTCAAAATAACCGCTAACAATACTAGATACAATGCCACTCATGGGGAGTCCCATGGGCCATCCATTATTCATCCTATACCCTTTAGATTCAAATGTCGCAAGTATAGTCTTGTCTAACCATTCCATAAAGTTAATAATAAATTCTATCTTTTGTTCAGGACAGTGATTATTTTGAAACTCTTACTTCAATTATCCTAATTGAACCTTTTCTATTTATTTATCCATAGAGTTCAGATATATCTATGGCAGGTATTTTGAAACTGTCCTCAATGGCTGCATCTTTGATTAAATCAACAAACTCAAACAAAGATTTTATAGTATATTTGTCAAATCCTATCAAGTCTATTAACCATGAATTTATTAATTTTGCTGTGTTTGCATAATATGCACCTCCAAAATCAAGCATTAGCCTTAATGGAGTTCCTTGCTTGTGCATTTTGGCATTTGCAAACATCCGTGGTTGTGATGTGGCAGATGGATATATTCTATTATATTCAGCTTGATTGATCCCTTTATTTTTATGTTTGCGTAGGACCAAAGAGATAAACTTTTCTTTGTTCATTCTATTGTTAAATTCAGCTGCTAACTCAAAGTCTAATTTTTGAATTTGTATTTTCATCTTTTCTTTATATTCTTCTTCATCCATTATTACAAAACGATTGCCTTTGTCTTCTTTAATACAAATGATTTTATTTTCATTAAAGAACTTTTTTGCATTCTTAACTTTATTGTTCCAGCCATTATTTTCAGTATTCAATTTTTTTATCTCTAATAATCTTATTAATCTCATGAACAACATTATCTCTCATTGGATAATTTATTAGAGCTGCTTCTGTGTCTGCTATTATTTCCATTTTGGGTTGATTCCATCCTCCTCCGATGAATTTAGGTCCAAGATTCAAGATCGATGTAATTTCAGCCGAAGGTCTGACACTAGATGTGTAATGCATATGTGTACAAATTTCAGCCAAGTATACATGATCAGTAATATAGGGTTTAATAAATTTTTAGAATTAGATTATAATAGCCTAGATTATTGATGTGTAGAGAGAGTAAAAGATTCTGCTCAAGTTAAATATCATATCTTCATACTCTAGACAGATCCATATGCTCTAATGGTGCCATCACCACCATCCTTGAGATACTGATCTAGAATAGATTGGGAGAATCGCTCAAATAAAAATGTGAAAAATCAATATATAAATGTTAGCAGTGTAATTCTTGCTGTATCAAGTAGATTGGTGC
The DNA here is from genome assembly GCA_028023455.1 of Epiperipatus broadwayi. NCBI lineage: Eukaryota > Metazoa > Onychophora > Udeonychophora > Euonychophora > Peripatidae > Epiperipatus > Epiperipatus broadwayi. The sequence goes on along the minus strand of JAQFVV010012676.1, from coordinate 310,746 downwards.
TTGAGGATGATAAATCGATGCTCATAAATACACTAGGGACAAGTAAATATTTATATTTTAATGGAGATAAATTCAATCTAAGAAATATAGGGAATAGTTTAGTCACAGTTATCTGAGACATTTATCATAGGCATATTCGTTCTGATATATATTTAATTAATACAATGCAAAACAGAGCTGTTATGTATATTGACTCTCCCATTAACAATTGAAATGATACTAAATTCTTTTCTAATGATATATATTGTAACGATTCGGAGTAGGTAGACTTACATAACTGCACTACAGGGCGCCATCTAGGCATTTGAACCTAGAAAAATTTATAAAGTAGGCAAATACGTAAGTCAAAAAAAAAAAAATTTTTTTTTTTTTAAATTTTGATTCCGGTCGTTAGCCCATGTCACTAGCTCAGTGGAATAGCAGAGATTAAATAATATAATATCTTATCTAATTATATTTCAATATTAAAAAAATAAATAAAATAAGCCACTGCCAGTAATTAACATACAAACATTTATTTATGCACATATATATAAGATTTAAAATTATTTTAGTATTAGTTTTACATTTTAACCTTTAACATTATTTTTAACTTTACCTTAGATTTTAATTTACATTTTAATTTCTATTATATTATAAGTTTACATTTTAATTAAGTTCACACAGATGGAATTATAAAAGCTTGTTTTAATATGTTGCTATAGATCAGTTACATAGATTACACAGTTAAAAACATTTCAAAGTAAACATAAACGATCAAAATATAAAATCATTGATACTGGCAATTGCAGAGGGAAATTTATAAGTAACCCAGTAGTATTCACCATAAGATACTTGCATTGTCACCAATGACTTAAAAGACATCCGAATAAATACATTTTAGATACTCACCGTAAGGTATCATTATTTATCGAATGTCTATATATTTTGATCAAATATGAAAACCCAAAACATACTTAACCGATAACCAATCCATGCAAGCGTCCACAACTTAAATTTAATGCATTTTTATTTAGGGTCGAGTATGAATAGACTACATAAATTTGCTTTTGAAAATAAACATTCTATCCCTATTTAACCTTAGGCTAAAATTCACAGTCAAACTGGCATCAATCCATCTGATATATCGATGTATTCAATGTAATACGAAATATGGCGGCACCAAAAGTTAAAAGAAGAAATTGCCTCTCATCAAATAGGAATGTGACATCTATCAGACAAGAAGAGCAATAAAAAAACTCCATAGAAAGGAACTGCGCTCTGCGTCTTATAATTCCTTCCATAGGCAAAACAGGAGAGTGCGGCGTATGAAGCGATTCTGCCAGTAGCGAATCTCCGACTACATCTATTAACTACATCAATATATCCAATCCATTGACCCAATTTAACAATGACACAAATAACCTAAGATTTCCCTCCCCTAATATAACTTTACAAATCTATACAGCCATTCACGCCCGACTTAAGTTTAACATTTATATAATTAATTTAACGAAAAACAAAAAAATCATGATAAAACTTAAAGAACAAAAAATAAATAAATGGAAATGATTTTACATAAATAAAACAAAAATACATCAAATAACACTATTAATAAAGAATTTAGTTTGGTCAGATAGGATTCTATTTGTAACAATTAAATACTAGGAAAGTTTAAAATTTAAAGTTCTTAGTGTTTTCAAATTAATATTGTTCGTTATATTTTATAAAGTTCTTACGGTTTTAGAAATGTTCATCTTTTATAGTTGCTTGCTGTTTGAAATCCAGTGTTAAATTTCCCAATGATCCTGTGGTCCTCTGAATATAAAAAAAGTGATGTTTCCTTTTTCCATTTTATAACAACTGAAGGGATTGAACAAGCGTCTTTTTCAATCCCTTCTCCTTCACTTCCGCACTAACACATATCTGTCACATCGTAAATAATCAATAATAATCACTAACTAATAATTTCCAAACTTGTCCTTTTATATTACTTTGAAAGATTGACTTAACATTACGTCATCGATGTGATGATCCTTTTCGTTGAGGTCTGATTTCCCAATGGATTTATTTCATTTGCTAAAAGTTTCTATTGTTTTCCTATCTGACCGATGTTTTTACATTTAAATGCCCAAGGCTGGTTTACATTTGACTAATTAAATTTATCATTTCCATTTCTGATTAATTAACCTGTTTTCCAAATCAAAGATATATTTAAAGATAAATTTAAAGATATAATTTTATCTCCAAATCTTTTTAAAATTTAGTTTTAAAATACTTTTTCTTTAATAAAGTTTTATTTTAATAATTTTTCATTATCTGTGCGATTTAATATATACGAGTTTAAGATGATATTTAATTTCAATTTTTAATTCTTAAAGAAAATTTTTAAATGCGAACTTTTTAATTTACTTTCATGTTTAATAAATAATAAAAAAAACAATGTAACGAACGTCTGTGCTCATTACATATCAGTAAAGTTGCTTAAAAAAAAATGACATCGGAATGAAAGTGAAGATCGAATCTAACCGCAAAAACAATATCTGCAACTACCAGGGCGCCATCTAGGCATTTGAGCCTAGAAAAATTTATAGAGTAGGCAGATACGTGCTGTTAAGATTCCACTTTATTTAAATATTCCAATCGTTAGCCCAAGTCACTAGGTCAGCGGAGAGGCAGAGGTAAAAATCTATATCTTAATTTATATCTTAAATATCAATAAATAAAAGCCACTGACAGAAATTAACACATAAACATATTTATTTACGCACATATAAAATAACATTTAAATTTTGAGAAATAAATTCATCATTTTAGATTTTTCTATTAATCTTTTAATTTTACATTTAACTAAGTTTCAATGAGTTTAATATTTTATTTAGATAGTCAAGTATGAATAGACTACATAGATCTGCATTTGAAAAGAAAATATTCTTCCCTAATTTAACCTTAGGCAACAAATTTCGCAATCAACTGGCACCAATCCATCTGATACATTCATGTATTCAATGTAGCATGATGCGACAACACAAAATACTATACTGTCAGGAATGTACATCTGAACAATAAGTAGAAATAGAGAAGACATTGACTCTCCACCAACAGGAATGTTACATCTGTTGGCAAGTAGAACAATAAACAAAAAACTCCATAGGAATGGACTGTGGTCTTCTGCCAACTTACAAACCCATCCATAGGCAAACAGAGGGTGTGTGGTGTATATCTATAATCCTGCCCATAGCAGACCTCATAATACATCTACAACTACACAAATATATCCAATCCATTGAACCAATTCAACTACGAAATGAATAATCTAAGATTACCCTCCCTTAATATAACTTTACAAAACTATACAGCCATTCACGCCCGACTTAAATTTAACATTTAAATACGTTCGCACAGATTTGTTTAAAAATGTTGGATATAGATCGATTACATAGATTCCACAGTCAAAAACATTTCAAAATAAACATAAATGATCAAAATACAAAATTATTGATACCTACAATCGCAGAGGGAAATTTATAAGTAACCCAATAGTATTCACCATAAGATACTTGTGTTGTCACTAATAACTTAAAAGACATCCGAATAAATACATTTTAGATACCGTACGGTGTCATTATTTATCGAATGTCTATATATTTTGATCAAATATGAAAACCCAAAATATAATTAACCATGAACAAATCCATGCAAGCGTCTATAAACAACTTAAATTTCATGCATTTAAATAATCTTTACAATAAGAAAAAAAAAAGAATGGAAATGATGTTTATCAATCGGAAAACATATAAAATTAAACATTATTAATTTGATTTAAAAACTTACAAAAGTCAGATAAGAGTCCGTTTTAACATTTAAGTTGGCTTGTTTATCAATTTATAAAACTTGATGAAAGTTCTTAATTGATTTTAATAATTGTTCATTTCATATAGCTTATGGTAGAAGAGTCCAGGTTTCTGCTTTTAATTCATGTGACGCCTCCATTGGAAGATAATGTTCTGGAGATGGCAATAGCTGGTTCAAGGTATCACAGTCTTTTCCTTTTTCTTTTTTAAATAGAGTGTGGTATGTGCGTCCTACCACAACTCTCAAACACACAATGCTGGAACTGTCCGAAAAACTGTATTTCCCTTTTTATAGTAAATCTCCAGATTGAATGAACAAAGACATCACAAATCCAAATTTTCATTTGGGTCCGGGCTGAGGCTTGGTGCTTCCATTGGTCAAGCTAAAATCTCTTTATTCTCTTATCTAATTTACTTTCTGACTTTTTAATTAGACAGCTTTTGGATAATTAATAAACAATCATTTCCATTTACAGATTACAGGAATTAATTAATACCTGTTTTTATTTTTACTTATGTTATTTCTTTTTTAAACTAATTTTATATTTAAATCTTTTTTTTTTATAAAAAAAAGTACATACAAATACCTTTTTTTATTTATTAAAAAAAAAATTTTTTAAAGTTTAGCATCTGTGCGAATATATACGTTTAACAAACATTTTAATTTTAGCGTTTAGTTTTTTACTTTTATTTGCGAACTTTTAAGTTTTTATTTTAAATTAATGTAATGACATATTTATATATCATTACAATATATTGTGCCGGTCGGATTTGTATGTTCACGTAACAAGATCTAGCATCTAGACAAAAGTAGCTCAAATCCAATCATGTGCAAGATACACACATCAGGAACACTCATGAACTCTGCCCTATTTGCCTATTCCCCAGATCTATAACATCATAAACAACAATCTCGATGACATCAACTTAATTTACTTCTCACCACCGGCATCGGTCATCAGAGACACAAAAAGACTCAGACTAAACTTATATGATAGAATAACTTAATAACTAGCTATATTTTATGAGCAATGAAGGCCCATGACCTAGCACATTATGTATTGAGTGGAGATCATCTAGTCGTATTTGAGCTTAAGTAATAAATTAATACATTAACTTAACTAAAAGAAAGCAGTGGTTCGGGTTTGATATATATATATTTAAGATTTATTAATAACAAAATTATGTTGGGTTATTTAGCCGACATTAGCCTCATGAGTATTAAATATGTGTGTTTGATTCATATTTAATGATAACATAAGATTTGCGGCTATGCCAATAATATATATATGTGATTTTATGAATTAGCACTATTGGAATACATTTACTTAATTTAAAAAGAATAATTTTACAAGCAGGTATTACATTTGGTTGCATTTAATATTATTATTAATTGGAGTTATAGATAATTAATGAGTGGGGTGGATAATGAATAATTATATAAACGATACTAAATCTATCGCATTAATATGTATATTAAACTAATGGAAATATGTCTGTTTAAAGAAATCATCTCATTACGGCTTTTGACTATTTCTGGGTGACTAATAAGACACTGAAAGGCAGTGCATGCATGGCAGCTGATTGGGTTGGTACAATTATGGATCCAGGAGTGTGCTTCATGAATTTTAATAATGAAGTTGACTGATTTCCTCTGCAACGTAGGCAGAGTCGGTATTGAGATGAATGACGGTTGGCTATGTCATTATCGGGCTGGATTTTCCAGAGCAATGCCCATATAAAGCATGCACATAAGACCAAGGATGTCCCCAGGGTAGTTTTACAGCCTGGTTTAAGGACATAGAGAATGACGATGGGGCTCGACTGCACGAATACCTCCATGTCAGAAAGAAGCATGAACATATATATAAACGAAATGGCCTTTATGCACATAACGCTTAATATTATAATATAAATATAACTCTAAAGGTTAAAAATTATCTAACATATTTATTGCCCATAAATTATGAAATATTTGGCGTAATGATATGGCTTCATTAAGCAAACATGGATAATAATTATACTTAAATATAAAACTAAACTCTTAAGATTCCCCTCCCCCTTACATTATGTTACTTAATATTATTCATTACTTCCCATGCATTTAATAAATCTCAATTTTGGTTAATCAATGCCCTTGTGAAAATATATAAATTATTACAAAATAAGTGGGTGGTGGTAATAGTTAAGATGGATTTTCCATATATAATATAATTTAAGAATAAAAGATAGTGCATTATTTAGGGAGGAAAATAAAAAAAAAACAGATGTCAATCTGTTTTTCTACAGTAAACATAAAAATATAATTAGTTTCTTTATCTAAAATCGTGAGAACCTGGGCGAGTCGAATAAGACTTGTTTTGATCAAATTATAAGTTATTGTCCTGGTAAATGATGGGTGGGGAAACAAAAATGAATTATATGCTTGTGATTTTAGAATATCATTGGCATAAATACAGAAATGTAAATAAAAATTATTTGCCATTTGGAATTAAAAGAAAAGGAAAAACATTTTATAGGAGGCTTAATATAGGTTAGTTATATAGAGGTACATGAATACATATTTTGAAGACATTTAAAATAGATGATTAAAATATAAATATTACAGAGAAGGCAGGATTTAAGAATTGCAAGCGGTCAAATTTCCTTTACCTTGCTTATTTAGAAGAGTGATTTCACTAGGAGTCAGTCCATCAGTATTGTTTCACTAGATCTAGGGTAGCATTATTGTTTGAAAATTAGCATTTCATTTTTACTGGAAAATACATAAAGTTCATTGCTACAGGATGCAGAGCTTCATTCATGGGAAAAGCATATTAGAACGGAGGGAAAAGGTGAAATTTCCCCTACTCATGACACATTGTGTGAGAATTAAAACTGGCATGGAATATGTATAGCAACATAGTTATTTAGTGGTCTCCTCCTTTGTGGATTCAAATCCAGCAGTATATATACTTTTATTTTGAAGCTGTAACTTAGCAACTACTGCTGGACCTGAGTCAGTTTAAGCACTTAAGTTTCATCTGGAATAGTTTGACCGGATACTCTTATCTAGTAAAATGCTTGAAACAATGCAAGTTTGTTATCAGTTTCTCGAACGATTGTTTTAAAATATATCTTATGATTTTAAAACAAGCTAGCATGGACAATTTTCCCTAATGGGTTTATTTTATTATTGCCAATTTGTAATCTTTTACTTTAATCTAAGGGGTCTTCCGGGTAATTGTTTTTCGAGACTTTTTAACAAGATTGCATCACTTCTGGCTACAAAATTATATATGAAAAAGTAATACGTTTTATATATGATACCCTATATATAATATAAGTTAATTAATTTATTCACAATCTCCTACACTGAAATATATAGATATTTATTATTTACGCCTGCATACACATGAGAATATTATGAAATAAAATATTTTTAAATTGAAATACATATGTGTTTACATTATTTATGTTATAATACTAACCAATAGAAATATATATTATTAGCTATGTATATATGTGCGTAAAGGCAAGTTTGAATACAGTTAGGTGGTAGGAGATTGGATGTGGGCTGTGAAGCAGGATCTGAGCATCATATCATCTTCATTTTCACGAACTTACTGAAAAAAATGAAAAAAGTTTAAAAAAAGAAAAAAAAGCTTTTACTTGATGTCCAGGTAACTAAAGAACAACTTTGGATTGGCGATGTATCTAAAAGAAATTTTTATTTTACTCTGTCAGAGTACTACCTTGTTTTGACTCAACATTTATATTAAATATCCTAACTCTCTCTGCTATATTAGAAATTTTATGACTTTCATTTATGATAGAATACCCTCTCTGCTATATTACAAATTTTATGACTTCTACTTATGATAGAATACCCTGTCTGCTATATTACTGGAAAAGTTTTCACTGTCTTCAAAAAAAACTGCTTGGTTAACTGAATAAAATAAAATATAAAAAACTATGGTATAATATACACAAATTATTAAAATCTTAAATCATTTACCATTGCATGTCTATGTCATCATGTTCTATCCATTCAGCTTCTCCTCCCCCCATTCTACACTCTCCCCCTTGCTCTACTCTCTCCCTCCTGTACTTAATCTACATTTATTTAAATAATGATTGCTATCCTGCCCTTTATTTCTTAATATTAATTATTTCTAGCTCTAGTTTACACTAAGACAAATACATATATATCTATGCTGATTATTTTATTTATTATTTAGCTCTTCAATGCAAAGTACTGTATATAGTAAAATTATTGTAACTTCTACCTGGCCTTCTTTATCTCTTCTTTCGTTGTCTGTTTTTGGAGTTGTTCTTCAGCACCTGAAACATCTTAACAAAATGATTGATTAACTTTTGCATTGATACATTTGATACACATATTTTGGGGGAAAAAACTCTATATAACTTTTATTATGAATCATTGCTTTTAAACTCTTTTTATTCTAAATAACTCGATCACCTATTGGCAAATTTATAGTGGTATTGCTACCAGGCGCCAGCCAAAGGGATAGGGCTATATGTTCTGACCAGATGATCCGCTCTTATTGGGTTGTATACTTTTCTAAGATCTATACTTAAATAGTTATACATTTACAGCTTTGACCGAAAAAAACATTATTATGGCTTTAGCACATATTTATATAAGAGAATGAAAGTATAACAAAAACTATCATTATTTTATTTCTGAGGCAGTTATATATGCATGAATATTATTAAAACATTTCAAAAAAAAATCTGCACATTTGCGATTATTTAGAATCTTTATTTTATCATTTTTAACAGTGAAAGCATTTTAACAGCTGTCACTTATTTAACTCAGACTTGGAAATATTATAATTTTAGCATATTTATTTAAAAGATGTATTAACAAGGAAAAAAAATTATATTTAACATCATTATTTAAAACATTTAGAAAAAAAATTATTGTATATTATTTAGCGCACACACTACTTTACTATCTTTTTATCTTTGAATGCGAAAGCCCCTTTAAAGCTGTCACTAATTTAATTCTCTCAGACTTGGAAATATTATTATTTGAGACATTTATTAAAAAATTATATAGAACATTATTATTTAAAGCATTTATGACAAAAAATTATTATATATTATTATTATTTAGCGCATACTTCAAAACTTGGGCATATTATATTTATTTATAAAATATTTATTAAAAATGGAAAAAAATTATTATATCTCAATATTATTATTCTATATCATCCACACTTCTTTATCATCTTTCTATTTTAAATATGAAAAACCCGTTAAAAGCTATTACTATTTTATTACATTGTAAACTCGAAATATGTTATTTAAAATCATTTACGGAAACTTTTATATATATAAATGCTACTATTTAGAACACATACTTTATTTTTATTATAAATGTGGAGGCCCCTTAAAAGCTACCACTATTTTTACCATACTGTAAACTCGAAAATACTTTATGTTATTTAAAATCATTTATGGAAACTTATATATATATATATATATATATATATATATATAACACTATTTAAAACATACTTTTTACTTTATTATTATAACTGTGGAGGCCCCTTAAAACTACCACTATTTTATTTACGGGCATCCTGCATGTAATTTCACGTCTATGACCAAGAAAAAAGAAACATTATACAACATCTTATTCATTTCTTTGAAAAAACACATTTTATCTTATAAAAGTGAGAGCCCCTTAAAAGCTGTCACTCTTTTATATCACTGGAAACTTACATGTATATGAAAATTATAAACATTATTTGGGAAAAGCACTTCTTTATCTTTAATTAATATGAAAGTAAAAGCCCCTTAAAAGCTGTTACTTCTCTTTATTTCTTTTTTAAAAAAAAACTCATGAGAATTATACATGTAATGAACATTTATGGACAAGGAATAAAACATTATATAACACCATTATTATTCAAATCATATACATGAAAGAAAACAAAACAAAATTGCCACTAATTTATTTTATAGGTTCATGAAAATGAAAAAAAAAAAACTTTTAAAACTTTTATGTGGAAAAAAAATATTGAGTATATGATATAATATTTACTTGAAACATATTTTTATATATATAGTGAGAGAAAATATTTATATTTATCTTAACAATGACTTGCAGGGAGTGTGTACCAATATTCAAAAAATTTTTAAGCTGGGTGTCTGGAAAAAAAATTTTTTCAAAAAAATTTTTCAAAAAAAAATTATTTTTTTTAAAACATATGTTATATTTATCACTATCTACTACTATCTCAGGTATATGGGTGTTTGTATTCGAAGCCCTATGTTGATGTGACAAACCTGGGGTAAAGAAAAAAAATCTGTGCTGGTCCCATTTGTATGTTCACGTAACAAGATCTAGCATCTAGGCAAAAGTACCTCGAATCCAATCGTGCACAAAATGCACAGGTCAGGAACACTCATGAACTCTGCCCTATTTGCCTATTCCCCAGATCTATAACATCATAAACAACAATCCTGATGACATCGAATTAATTTACTTCTCACCGCCAGCATCGGTCATCGGAAACACAAAAAGACGCAGGCTAAACTTATATGATAGAATAACTTAATAACTAGCTATATTTTATGAGCAATGAAGGCTCATAACCTAGAACATTATGTATTGAGCGGAGATTATCTAGTCATATTTGAGCTTAAAGTAATAACTTAATACATTAACTTATCTAAAAGAAAGCAATGGTTCGAGTTTGATATATATATATTTAAGATTTATTAATAACAAAATTATGTCGGGTTATTTAGCCGACATTAGCCTCATGAGTATTATATATATGTGTTTGATTCATATTTAACAATAACATAAGATTTGTGGCTATGCCAATAAAATATATATGTGATTTAATGAATTAGTGGTATTGGAATACATTACTGGAATACTATTACACCTCCAGAGATGAAAAGAGCATTTACTTAATTTAAAAAGATAATAATTTTGAATGCAGGTATTACATTTGGTTACATTTAATATTATTATTAATTGTAGTTATAGATAATTAATGAGTGGGGTGGATAATGAATAATTATATAAACGATACTAAATCTATCGCATTAATATGTATATTAAACTAATGGAAATATGTTTTTTTAAAGAAATCATCTCATTACGGCTTATGACTATTTCTGGGTGACTAATAAGACACTGAAAGGCAGTGTGTGCATGGTGGCTGATTGGGTTGGTCCAATTATGGATCCTGGAGTGTGCTTCATGAATTTTAAGAACAAAGTTGACCGATTTCTTCTGCAACATAGGCAGGGTCAGTATTGAGACGAATGATGGTCGGCTATGTCATTATCGGGCTGGATTTTCCAGAGCGATCCCCATATAAAGCATGCACATAAGAGCAAGGATGTCCCCAGGGTGGTTTTACAGCCTGTTTTAAGGACATAGAGAATGACGATGGGGCTCGACTGCGCGAATATCTCCATGTAAGAAAGAAGCACAAACATATATATAAACGAAATGGCCTTTATGCACGTAACACTTAATAATTTAATATAAATATAACTCTAAAGGTTAAAGATTATCTGACATATTTATTGCCCATAAATTATGAAATATTCGGCATAATGATATGGCTTCATTAAGCAAACATGGATAATAATTATACTTAAATATAAAACTAAGCTCTTAAGATCTCCCCCCCTTACATTATGTTACTTAATATTATTCATTACTTCCCATGCATTTAATAAATCTCAATTTTGGTTAATCAATGCCCTTGTGAAAATTACTAAATCATTACAAAATAAGTGGGTGGTGGTAATAGTTAAGATGGATTTTACATATATAATATAATTTAAGAATAAAAGATAACGCATTATTTAGGAAGGAAAATAAAAAAAAACAGATGTCAATCTGTTTTTCTGCAGTAAACATAAAAATATAATTAGTTTATTTATCTAAAATCGCAAGCACATGGGCAAGTTGAATAAGACTTGTTTTGATCAAATTATAAGTTATTTACCTGGTAAACGATAAGTGGGGAAACAAAAATGAATTATATGCTTGCGATTTTAGAATATCATTGGCATAAATACAGAAATGTAAATAAAAATTATTTGCTGCTTGGAATTAAAAGAAAAGGAAAAACATTTTATAGGAAGCTTAATATAGGTTAGTTATATAGAGGTATATGAATACATATTTTGAAGACATTTAAAATAGATGATTAAAATATAAATATTACAGAGAAGGCAGGATTTAAGACTTGCAAGCGGTCAAAGTTCCTTTACCTTGCTTATTTAGAAGAGCGATTCCACTAGGAGTCAGTCCATCCGTATTGTTTCACTAGATCTAGGGTAGCATTATTGTTTGAAAATTAGCATTTCATTTTTACTGGAAAATACATAAAGTTCATTGGTACAGGATGCAGAACTTCGTTCATGGGAACAGCATATTAGAATGGAGGGAAGAGGCGAAATTTCCTTTACTCACGACACATTGTGTGAGAATTAAAACTGGCATGGAATATGTATAGCGACATAGGTATTTAGTGGTCTCCTCCTTTGTGGATTCAAATCCAGCAGTATATATACTTTTATTTTGAAGCTGTAACTTAGCAACTACTGCTGGACCTGAGGTGGTTTAAGCACTTAAGTTTCATCTGGAATAGTTTGACCGGATACTCTTATCTAGTAAGATGCTTGAAACAATGCAAGTTTGTTATCAGTTTCTCGAACGATTGTTTTAAAATATATCGTATGATTTTAAAACAAGCTAGTGTGGACAATTTCCACTAATGGGTTTATTTTATTATTGCCAATTTGTAATCTTTTACTTTAATCTAAGGGGTCTTCCGGGTAATTGTTTTTCGAGAGACTTTTTAACAAGATTGCATCACTTCTGGCTACAAAATTATATATGAAAAAGTAATACATTTTATATATGATACCCTATATATAATATAACTTAATTAATTTATTCACAATCTCCTACACTGAAATATATAGATATTTATTATTTACGCCCGCATACACATCAGAATATTATTATGAAATAAAATATTTTTAAATTAAAATACATACGTGTTTACATTATTTATGTTATAATACTAACCAAAAGAAATGTATATATATTATTAGTTATGTATATACATGCGTAAAGGTGGATTTGAATACAGTTAGGTGGTAGGAGATTGGATGTGGGCTGTGAAGCAGGATCTGAGCATCATATCATCTTCATTTTCTCGAACTTACTGAAAAAAATGAAAAAAGTTTAAAAAAAGAAAAAAAAGCTTTTACTTGATGTCCAGGTAACTAAAGAACAACTTTGGATTGGCGATGTATCTAAAAGAAATTTTTATTTTACTCTGTCAGAGTGCTACCTTATTTTGACTCAAAATTTATATTAAATATCATAACTCTCTCTGCTATATTAGAAATTTTATGACTTTCATTTATGATAGAATACCCTCTCTGCTATATTAGAAATTGTATGACTTTTATTTATGATAGAATATCCTCTCTGCTATATTACTGGAAAAGTTTTCACTGTCTTCAAAAAAAAACTGCTTCGTTAACTGAATAAAATAAAATATAAAAAACTATGGTATAATATACACAAATTATTAAAATCTTAAATCATTTACCATTGCATGTCCATGTCATCATGTTCTATCCGTTCAGCTTCTCCTCCCCCCATTCTACACTCTCCCCCTTGCTCTACTCTCTCCCTCCTGTACTTCATCTATATTTATTTAAATAATGATTGCTATCCTGCCCTTTATTTCTTAATATTAATTATTTCTAGCTCTAGTTTACACTAAGACAAATACATATATATCTATGCTGATCATTTTATTTATTATTTAGCTCTTCAATGCAAAGTACTGTATATAGTAAAATTATTGTAACTTCTACCTGGCCTTCTTTATGTCTTCTTTCATTGTCTGTTTTTAGAGTTGATCTTCAGCACCTGAAACATCTTAACAAAATGATTGATTAACGATTGCATTGATACATTTGATACACATATTTTGGGAAAAAAAACTCTATATAACTTTTATTATGAATCATTGCTTTTAAACTTTTTTTATTCTAAATAACTCGATCACCTATTGGCAAAATTATAGTGGTATTGCTACCAGGCACCAGCCAAAGGGATAGGACTATATGTTCTGACCAGATGATCCGCTCTTATTGGGTTGTATACTTTTCTAAGATCTATACTTAAATATTTATACATTTACAGCTTTGACCGAAAAAAACATTATTATGGCTTTAGCACATATTTATATTAGAGAATGAAAGTATAACAAAAACTATCATTATTTTATTTCTGAGGCAGTTATATATGCATGAATATTATTAAAACATTTCAAAAAAAAATCTGCACATTTGCTATTATTTAGAATCTTTATTTTATTATTTTTAACAGTGAAAGCATTTTAACAGCTGTCACTTATTTAACTCAGACTTGGAAATATTATAATTTTAGCATATTTATTTAAAAGATGTATTAACAAGGAAATAAAATTATATTTAACATCATTATTTAAAACATTTAGAAAAAAATTATTATATATTATTTAGCGCACACACTACTTTACTATTTTTTTATCTTTGAATGCAAAAGCCCCTTAAAAGCTATCACTAATTTAATTCTCTCAGACTTGAAAATATTATTATTTGAGACATTTATTAAAAAATTATATAGAACATTATTATTTAAAGCATTTATGACAAAAAATTATTATATATTATTATTATTTAGCGCATACTTCAAAACTTGGGCATATTATATTTATTTATAAAATATTTATTAAAAACAAAAAAAATTATTATATCTCAATATTATTATTCTATATCATCCACACTTCTTTATCATCTTTCTATTTTAAATGTGAAAAACCCCTTAAAAGCTATCACTAATTTATTACATTGTAAACTCGAAATATGTTATTTAAAATCATTTATGGAAACTTTTATATATATAAACACTACTATTTAGAACACATACTTTATTTTTATTATAAATGTGGAGGCCCCTTTAAAGCTACCACTATTTTTAATCATACTGTAAACTCGAAAATACTTTATGTTATTTAAAATCATTTATGGAAACATATATATATATATATATATATATATATATATATATATATATATATATATATATATATAACACTATTTAAACATACTTTTTACTTTATTATTATAACTGTGGAGGCCCCTTAAAACTACCACTATTTTATTTACAGGCATCCTGCAAGTAATTTCACATCTATGACCAAGAAAAAAGAAACATTATACATCTTATTCATTTCTTTGAAAAAACACATTTTATCTTATAAAAGTGAGAGCCCCTTAAAAGCTGTCACTCTTTTATATCACTGGAAACTTACATGTTTATGAAAATTATAAACATTATTTGGGAAAAGCACTTCTTTATCTTTAATTAATATGAAAGTAAAAGCCCCTTAAAAAGCTGTTACTTCTCTTTACTTCTTTTTTAAAAAAAAACTCACGAGAATTATACATGTAATGAACATTTATGGACAAGGAATAAAACATTATATAACACCATTATTATTCAAATCATATACGTGAAAGAAAACAAAACAAAATTGCCACTAATTTATTTTATAGGTTCATGAAAATGAAAAAAAAAACTTTTAAAACTTTTATGTGGAAAAAAAATATTGAGTATATGACATATTTACTTGAAACATATTTTTATATATATAGTGAGAGAAAATTTTATATTTATCTTAACAATGACTCGCAGGGAGTGTGTACCAATATTCAAAAAATTTTTAAGCTGGGTGTCTGAAAAAAAAATTTTTTCAAAAAAATTTTTCAAAAAAAAATTATTTTTTTTAAAACATATGTTATATCTATCACTATCTACTACTATCTCAGGTATATGGGTGTTTGTATTCGAAGCCCTATGTTGATGTGCCAAACCTGGGGTAAAGAAAAAAAATCTATGCTGGTCACATTTTTATGTTCACGTAACAAGAACTAGCATCTAGGCAAAAGTACCTCGAATCCAATCGTACACAAGATACACAGGTCAGGAACACTCATGAACTCTGCCTTATTTGCCTATTCCCCAGATCTATAACATCAAAAACAACAATCCCGATGACATCGAATTAATTTACTTCTCACTGCCGGCATTGGTCATCGGAAACACAAAAAGCCTCAGGCTAAACTTATATGATAGAATAACTTAATAACTAGCTATATTTTATAAGCAATGAAGGCTCGTGACCTAGCAAATTATGTATTGAACAGAGATCATCTAGTCATATTTGAGCTTAAGTAATAACTTAATACATTAACTTATCTAAAAGAAAGCAATGGTTCGAGTTTAATATATATATATATTTAAGATTTATTAATAACAAAATTATGTCAGGTTATTTAGCCGACATTACCCTCATGAGTATTATATATATGTGTGTGTTCGATTCATATTTAATGATAACATAAGATTTGCAGCTATGCCAATAATATATATATATGATTTAATGAATTAGTGCTATTGGAATACATTACTGGAATATTATTACACCCCCAGAGATGAAAAGAGCATTTACTTAATTTAAAAAGATAATAATTTTACAAGCAGGTATTACATTTGGTTACTTTTAATATTATTATTAATTGTAGTTATAGATAATTAATGAGTGGGGTGGATAATGAATAATTATATAAACGATACTAAATCTATCGCATTAATATGTATATTAAACTAATGGAAATATGTTTGTTTAAAGAAATCATCTCATTACAGCTCATGACTATTTCTGGGTGACTAATAAGACACTGAAAGGCAGTGCGTGCATGGTGGCTGATTGGGTTGGTCCAATTATGGATCCTGGAGTGTGCTTCATGAATTTTAAGAATGAAGTTGACCGATTTCTTCTGCAACATAGGCAGGGTCAGTATTGAGACGAATGATGGTTGGTTATGTCATTATCGGGCTGGATTTTCCAGAGCGATCCCCGTATAAAGCATGCACATAAGAGGAAGGATGTCCCCAGGGTAGTTTTACAGCCTGTTTTAAGGACATAGAGAATGACGATGGGGCTCAACTGCACAAATATCTCCATGTAAGAAAGAAGCACGAACATATATATAAACGAAATGGCCTTTATGTACGTAATGCTTAATAATTTAATATAAATATAACTCTAAAGGTTAAAGATTATCTGACATATTTATTGCCCATAAATTATGAAATATTTGGCATAATGATATGGCTTCATTAAGCAAACATGGATAATAATTATACTTAAATATCAAACTAAGCTCTTAAGATCCCCCCCCCTTACATTATGTTACTTAATATTATTCATTACTTCCCATGCATTTAATAAATCTCAATTTTGGTTAATCAATGCCCTTGTGAAAATTAATAAATCATTACAAAATAAGTGGGTGGTGGTAATAGTTAAGATGGATTTTACATATATAATATAATTTAAGAATAAAAGATAACACATTATTTAGGAAGGAAAATAAAAAAAACAGATGTCAATCTGTTTTTCTGCAGTAAACATAAAAATATAATTAGTTTATTTATCTAAAATCGCAAGCACATGGGCAAGTTAAATAAGACTTGTTTTGATCAAATTATAAGTTATTTACCTGGTAAATGATGGGTGGGGAAACAAAAATGAATTATATGCTTGCGATTTTAGAATATCATTGGCATAAATACAGAAATGTAAATAAAAATTATTTGCTGCTTGGAATTAAAAGAAAAGGAAAAACATTTTATAGGAAGCTTAATATAGGTTAGTTATATAGAGGTATATGAATACATATTTTGAAGACATTTAAAACAGATGATTAAAATATAAATATTACAGAGAAGGCAGGATTTAAGACTTGCAAGCAGTCAAAGTTCCTTTACCTTGCTTATTTAGAAGAGCGATTCTACTAGGAGTCAGTCCATCCGTATTGTTTCACTAGATTTAGGGTAGCATTATTGTTTGAAAATTAGCATTTCATTTTTACTGGAAAATACATAAAGTTCATTGGTACAGGATGCAGAGATTCGTTCATGGGAACAGTATATTAGAATGGAGGGAAAAGGCGAAATTTCCCCTACTCATGGCACATTGTGTGAGAATTAAAACTGGCATGGAATATGTATAGCGACATAGGTATTTAGTGGTCTCCTTCTTTGTGGATTCAAATCCAGCAGTATATATACTTTTATTTTGAAGCTGTAACTTAGCAACTACTGCTGGACCTGAGGTGGTTTAAGCACTTAAGATTCATCTGGAATAGTTTGACCGGATACTCTTATCTAGTAAGATGTTTGAAACAATGCGAGTTTGTTATCAGTTTCTCAAACGATTGTTTTAAAATATATCTTATGATTTTAAAACAAGCTAGCGTGGACAATTTCCACTAATGGGTTTATTTTATTATTACCAATTTGTAATCTTTTACTTTAATCTAAGGGGTCTTCCGGGTAATTGTTTTTTGAGAGACTTTTAAACAAGATTGCATCACTTCTGGCTACAAAATTATATATGAAAAAGTAATACGTTTTATATATGATACCCTATATATAATATAACTTAATTAATTTATTCACAATCTCCTACATTGAAATATATAGATATTTATTATTTACGCCCGCATACACATGAGAATATTATTATGAAATAAAATATTTTTAAATTAAAATACATACATGTTTACATTATTTATGTTATAATACTAACCAAAAGAAATATATATATATTATTAGTTATGTATATACGTGTGTAAAGGTGGATTTGAATAGTTAGGTGGTAGGAGATTGGATGTGGGCTGTGAAGCAGGATCTGAGCATCAGATCATCTGCTTCAATATATATATATTGTAATGTTTATTTATATACATTGCAAATATATTGGCATTTGGTAAAAGCTAAAAAAATAAAAGTAAATTTAGATTTTTTTTGACTAATTTTTTTTAAAAAAAAAAAAAATGTACAATGAAAGTTAAATTATTTTTTTGTTTTTTTTTATGTAATTAGAAATAAAAGTTAGAATTGGAGAGAACAAAATACACAAATTACCAATCTAGATAAGAGAAAGTAAAAATATTTCAACTAATTAAAGATGGCTGAAAAAAATAAAGACTTTGTAACATATATTTTATAAAGAATATATAAGATTATCAACATATATTTTGACAAACAAAAGATATGTGCAGAAGTCGGAAAACTGGGCCTATAGTATAAAAGGCAGAGGTCAGTTTGAAGAACATCTTGTTCCATTAGTCTCTCTAGTCAGTCCTGGATAACAATAATACATCCAGGATCGCCCTACACTGAAATAATTTGGCATGTCGGAGTGAACCAGAGCTTCTGCGAACATCATGCCTAAAGATGTACACCAGGAAAAGCCTTTGTGACCGACTAGGAGAATGGACCACAAGATCAAATAATAACCAAAAGACCGAGCTCATTCTACCCAAAAAACTATGCATAGTTATCTACAACTGAATTCACAAAACTTACTGGTAAGTTAAGCATAAATTTTCTTGATAGTGGCTTAAAAGTTTGCAAACAATTATTTATCTATGCTTAAACTACCATCCTGATATACACTTTCCTTTTTGTATTCAAGACACTTTCTAATAAAGAATTTTATACAAGATCTTGGGACATTATTAAATTGCTTTAATTGCTTAATCTAACTGTTTTTGTTAATCGATTCATTATCTGGATTAGTGTGTGTGCACTTTCCTGTTTAGTTAATTTGTAATTTAACTTATAAATATTTTTAGTTTGTTAGAATAAAAGAGATTTTACTTTTATCAACCTTTTCATTGTGCGTTATTAATAATAGTTATTATTTTTTTTTAGTATTAAATTCATTATTAGTTTAATAAGACTTAAAATGGAATTTACTTTGCCAATATGTTTAAACAAGCCCAGAAATAATAATCAAAAAGGAGAAAATAATTCTCGTTATGGTATGATGCAATACTGATTAGTTTAAAAACATATTTTTCTTTTTTGTTTGCCAGATGCTATGTGACAGTTCAGTGGGTTCTTGCAGAACTCTGGCACTTATCAAATAAATTAAAAGCTGATCTCATTGATAGCATAATTCTCTACAATTACTAGGCCGAGTTAATCAGGAAATATAGCTGTGTTTTTAGGATAGAAATACAACTTTCTTCTTTTTTGACATTGCTTGATCAACTCGCACATAGTTTATATTAGCGTGTAGAGGTCTAGCAAAATGGAAAACATTATAATATATATATATAGTAACAGGATGGGGTGGGTGAGATGGGGTTATCAAAGTGGAAAGAAATGGTGTAAAAAGGATTTGAACTGGGTGATGAAAAATTCATCATCAATCCCAACTAAAAATATAAATATAAATTATTTACAAAAGTATATATAAGTATAAACTATTTAAGGGACATGAGATTCAAAAATCTGTGAGATCATTGAGAGATGAGCCAGCTAGCTAAAAGCATAAATAACCATCAAATATCAAACAACTTGTAACAGGATGGGGAATCAGGAAGAAGGAAAAAGATTTGAACTGAGTGATGGAAAATCATCATCATTCGCAGTCCATTTAATGAAATACAAATATCAATAATTTATAAAGTGTATATAAGATATATTTAAGGGAGCATGAAATCAAAATATTTGTGGGAGATCATTGAGAGTTCAACCAGCTAATTCAGAAGAGCAACTAAAAGCATAATTATAAATTCAACCAGCATTATAAAGTAAATATAAATATAATTCAACTACCATTCATCATCATTAATGGGAATAAACAAATCAGTATAAAATCAGTACAATAAATCAACACTAAACCTTGTGACTGTATCGGAAATGGGTTTTCTTTAGATGAGGCTAACTATTGAGCCTTTGCCAGCTTGGACAATTATTTAAACATAACTTGGATACACCAGCTTAGTGCCCATCCATTAGAATACACAATAATCAGAATTCAAAACAATAATGCTGGGATATTTAAAACATGCTGATCATCATCAATTCTCTGGCCACTTGTACTGGCCAACTATAAACTTAAATTTTTAATAAGACTAAAGTAAAATAAAAGGTAGTGCATGGGTTTTAAAGTGTATCCTCTTTTGCGCCAACCAGGATGATGATTGATCATCTCTGGATGCCACAAAGCACTAAATATACATCCCCATTTATATATTCATCCCGTGCATGAATCTAGATCAAAGAACACAAGCTCTATTACTGTATGTAACCAAGAGATGATGGAAACAATTTTAACAATTAAATAAGTTTATTAATAACAATTAAAAAATGGTATTTAAGGTCTTATAGGTTAAGGATTCTGATTTTGAAAAGTATACAAAATTATATACACAACTAAAGTTATTACATTGTTTTACAATATTTCTCAATTAGTTTCTACAAACGCATATATATATTCGTACACAGACATGCATTTTATAATATACAAGGAATACATTTCAATTAAACATAAAACAATTATAAAAAAATGATTAAAATTTACACATGTGCCACAATTGACAATATTGGCACCTGCAATACAATTGACAGATACATGCACACACACATGTACATGCCCAAAATTTCTAACACATTAAACCCATTCCACAATAATATATGATTAAGTTCTTAAATTATATTTTAAATAATACAGATCCTCAAACCAGGCCCACCAAAATGAACACATAGAACTGCACAGATCACCAACAAATCCAATTTTGTCAAACAATAAAAAAAAAAACCAATTTTAATTACAAATTTCATTTTGAATATATATATATAACATTTACATACTTGTTATGACAATAAAAGTTATTTTCATAATTATTCATTGTTGAAAATGTATAAATTGTTTTTCTTAATTTATAGTAAGTTCCACATTTCATCGATTAATTTCTTCAAGGAAATAAATACTATCAGCTTTTTTTTCTTTTAGAACATAAAGTTATTTGCTTGTTTGCTTTACTTTCAAAATGTCTTTTTTTCTCTTTTTAATAAAGGAAAGATAATATCATTTTATAGAATCCAAAAAATATATAAATTTTAAAATGTCTTTCTGCTTGATTAGTTAATGCTGATGAAGTAGGCAAGGTGAGATAGTAAAAGTGAATACATGAACAGCAGCTTCCCATGCCATGATAAGCAGAGAGCCAAGCTGGACTATCAGTACACAAAGCTCCATGATACCATGAGAAAATACCTCATTTTTAAGCACTGCCCCTTCTAAGTACCTAGACAGATCATCCTCAAAGTGTAGTATCCAGAAAAAAAATAAAAGGCATTGCACCAACCATGCTCATCTCTGAGAGAATTAGGGGTATAGATGAGGTCTATTCATGAGACCAAGTCCTATTCATGAGGCCTACTTATACACTGCTGGACTACTCTGGGAGCTCAATATCTAGGTCTAGACAGTGCTGAGCATATACTTTGGAGCATCATGAACCCACTGCATCCAGACAGTCCTGCTCAACTATACACCCACCATAAGCATAAAAATTACAAATTCATGCATCACTTTCAAAATGTAATTTTACTAAAGAAATTATTTAAAATTTCATTATCATATATAATTTTACTCACCACAGCTGTATATATTTTTATCGGTTCTTCTCTGCCTTATTATATATCAGCATATATATATAATTGCTTCTTCAGCAAGCTTGGGTTCCCTGGTAAGTTTGGTTTTAGGGATCGTCATCATCAGGAAAAAGTATAATCCATGTATAATGTTGGTCTTTAGTTGATCTCCTGTCTGTGTAACTGTTCCAGGCAAGCAGCTGTCCTGGTTTAATAGATTTCAGGCAAGCACTGTCTTCTCCATAATTAAGGCTATGAATTTCAGCACAAAGAAGGGGGGCATTTTTTCCATGTAAATTCAAACTCCTGTGAAGGAAATATTAGCAGCTCCTGAATCTAATGTTCTGACTTCAGCTATATCAGTTCATGGTAGCTATTCTGCCAACTCTATGGTCAGCTAAAACCAACTACTGCAAACTTCAAGAAGCTGCAACAAAATATTATAACCAACTTTTTAGCTGACCCTTCTTACAAAAAACTATTATCCAGACTAACTGATATTTTTTATCAATCTTTTATAACCTTGCTTAGATCAGGTGTCAAAAACACAGTGGCTGTTTTTAATTAACTTTAATCCATTTGAAAACAAGCTGGAAATGTCTATGAAAGTGTGATTTTCATGTTTTTACTTTAATCTTTGGAATTTGACCAAAGGTCTGATAATCCTTTAGAATTTTTAATATACAAAGATTTTTAACTAGGTAGTAGAAATGCAAATAAGCATTAATTAAAAAAGATATTTTAGACAAATTATTAATTAAAAGATTTTAAAAAATAAATTATGCTTTTTTTTGTTAATTTCAAAATCAGAATTACAAATATTATTTATATCACAATGAAATTTTACTTTAAACCCAGAGTTATTTAACTCTTATTTTATTTTAGGAAATATAGAAAAATATCTACAAAAATTTATTCTGTGTTTATTTCTACTTTTCCTTTACATTATATATATATATATGCACACACACTATATTATTATGGGTGTATCATGTAACCCAACTGGTTACAATATATTGGATACATAAATGTTAGTTGGTGACTAATAATCCATCACTATTTATGTTAAAAGGAAAGAATAAACCTTTATACTTTCAAATAGGGGGATATGCCTGTGACAATATTTTACATTATTATTATTCATTATATTAACATTCAATATGTATAATTTTCTTTAACCTATAATATTATTTTTTAATATATTTGTTAACCTATCTTCTACTTATATTTCCAAATCTTAACTGCTAAATCCAAACTTTTAAATTTTACAGTTATGCTTTAGTGACTCCCTCTTTCTATCTTTTATATAATTAAATCTATTTTTATGTCAATTTTTTTTTCAAATTAACAATATAAAAGTGAATTATGTAGGAGAAACAAAGAATTCAATATATAGAAGACTACTACAACATAAATATCATAAAAAATTGCTAACATATTTGCATACATTAAAAACAGAGCATGAGTTTGAAAAGATTGTATAAAGCTGATACAATTTACAAATAACAAAAGGGATAGAAAAATAAAAGCTATT
This sequence comes from Epiperipatus broadwayi, assembly GCA_028023455.1. Lineage (NCBI taxonomy): Eukaryota > Metazoa > Onychophora > Udeonychophora > Euonychophora > Peripatidae > Epiperipatus > Epiperipatus broadwayi. Next base: position 286,802 of record JAQFVV010012676.1, on the reverse strand, counting down.
TATATTAATAACATTAAGCCAGAATTAAATAGAGATTTGGACATAAAAAAATTTTGACAAATAAAATAAATAAATAAATAAAATAGATTTAATTATATAAAAAATAGAAAGAAAAGATTACTGAAGTATAAATATAAAATTTAAAAGTTTGAATTTAGCAGTTAAGATTTTGAAATATAAGTAGAAGGTAGGTATAAAGATATGTTAAAAAATAATACTATAGGTTAAAGAAAATTATGCCTATTGAATGTTAATATAATGAATAATAATAATGTAAATTTAAAAATATGAATATATAATGTTAGAATTAAATATTCAAAGGATTAATAAGAATAAAATAAAAAATAAATGAAATAAAAATAATATATATGATTATAGAAAATATTAATTGATAAATATGGAATATAAAAAAGAGTGAAATGTATACATATAAAAAGGGAATAATTATAGAGAGAGGTATATAAAGATATATGTAAGTACATAAAATGATTATAAGATTGAATATATCTATATAATATAAAATTATATGTTCATTTATATTTGTATTTGTGTATCTGTATTGTGTTTGTTATAGTTCTGAAGATTACTGGGGTAATCAAAACTGTCAGTAGTGGGTTGTAAATACATTGTAAAAAGTAAAAAAGAACATAAATGATATTAATATTAATATCATAGCAAATTTATTGCATCATTTTTATAGTGAAAAGATAAATTACATTTTTACTTATACTGTTTTATTTAGAATTTTGTGATTGTTTTATAGGTAGTGATGCTGAATGTTATTTTTTCTTTTATGAATAGTAATTTTAATATATATGAATTTATCAGTTAATGTTGGAATTTATTTCATATAATTATATCATTTCAATTATTATTTTAAGTAGTTTGAAAAGATGGAAAAGACTAGTCAATATAATAGCAAATGTTGAAGAGAGTAGAACTGGCTACGAGTTAATATGTCAAGTTTTAAAATATTTATTTTTTGCCAATATATATCTCACATACGTGTATATATTTGATGTATAAATTGTATAATTTTTTTTTTATTTATTTATTTTTTTTTTTTTTTGATAATTTAAAAAAATATTTTTTTTTTTACTTTTGCTTTCGAAATTTTTTTTAATTCCTATATTAATATAGAACTTCAAGTACCCTTCAACTATCCACGCTATCTCATATCACTGATACACATTACTCACACGGGTAGAAAAGATAAATTAAGTTCCAGGTACATAAAGAATGTCTGTACTTCAAATAATTTCTATATAAAATATTTAAACAAAAGTTTGATTTTTTGTTATGTTAAAATATAATGATTTGTTTTTTTAGATTAATTATCCGATATTAATAAAGTAAAACTAAGGGATTTAGTATATTAATCTATAAAGTTGAATTTATATTAAATTGTAGGTTATCTTATTGTGAATATTGCAGTGAGTCCCAAAAACAAAATTTATCATATTTTTTTTTTTTTTAGTAATTAAAATTCCAAGAGATGTCTTATAATAAATAGTTCTGAAAAAATTAAAATTGGCTTTTGCTTTTCTATTTGTTTTCAACTTTGTATGTGGGTGTCATCATTTGTAAAAGGGAAATTACCAAGTGATGCAATAAAATTGAATACTATATAGTATACTTGGGAATCTTTTATATGAAGGGCTAGTTTATTTTAAATCCTACATGGGTAAACATCCAAACTACTCTTAGAAATAGTCCTAGTAGCATGTAGTATATATAATACATGTGCCACTGCAAACTACCAAATCAAAATTAATAGAAACCCTGATTGTGACAAAATAAATCAAGTGAGGAAACCTGAATGTGATCTTAATAAATCGTAAATTAAAATTCACTGGATCACAAATTTTCTCCAAATATGAGCTCAGAATATATGTATGTGAGTGAAATAAAATAATAATTCAACTATTATTGGTGCTCAACATATTCTGAATTATTTTATAATAAGAAAGCAAAGATATTTGTAAAATCATACGAATTTATGATCTTTTTCCTTTGAGTCTTTAATGAATTTTTCTTATCTAAAGACATTCAAATATAATTCTTTATTATGTTTTCTATGTACTTTATATACATATTTACTATTAGAATTTGTCTATTAACTGCAATTACTTACATCCCTGCTAAATTTTTTATTAAAATTGTTTAAAAACGTAAATGAATTGTGGGGATAGTATTGTAAATCATTTTAATTTAAATTAATGACTATAATAAAATAAGTAATAACACAGAAGGCACTCATTGTTAGATTTTAATCTTTGTTTTATTTTATAGGGTAATGAATGCTAAAAAAAAAAAATAAGAGTTAGTAAATTCCAAAGTATTTAAGCAAATCAAATATTAAAAAAGGAAATGCTGAACATCATGTTGGTGGCTTATTAAAATTATGTTTGGGTGTGTGTTCGTTATATAAATATAATAGAACTGATTTGTTAGCCGAGAGGTATCGCAGCCGCCATGCAAGCAAGTAATTGGTTGCAGACGGTTGTGGGTTCGCGTCCCGGCCGATGCTATGACATATGAAAGAAAAAGATGTTAGTTAGAAATCTATTTTGGTATTGCATGTGGCCTATAGGTATAGAATTTACTTAAAGATTTGGAATGCATTTAATAAAATTACACACATTATAGATTGGGCTATATAGATAATATACACAGAGTCTTAGTTATACATGCATGTTCTAATGTTTATATGTGTGATATTATAAAAATATAAAATATTTATTAAAGTTACTAGTATAATCCTTTATTGTATTATTTCCCAGTGTGTGAATTAAATGTGTATTAGGATTGTTCAGATAAACTCAAGCAATAATTATTACAGGCTTCAAGGATACAATGATATTGAAGTTTGATTATGGGATGGATTGATGTTTGTATTATTTATACACATGTAGATAGCATGGTTTTAATTAGTATAACCCACATTGCCACTTTTACTTAAATATATTAATCAATTATTGAAAGATTCAAATTAGTATATAAAAGAAATATTGCTTTCTCTAATAAATATAGTGCGATATCTACATAAATGTAGGCTCGCATGTATATATTATTGATTCTCAATAATATTAATAAAGAGAAGGGTTTCGTTAAAAGAAATAGAAAAAAAAAAAGGAAAGAAAAAATTTTAGTTAAAAGGATTCTAAAAACTTATTTTAAAAGAAATTAGAAAAGCTAAATAATGATGAAAGATTAGAAAGGAAAGGGGAGGGGTGTAAAACTGAACGCGTCTCTTTCTTTCTTTGTTAAATAAGAAAATCACGTGTAAAAAGAACGAAAGAATAATTATAATTGTGAAATTAAAAAAAGTAAACTTGTACCAAATTTCCAAATAGATTGGTACAAGATAAAGTGAGAGAAAGGAATGTTGCGATTAGTAACATTCAATATTTAAAAGAATGAAAGAAATTAATTATAATTGTAAAATTAAAAATGTAAACTTGTACCAAATTTCCAAATAGATTGGTACGAGATAAAGTAATGAAAAGGAATGTTGCAATTAGTGGCATTCAATATTAAATGTATCAAAAGAATGAAATGAAAATTGTAATTAGAAATTGGAAAAATGTAAACTGTATAAAAAAATTCCAGATAGATTGGTAAGATAAGAATGAAAAGGAAAGAGGCAATTAGAGACATTAGATAGCAAGACAGCGAGAGAATAAGCAGAGCTGATTTAGAAGTAACCGGTTGTGTTTTTTTGCTGGCTAGAATTTAACAAAATAATAATAGAAGGGTACGCTGACATGGAGGGCTAGTGGCAAACACCGGGCGTTTGCTCGGTCTATCTCCGTCTAACCATTCGCTCACTACTTATAACAACTAAAATGCTGCCGAGAAGAGACCGCCGTTACAGAACCAGATCTGCCTGGAGATTCGAAGTAGAATGTTGAAGGGATGAAGACCGACTAAAATGTGGAATTAGAAAGGAGACAAACCCACGTCAAAAGACTATAAACTCTCACTCCATTCACTGGAACGTCTGAAAAAGCGAGCAACCATCACTGCAAAAGAAGGGAAGGTTTTCCCCCCCTCGATGGTTGATCCGACATTGGAAAAATCATACCTAGGTAACTATTAATACATGCATGTCAGAATTAATTTGAAATAAGAAATCAGTCAGAACTGAATTATTAAAAAGTTGCGCAACACTTCGAACAGTTATCATTAAAAGAACTTATGATTGTAATCTATTAATGTATGAGAAGGTAACAATTGAGTTACGATAATTTATTTAATGTTTCATTTGAATTATATTCTTTATTGTATATTTATGTATTTATTATGTTAGTGTGTGGATATATATGTGTGTTTTAGGATTTTATTATTAATTAGAATTAGCGAATTGCAAATTAAATTTTATTTATAAAAGGAAGTACTTAGTCATTTGCGTTTTCTTTTCTCTACCAAGCGAATAACTACTTAGAGTGAATTAAAATTAGATCAGTGAGCTAACAAGTTGATTAATTGAGGAATAAAATAAAGTAAGCTAAATGGATAAATAAATCCAGTCTGTATTGTAAATAGAGTAAAGGAAGGAAGTGCTATAATTTATATTCCTGCTGTACCGTGATAATTCCGGGAAATTTTATAAATATTCCAGGCGCTGGGCAGAACTAATTATTCGATACAAATAATTTGCCCAGCAGAGAAGAAGCGTTTAATTGGGAAATATAATGCTGGGATGATATTTTATTATGTCAGTGTTCAATTAAGAATATATACTCGATTTTAGGGTGTATATTGGCTTCTTGCTTGTGGTAATCATCATCATCGGTGGTTAACCGGTCGATCACATAATTAAGTGCGGCTGGGGTCGTTAACCGCGCGGCGGTGGTGTTACAATAGTATAATACTCATTAAATAAATTTGTCAAATAGTTACCATGTATTTTGATAATTTAAATAATCATAATATTAGATTGTTAATAAATATTAAAATCTACTGAGTTCAGAATTTTTCTCTTTGTTACAAAATACAGAATATTGTCATGTAGAATGGTAAATACCTTATGTTAAAGAGACCAGTAATTCTCTGCAAGTTAGTGGACATAATCAATATTACTAATGGTTGCTGAGTCTGATGTATCTTTCTCATTATATATCTTTACTAGTAAATTTTAAAGTTCCTATAGATCAGTGTATTAACATCTAGTGGGACCTGATTCTGTTGGATAATACCATCATTAACATTATAGGAAATTGTAGATACTAAGTCTAATGGTGCCCTTTGGTAATTAATGTTGACTATGCTTGCAGATTCTTTTTTAGCATTACATTGTATATTTTATTACTTTTAGCACTGAACATGGGGCAAAAATATTTAAACCCTGTATTTAATAGTTTGGGCTTCTTAAAATGAGACCTGAATATACTAATCCTGTGGGGAAAAAAGAATAAACTTTTGTCATAAGAATACAAATGCTGTGAGAAAAATAAAGTAAAATTTTTAATTTTGTCATGACTATATTCTAAGAACAAAATATATTCTAGTTTTGGCATGGCTATACTTACTCTAAAATATTTATTGTTGCAATTTAAAAGCAGAATCATAATTAAAAGTTAATTAGTAATTTGAAAAGTTGGCAACAAATAACATCAAAATGTAGAATAGTGGAGATGCTAAAGAAATAACAGTGACATTTATGAAGGTTGAATATATGCCTAGGCAAGAATTATTCATGAAAATCAAAACACAAAAAAGCTTTAGTTTATAATATATATATATATATATATATATATAACTAAAGCTTTTTTGTGTATATATATATATATATATATATATATAAGAGAAGGAACAACAATTTTTAGGGAAGTGATGCAGATTCAGAAAATTCAATAAAAATAATAGAAGATATAAAAATATGGAGAAAAAAAGGATAAAATTAAAAATAATACAAAAATATAAATTCCATTGAAGAACAGAAACAAATCATTAATAGAATTGATAATGAAGTTACTAAAAAAATACAAATGAAGAAATGTAGATAAAGAAACAAATGAGAATTTTAGTGTAGCTGAAGAGACAAAAGTAGATATGTTAGGTGAGACAAAAGATTATAGGAATGCTATACTGGAGAAAATTTTATATCAAATGTTTGCAAAACCACATACAAGAAAAGTGACTTTGAAAAATTAATTAATAAAAGGTTTATGTTGGAAAGTTTATTGGAGCCAAAAGATGAGAATCAACATAATGAAAATAATAAAGATAATAATCAAAAGTCTGAAGAACACAATTTAGAAGATTTTATAAAAGATGATTTACAGAATGATCAGTTTAAGGCAATACTTTCATCACAACAAGTAAAAAAACCTAATATGGAGAATATTGATAATATTACAGACAAATTCTCAAGCACATCATATAAAGATGAAGACAGAAATGAAAAAGATGGAAAGGAAACTAACCCTGGTAGAGATATTTAAAATGTTTATCCCAAAATAATAAATAAAAGATGGGAATAAATTATTCTGTTGAGCTGTTGAGAGTGTTGATTAGTGTGATCATAATAGGCATGATCAATATATAGTATGTTCAAATAAAGAATGTAGATTGATAGAAGTTTTAAGAAATGTTTTAATAGAAAAATATTATTTGGAGATGTTATAATTGGGAAAAGATGACCCTTGTGGTAACATAAATATGGATATGTGCATTAGAGTTGAATTTAAAGAAAATAGTGGTGTGAAAGAAAAGATGAGCACATCAAATCAATAAATATAGAAATTAGTATTACAAAATTTTATACAACTAGAGATAAAATAAATTATGAAAGATATATATAAAAAGCATATATTGTTTGAGCAAGAAATAGGAATTAATGTAAAAGGCATTGATTAAGAGCTGGACAGACAAGTTGACAATGAAAATGCGATCAACTTGGCAAATATTGATATAAAGAAATACAATTGTAAAGGAATAATTGACTTAAAAAATAAAGTATATTTTCAGCAGGTGAAGGAAATGGTTAATAAAGTATTGTTTAAATTTAAAACTATTCTAGAAAATAAAAATAATTGTTGAACGCCAAAGCACAGAAAATAAGTTAGATAAAGGTTATAAAAATAATAAAAAGAAGTGATCATATAATTTTAGAAGGGAAAACAAACTCCATAAAAGTTTATCAAAAAAGATTAACATATATTGATTTATTAAAACTAACACAACATAGAGAAAAATTAGTCAAAATATTATTCTTCCATCTAAAGTAGAGAATAAATCAAAGACTTGATAAATTTAAATTTGGATTGCAATAAAATGGACTTTGTTGGAAATTTTTCCAAAAAACCTCAACAAAAATGTAAAACATATGGGATGACTAAATAACATTTTATGGAATAAGAGTAAATTAGTTTTTATTGTAATAAGAAAAACAGAGAGAAATTAATAAATATATATTATAAAGGTATGAAGTATGGGATGTATGATACAATGACAGAGAGGTAGATAGAACACACATCATCATCTCCATTAAAAACATACAAATTAAATATGAAAGAAAAACACTGAATGATATTATTATAAGCAGATAAATAGCATAAGCAAAACTATAAGGTGCTTCTCCAGCATTACTAAAGAATAATTAAATCAAAACTACCATTATACTAGAAAAACAAATCCACAGTCAATAGTCAAAGTAACAATCAACAGGCAACCTTGTGGTTGTACTTAAAAGAGGTACGTTAGAAAATTCTACTTATATAACCACTGCAAGGTTAGGGCAGAGTATAACATACTTATTTGGATACATCTTAAGTGCTAATATATCACTAATATTAATAGGAACATTATGCTGAGATACAGAAACATGCTGATCATCATCAATGGTTTGGAAATATGGTACTATTAGTGTACAGATCAACTATAACTTAATTTCTAATTTTAAAATAACAGAAAAATGCAGTGAATGGACTTTAAAAATGTTACATTTATAACATCCAGAGTAATCATCTGGATATCAAAACACTAGCAATAACCCCTATATCCATATAACTAACCATTATGCTGTCCAGAGATAGCTCAAGACCATTAGGATTTAGAAATTGTAACTGTGAACATGAGATAATTAAATATAGCATCTTACTCTAATTTATTTTAAAATAACTTACTGGAATAATTTAAAAACAATTCCTCTAACCCTAAGCTATACTGAATTAAAGTCAACACATACTACCAATTCATGTAACAGATAGTTGGAAGAATACATTAGAACATTTTTTCAAAATTATTTAATATACTAACTGACTATCAATAAACAAATTTAAAAATGGCATGAAAATATAAAAGTTTAAATTTGTACATTCTTATTAAAAGTAAAGTTTAATATTAAAAACAAAACTAACCATTTCATTTTCATTCATTTATTGAATTAACCTTTTCTATCATTAAGTTATTTTCTTTTTCATAATTAAAGTTGAATAAAAAATGATTTTTTAATCAGAGATAATGAGTTAAATTAGCTTAATCCTTTGTATAATTTTGGGAAGAAAATAAATGAAGAAAATTGAAAAATATCAAATTTAATGAAAATTAAGTTACTAAAAACGCTTTCTATAATTTTGAAAGGAAAAAATGACATGAATTAAAAAAATGTTTCAATTAAAAAAAGATACTAATAAAACAATTATTATGAATTGTTAATCAATTTTAAAACTTTATAAATTTAGATGTAATGTGCATATTTAAAGATAAAAAAATACCATATAACATAATTTTAATTTTCCTTGGAATCCTTCTTTGCATTTTAAACTTGTAGTTCTTCCAGATAAATGCTCTTATTGAAAGCTTCTTCATTTCAGTTTAATGTACATAGTTTTTCCACTTGGCCATGGAGAATTTCAAACTAACACATAGACAGGATCTATCTATTTTTTCCAATAAATTTGCTAGATCAGGCTACCAAATAGAGACCATTATGCTTTTGTTTGGAGACAAGGTTTGTGATGATGACTACTTCAGGGACATTTTTTCTCCCTTATATTTAATTTAGTGAAGCAGGTTAATATATGTGTTCGTGATAGAAAACATTTTTATCACTAAATTTATAGTGTGCTTTACCCATTTAAATTAAAATTTCTACTGTTCTTTTCAACACCATTGTTATGGATGACTGCCCTCTTCAGCACGTAGGTTAAAAAATCTAATGGTTTTTTTTCAGAAGCTGGATCAGGAGTGCTTGCTTCTTACAAGCAATTGAGATCTTCTGATTGTCCCACACCTGTATTTTTGGAACAAATTTATCTCTGATCAAACATAATCCTATAACTTGCATGACCAATTTAAAAACTGATCAATTAGGTTTATTTTTGCAAAAGAGAATTGTTGTTTCTTCTTTAATTACAAAAAGTAAAAAAAAAATCTCTTGTAATTGTTTTTTTTATGCCAAAATAAATTTATATTTTAATTACTGTTTTTCTTTTATCAAAAGAAAAAATGAGATAATCAGTTAATTACACTGATTTGATAAACACTGCATGTTATATTAAAAAGAAACAAAGAAAAAAAACTCATTATTCAAAACAAAATTTAAGAAAGATGTTAAATTTTGTGTTTTTTCTTCTTTATTCTTTTAAAGTTTTATTTATCTCTCTCTTAAAAGTTAGAATTAAATGTGATAAATAATTTACTGAAAAAAATTTTTTTTTCTTCTAGTAAATTTTTCAATTTTAAAATTAATGCTGGTAAATAGTTAAAATTATTGCAGAGAGGAAAAAAGAAATTATTTATTTGATTTTATTTTTTTTTCTCTCTTTATTACTAATTATAATTCAGTAAAATAATCACATTGGTTTTTAAAGAAAATTATCTAGAATTTTCATATTATGATTTGGTAAGATAAAATATTAAAATGAATGAACTACTCATTATTATTAAAAAACATATAGATAATTAAATATTATTTCACTATTAATTAAATCAAAAATTAAATGTAAAGAGCTTGCAATACTGGAATAGCTGGTGCCCACAATATTACAATACCTTGCCCTTAAATAATGAGACAATAAAATGGGGATATACATTTCATACCTTGCTATCCAAATTTATAGGTATATTCTGAACAATTATCTAACCCATGCATATTTGATGATCTTCACTTTTATTGCTGCGGTCATATTATCCAACTATATTTTTTCATTCTTTTATATTTCACCATAAAATGACATAAACATTTTAATATTCATTTTTACACAAATTATTCTAATTTAAATAGAATGGATTGAGGGTCTCAAAGTGCACCTCATTCCTTTTAATAAACATTGAGTTTATTGTCATTAAGATTCTAAAAATTATTTCATTTTTTTACTATCAGCTGTGGGTTAGAATCATGATCTTTGGTCTATTTTATTGTTTCAATATTTATTAATTACCTATTAGTGATTTGTCATACTTGCCATATTTTATAGCAAATTGAAATTAACTGTCATCTTTTACCACTGACTTGTACATTTTTTAATGATTTATCCTTGGTGACTTAGAGTGAATTCTAATGTATTCATAAATCTTGTCAATTTTTTGTGGCTGGACTTGATCTTGATTTTTTCATTTCCTGTATCTATTTCTTTCTAAATCTATGCTTGTACAGATGTGTTTGGCAATCTGTGACAAGTACTTGGTTTTTTGGCTGAGGTTACTTTGTGAGCACCTGATTATTCTGATTTTCTCCATACTATCTGTGTTTTTCTACCTTTTCCAATTTTGTGTCTATAGATGGAATCTTTAAGAATTATCCACATTAGTACACCCAATGTGTGCTTCATTTCTTCCATTATTTGTGGGCTTTGTTTTGATTATAAATAGTTTCTTTATAAATAAAATATTATGTAGATTGATTGCTTAAATTAAGGATGTTTAGCAGCTCTACTTGTACAATAGATTGGCAACCAGTACTAATCAGTATCTACTCAACCTTGAGCAGCAAGATTCTTCTGATGGTCTTTATAATTTAGTCTTTATTTAGAGAATGGGCAGTTAAGGCTCTTAACCTAGCCACTTGCCATATGAGGAAAGTGGTATATGTCATTCTATATTTATATTTTTCTTCCAAAACTTGGTATATTATACCTTTCTGATATTTTTTAGTCCAATAACTATTTAATAATGCCTCTTTATAACTTTCACTAATACTATGCTTGGTAAATAAGAAATCCCACCATGCTTATGATGTCCCTCTAAGTGACTGCATGCTATTCCCATAATATTTTCTTATGACACCATGTTTTACCTAAAATCCTTTTTCTAAGCTATTTATATGTTAAAAGTAGTTCCACTTGTCTAGCCCTAAAGTGATTTGTGTTTGAGGAACAGGGTTTACTCTTCTCCCTGTTTTAATCAATGTTTTGATTTTCATTTCATCTCCTTCAAAGGAATTTGATCCTATCCGAACTCCATTTACAAATTTCATTTGCTTTAAACTTGTGAGGTTTTTATGGTTTAAGTCTTGTAATTAATCTTTATCATTTCCATATGAACATTAATTTCTTCCCATGATTTTTGACTTGAATTTTTTATATTTTTTATTTCAATGTTTGTTTACTGCAGAATCTTCAATATTTAAATTAGCACTTGCTTTTTTAACTTTTCTTTCACTTGTAAATTTTAATGATGTATCATCTTTACTATTTAATCTAATTTTTCATTTTTTTCCTGAAATCTATCCTGCATTTGGTCAATAACATTGATAATTTTCTTATTCTGCTATTTTTTGTTGTTTTCAATTTTTTGGGTAATATGCTGCACAACTTTTATATGCTTTGGTTTATTATTTTATTGTCTATTGTACAGTTTTGATCACTTTATTTTAATCCACATCTTTTGGTTGTAATCTTACATTTTACTTAACAACATTATTTTTCTTTGCTGATTAATTTTGTTCTTCTCTGTGAACAGCATCTCATTTACTGACTGCTTTCTTCTTTTTTAAAAGCATTTGAATTTTTTTGCTCTTTTTTATTATCCTCAGTTCTTTGTTAGCTTTCTTCATTTTTTTAGCAGCATTTGAATTTCTTTCTGTTTTTTATACTATTTTTTCTGTCCATTCTTTTCTTCTTTTATTATCTTGTTCTTTTGTTTTCTCCTATTTTTATTATCCTCTACTTTTTGTTCTTTCATTTCATTAAACATTTTTTCTGTTTTTTTATATTTTGCTCTTCTTTTTGTTGATTTTTAAAATTATTTTATTCTCTTTGTTAGTTGTTCTTTACATTTTCTTAAACCTTTGCAATAATGGTGCTAGTATGACATTCTCCTTTATTTTCTAGGCCCCTTCCATTGGTTACTGTTATTTTCATCTGATCATATTCTCTCTCTATCTTCTCTAATTTTTCTTTTGTCAGCATTTACTTTTATAGTATACATCTTGTTTAATTTTCAAAAACTGGTTAAGGTACTTTTACATGCACTAAATATGAATAATAACTTTTTAAATAATATCTCATAAAATAAACTTAACATCAACTTACTTTCTCTGCAACTCTTCATCTTAACAAACACTATTACTATTATTATTACCTTTTAATCTGCCTTTGTTTAAACATTACTTTCTCAGTACCTGATTTTATTTATCTAAATTAATTATTTTCTTTCTTTTATACTCTCATTCCATCCTGTTCAAGTGTGGGTGACTTATTTTCTCATTCACTAATATTTTTATTATCATTTATTTTTATTTTCCATTGCATATATAAAACAAAGTTTATAAAACAAACCATTTGCAAAAACTTTCTAAAAAATCTATCAAATATCTGACTACAAAAACTTCAATAGTGACTTTCAATCCTGGGATAAATACAAAATCCAGTTACTGAACTATAATTACAGAATTCAGCATGAACAACAAAAGGGCTATCTCAGCATAGCCACTTCAAGATACCTAGAACACAAAACTGAAACAATAATGCAAACATTTATACAAAGCCTTTGCTTATTTGATTCCTAGGGGTTAATAAATACCAAATTATGCTTTGCTCTTTTGAGTCTCAGAAGCTAAAAATGGAAAACTATAAAACTATGCCTCATTTATTTTTTCTGAGACATAGTTGCTGGGTTTTATGGAAAGACATGATAAACTACAGGAAACAATTTTGAAATGTATTGGATAGGGTTGAGATAAAACTTCCTGGAATTGCATGAAAAGATTGTATCCTCAAGTGAATGATAAAATTCCTCATCCATTATCAGCACAATCCCAAAACTCATGAGCTCAATCCAATCTCCAAAAATCATCCTTTAATTTTCCATTCTTTTTTAAATACAAACTCATATATCAATATATATATATATAATTTATGACCAAATAATTATTTAACCGTAATGTATACTCTTGTCATATCTTTCACACTAATACATTTTATAAAATTATTTCTGCATCAAAAAACAGTTTGCATTTTTAAATGTCATATTTCTGTGTTTCAATTTATGTGGTCACTTTATATACCAACCTGATAACTTGTTCATAATTAGTCCCACAGTTTGCACCATTTGTAATGGCACAGAAAATTAGAGGTGATTATGGGGAGATGGGAAACACATCATCATCCCTATAATATAAGTAATCAAATTAAATACAAAAAGAATACAGTGAATAAGATTAATATAAGCAGCAAATCAGCATAACTACAAACATAATGAGAATCTCTAATATTATAAAAAAATAATTAAATCAAAAACTAGAATTATACTAGAAAATCAGATCCACAACCATCGTAATAACAATCACAAGTTAATGTTGTGACTGCATTCAAAAGAGATATATTTGAAAACAAGTTATTTATCTTTAAGTCTTCCAAATGTAAGTCAGAATGTAACATAAGTATTTATATGCACATAATTAAGTGCTAATCCATCACTTATAATAAATCATTATGCTGGGATACAGAAATGTGCTCATTGTCATCCATGATCTGTCCATATGGTACTCTTAGTGTACAGACTAGCCATAGCTTAATTTCTAATGAAAATACAAAATGCAGTGAATGGTCAGCTTAATTATCTGGATGTCCAAACACCAAAAAAACCCTACACCTATCTAACAAGACATTATGTTTTCTAGATATAACTCAGTATTATAATACTCTAGGAACTATAACTGTGGATATGAGATAATTAAATATAACAACTTAATCTAATTGATTTTAAAATTATTTTACTAGAATAATTTGAAAACCATCATTCTATTTCTAGGCTGTATTGAAATCAAGTCTCATACACATAATTGTAGAAATAATGTCTAACACTGGAACATTTTTAACAATAATTTAATAAACTAATTGATTAGTAGTAAACAAATTAAAAAAATTACATGATAATATGAAAATTTAAATTTATACATTCTTATTAAAGAATAATTTAATATTAAAAACAAAACTAACCATTTGATTTTTATTCATTAATTGAATTAACCTGTTTTATCATTGAGTTATTTTTTTTTCAATAAGTAACATTAAACAAAAAATGACTTTTAATCAGACATAAGGAATTAAATTAGTTTAACCCTTTGTTTAATTTTAGGGGAAAAAATAAATTAATACAATCAGAGTCATGGCAAATTTAATAAAAATTAAATTATTAAAAAAGTCTTTCTATAATTTTGAAAGAAAAAGTCACATAAATAAAAAACAGACGTTTTAATGGATAAAAAGATACTAATAAATTATTATCAATTGTTAATTACTTTTAAAACTTAATAAATTTACATATAATGTGCACATTTAAAGAAAAAATAAAATACCTTTAACCATGATTTTAATTTTGTTTGGAGTCCTTTGCATTTGTAATTTACAGTTTTTTCAGATAGATGCTATTCTTGAGAGTTTATTCATTTCCAGTTTAATATATAAAATTCTTTTTATTTAGGCCATAAAGGATTTCAGGGTAACATAGACAGCAGGAATTTATCCATTTTTCCAATAAATTTTTCAGATCAGGCTAATATATAGAGACACTCATGTTCTTAGTTGTAGACAATATTTGTGTCCAGATTACTTCAGGGGAATTTTTCAGTTACATTTTATTCCAGTGAAGCAGGTTACATGGAGGTAGATGATATTCAACTTTTAACTAAGCCTAGCATATTGTTTTTAGGGCAGAAAACATTTTTATAGTTAAACTCATAGTGTCCATTACACAGCTAAATTAAATCTTCCACTGTTCTCTTCAACAGCTTGCTCATGATTGACTGTTCTCTTCAACAGCTGGGTCAGGAATTCTCCTATTGTTCTTTTCAGCAGCTGGATTAGGAATACTTGCTTCCTACAAGATCTGATTAAACCACACTTTTCATAATCTTGTTTGTTACATGACAAAATTAAACACTGACCAATTATAACTATTTTTACAAAAGAGAATTGTTCAGTTATTTCCCTGTTCTATTTTTAATTACAAAACAAGTTAAAGAAAAATTATTTTTTACTTGTTTTTCTTATGCCAAAATAAATTAATTTTTTATTTACTTTTTTTTATATCAAAAGAAAAATAAAATAATCAGTTAATTACAGTGATTTGATAAACACTGCTTGTTGTATTGGAGAGATATAAAGAGAAAAAACACCTAATTATTTAAAATAAAAATAAAAATATTAAATTTATATTTTTTACCTTTTCTTTTCTTTTGAAACTTTATTTATCTATCTCTCTTAAATGTTCGAATTAAAATTGCTAAATAATTTATTGAAGAGAAATTATTTTCTTTTAGTACATTTTCCAAAATTGAATTTAATAATGGTAAATAATTAAAATTATTGAAGAGCACTCAGAAAACAAAAGAAATTATTTGTTTGATTCTATATTTTCTCTTTCTTTTACAACTATTTATAATTCAGTAAAATAATCACATTATTGTTTAAACAAAATTTTTTAGAATTTTCATATCATATGGTAAGAAAAACATTAAATTAAAGGAACTCTCATTATTATTAAAAACATATAGATAATTAAATATTATTTTCTTATCAATTAAATTTTAATTTGAACTTAATGAGATTTGCCCACAATATTACAATATATAGCTTATTTGTTAGAATTTTTTGTATTTTTTGTTTTATTTCTCCAATTGGGAGAAATTAAAATGGAATTATTCCATTTCAATTATCATTTTAAGTAGTTTGGAATGGTTGACAAGATTAGTCAATATTATAGCAAATATTAAATAGAGTAGAATCATCTAAAAGTTAATAGGTCAAAATGTTTATAGTATTTATCTTTTGAAAATGATATATAAATGTATATGATGTATAAATTGTATACATTTTGCTTTAGTTTCTTTTGATAATTAAAAAAAATGTTTTTTTCTTTTTCTTTCCAAAAAATATTTAATTCCTCTATAAAAATATTTAAACAAAAATTCAATCTTTTGTTAACTTAAAAAATAACAATTTATACTTCTTGGAAATAATAATAAATAGATTAATTTAAATCGTACAGGATGAAGTTTTTATTTTTAATTAAGATAATATATAATTAAAACCAAAAATTGTTTTGTATTAATTATCATTATCAAAGTAAAACCAACAAATGTATTATTTTAATCTATGAAGTTGAATTTATATTAAAATGTACATTATCTTATTTTTATGCTGTGCTCTAAAAGCATGTCAGTAAATTATATTTCGAAAAAAAGTCCAAGCTTAGTACTTGATCCCTTATGATGTGCATTTAGAGCTCAGCATAAAAATTATGAAAGATTGGTAAGTAAATTTAATTATTGTAAATATTGCAATGGGTCTCAAAAATAAAATTTATCATTTTTTTTCTTAGTAATTAAAATTCCATGGGATAAGTCTTGGACATAAATAGTTTTTAAAAAATAAACTTGGATAATGTATTTCTATTTTTTCAATTTTGTGTGCTGGTGTTATCAATTGTAAATGGGAAATTACTGACTGATACAATAAGATTGAAACCTCTATAGTGGATGTGAAAAGCTTTTTTTATGACTAACTAGTTTATTCTAAATTCTACTTGTTAGATAGTGGATTTTAGGAATGGTCCCAGTAGCATCTAGATATATAATATGCATGTCACTGTGAACTACCAAATCAAAATTAATGACAACTGATTGTGACAAAATAAATCAAATAAAGGTCATGACTATGATCTTAATAAATGGCAATAGTAAATTAAAATTCACTGGATCCCATGTTATAACTTGCAACTATAATTTTCTCCAAATATAAGCTCAAAATGTATGTACATGAGTGCAATAAAATAGTAAATCAATTATTATTGGTGTTAGACATATTTTGAACTATTTTGTGGTAAGAAAGCAAAGATAATTATGAAGTCATTTGAATTTATAAACTTTTTTTCTTTGCACTTTATCTTTTCTTACCTAAAGACTTTCAAATATAATTTTTTGTTTATATATGTATATATAGTTTTTGATTTTATCTATTAACCATGTTATTTACATCTCTACTAATAAATTTTTATTAAAATTGTTTAGAAACATGAATAAATTGTGGGAATATTATTGTAAATCATTTTAATTTAATTTAATGACTATAATAAAATCACTAATAATCCAGAAGTTGCTTGTTATTAGATTTTAATCTTTGTTTTATTTTATAAGTTAAAGCATGATAAAATAAAATAAAAAATAAGAGGTTAGTAAATTCCAAAGTGTTTCTGCACATCAAATGTTAATGACAGAAATGCTGAGCTGAAAATCATGTTGTTGCCTTATTGAAATTATATTTGTGTGTGTGTATTTTTTTATAAATATATAGAAACACTGGTTAGTTAAAGACTGTCAATCAGAAATCCACTTTAATGTTACATATGGCTTATCCATATAGAATTCATTTAAAGATTTGAAACACATTTAACCAAAGAACTGCTCGACATGATTTTTGTGTGTTTTGAGTTATTCAGCAGCTATTCAGAATTTTTGCAAGTTTTAATTTTGCTTTGAATAAATTTTCATAGCTGACTAGAAGATTAAAAATTCAGTAAGATAAGAAAGTTTTAGCTTTGCCTTGATAACTGTATCTTTTGTATTTCTGACATCTGATATCATTAATTTTTATGACATTGTTTGGAAAAAATAGTTTGAAACACCAAAAATGTGTTTATTTGCAAAATTATTACAATTTAAAATTATTTTTATACAATAATTGTATTATAACTATTACAAATCAAGAATATAAATTATTAATAATTTATTTTGAATCAAAATATTTTATTTTTAAATATAGAACTTTACATTTTTAGACAGGGCAAATTGACTCTGAAGCTGTTTATAAGATTAACTTTCTATATAATCAGTATGTGTAAACATATTTTAAGATTGCAAAAATATTAGAAAAAGTCTATATTTATAAAGTATAATTAATTATACTTAAAAGAAATAAATATTTAATTATTAATGTTTTAAAAACTAAAGTCATATAATGAATATTTCATTGATTTTTGGAAATGAAAATAATCTCAACAATGATGATGTACTTGATATTTTGTTTTGATTAGAATCTCAGTTTTTTAATATTTTCAAAAGTAAAATGTGAACATTTAGAATGTATTTCACTTATCAAATGAAGTCAAATTTAATATTTTCTGATAAATAGTAATGGTTTATCTTAAATTTAAAGTTGAACATTTACAGCAATGAATAACAAAAAATAATGACAACTTGTGAAAGGTTAATAATTTTACAAGCATTATACATTGAACTATATAGATGACATATAAAGAGTCTTTGTTACAGCATGTTTTTATGTTTATATATCTGATAAAGTTGCTAATATTAGGCTTTTGTTGTATAATTCTTAGATAATAAGTATCACCCATGGTAAATAAATGTATATTAGAATTGTTCAGATAAGAAACTCAAACTCATATAGTAATTACTAAAGGATTCAAAAATACACTCATATTGAATTTGATTATGGGATGGATTGATGTTTGAATTACTTATGCATACATTCATAGCATTGTTTTAACAAGTATAACCTACATTGTTACACTTCACTAAATATATTAATCAATTATTGAAAAATTCAAATTAGTATATAAAAGAAATATTGCTTTCTCTAATAAATATATTATAATACTCATTTAATGAATTTGTCAAATAGTTACCATGTGTTTCGATCATTTAAATAATCATAATATTAGATTGTTAATAAATATTAAAATCTATTGCACCCAGAATTTTTCTCTTTGTTACAAAACCCAGAATATTGTCATGTAGAATGGTCAATGCCTTATTTTAAAGAGTCCACTAATTTTCTGCAAGCTAATGGACATAATAAATATTACTAATGGTTGCTGAATCTGTTGTGGTTATATATCTTTACCAGTAAATTTTAAGGTTCCTATAGATAAATGTATTAATATTTAGTGAGGTCTGACTTTGTTGGGTAATACTATCACTAATACTACAGGATATTCTATATGCTATGTCTAATGGTGCTTTTTAATAATTGATGTTGATTATGCCTACATATTGATTTTGACCATTATATACACATATACATTTACATTTAGTATTTAATCTAATATTAAATATGTAAATTAGATATTGCTAATTATAAATTACAAGTTATGTCATTAATTTTAAATCAAAAAAGTATGACATTTCAGACAACTTTTTAAAGGCTAATCCTATACATAGTTAGCAAAAAGTAAGATAGAAAGGGGTAAAGAGCATGACTGAGCAATAAATAGGAAAGATAATAAATCAGGACCATTTTGCCATTTTTTAGAAACAGGACACATTATGAATTGTAAAGAAAGTATTGAAGTTATCAGATAATGTAAAAAATATAAAGAAAGATAAGTATATGAAACATTGTATATACAAGAAATAAAGAGAAATGTATGAATTTAGTGCAAGGGTCAGTAAAGTTAGGAGGAAAATGGTCATTAAATAAAAATTGGAAAATATAAAAACATTTTTATAGTTAAGTTTGACCAGTAGATGGTATGTTAAGATAATATGTAAATCACATGAATTTTTTGAATTGGTATAATATCTTGACAAGGTTTATTTTTGAATGAAAATCAATTAGATGTTAATAAATTTATTATTTATTTATTATTTACATATATAGTTGTCCTATAAATTGATTATATTTCATTTTGAGAATAGTATATTAGAAAGACATCATAATGATTTTATAATACCATCATATGAAATATATATATATATGCATTACATGTTTTTGTTTATAGTTCATTGAAATGAGAAGAAAAAGGACAGGCAATAAAAGAAAAAAATAAAGGAAGAAAGTAGAGTTTTATTAATTGAATTTCAAGAGTAGATAAAAAGAAAATTTGATTTAAGTTTTAAAATAAGAGTCAGAATCCACTCTCTATACCCTATTTTTTTCAGTGCTGATATAGTACATACTTGGTGGCCATTTTGAATTTGAAAACACCCAAAAACACTGCTGGCACGTGCAAGTGAGAAATGACATCGGCTAGAAACACTTAGTTTTCAAAAAAATAAATCACCTAAGGCACTACAATTAAAAAAGAGTGGTGGGAAGGCACTACACTTAAAAAAATTGTGGAAAAAAAACATTAAATAGCCTAAGGTGCTACTATCAAAAAAAAGTGTGGGAAAAGAAAAAGAAATGAACATTGAAAATTAAAAAAATTACAAAATACTTTAAAATAAACCAAAACTGATAGTGTATATAATGATAATAATCAAATATTGCAATCGTAAATCTCAAAAAATTAACGTGTGTTAAGGCATTTTTTAAAAAAGTCTAAAACCTAAATATATATACATAGTGATAAATAGAAAAAATGATAAATGCTGCTTTCAAAAGATTACTCCAGTCTTTCAACAGTATATACTAAATCAGTATTATAATTTTAAAAAATTATATTTAAAAAGTATATTGCTAAATCTGAAATGGCGGGAACATCACTTTCAACACTATTTCATGGAGTATCAACAAATAAAAAACCTAATTAACTTATTTTTAAAAATATAATATTTTATATTTGGCTTTGGAATTATCCTTCTAACTAAGAGTTATAATAATAAATCACAAATCTTAACAATGCACATATTAATACATATTACAGTTAGCATTTATTTAAGTAATTTTTTTACCAATATTTTAAGAATTTTAAAAAAATTATCAACTTTCTGGATCAGATGTATGGTCATCCACACAGGCTAAATTTGGTTCTTTCTAGATCTCTTCATTACTGCAAAAACAAAAAGCCTTCAACAAATTATGGGTTATGCTTTTAAGATTTAAGTTTATTACTTTAAAGAAGATGCCAGTAAAATTAATTTATTCAGGAAATATTGCAGTATGATATCATCTCTTTCAAATTTATTTTTAAAACTGTATACTTTGGTCTTACACAAATTAAACCAGGTATGTATGATGTAAGATAATTTCCAAGACGTGGACTTTGGGATGGGGTTTTGTCTTACTAAGATAAAAGTGTTAAGTTAAAATATGTAACAATAGAAAGCTCAGCTAAAATTTCAAATTTAAAAAAACAGTTGTAAACAAGCTTAATGGACTTTTCAGTGCTGATATAGTATGTGCTCAGTGGCCATTTTGAATCTGAAAACACCCAAAAACACTGCTGGCACATGCAAGCAATAAATGACATCGGCTAAAAACACTTAGTTTTCAAAAAAATAAATCGCCTAAAGCACTACAATTAAAAAAGGGTGGTGGGAAGTCACTACACATAAATAAAGTGTGGGAAAACGTCACATTAAATAGCCTAAGGTGCTACTATCAAAAAATAGTGTGGGAAAAGAAAAAAAAGTGAACATTGAAAATTAAAAAATCCTTTAAGATAAACCAAAAAATGCTAATTTATATATATATAGTGTTAATCAAATATTGTAATAATAAATCTTAAACAAATTAACACGTGTTAAGGCATTTTTAAAAAAAAAATCATAAATAATATTTACAAAAACTCTTTAAAATATAGTGATCATTAGAAAAAGAATAAATGCTATTTTAAAAAGCTCACTCCAGTCTCTCAACACTATATAATAAATCAGTATTATAATTTTAAAAAACAATATTTAAAAACTATAATGCTATAAATCAAGCATTGCATTGTAATGTCACATTAAATAGCTTAAGGTGCTACTATGGAAAAAAGTGTGGGGGGGGAGAAAAAGAAGTGAACATTGAAAATTAATAAAATTACAAAATACTTTAAAATAAACCAAAAACGATAATGTATATAGTGATAATAATCAAATATTGCAATCGTAAATCTCAAAAAATTAACGTGTGTTGAGGCATTTTTAAAAAAAGTCATAAAACCTAAATAGATATACATAGCAATAACTAGAAAAAATGATAAATGCTGCTTTCAAATGATTACTCCGGTCTTTCAACAGTATATTCTAAATCAATATATTTAAAAACTATAATGCTATATTGGCTTGTAATGTCACATTAAATCGCCAAAGGTGCTACTATGGAAAAAAGTGTGGGAAAATAAAAAGAAGTGAACATTGAAAATTACAAAAAATTACTAAATACTTTAAAATAAACCAAAAATGATAATGTATATAGTGATGATAATCAAATATTGCAATCATAAATCTCAAAAAATTAACGTGTGTTAAGGCATTTTTTAAAAAAGTCTAAAACCTAAATATATATACATAGCAATAAATAGAAAAAATGATAAATGCTGCTTTCAAAAGATTACTCCAGTCTTTCAACAGTATATACTAAATCAGTATTATAATTTTTAAAAATAATATTTAAAAAGTATATTGCTAAATCTGAAATGGCGAGAACATCACTTTCAAAACTATTTCGTGGAGTATCAACAAATAAAAAACCTAATTAACATATTTTAAAAAATATAATATTTTACATTTGGCTTTGGAATTATCCTTCTAATTAAGAGTTATAATAATAAATCACAAATCTTAATAATACACATATTAATGCATATTACAGTTAGCATTTATTTAAGTAATTTTTTTACCAATATTTTAAGAATTTTAAAAAAATTACCAACTTTCTGGATCAGATGTATGGCCGTCCACGGAGGCTAAATTTGGTTCTTCCCAAATCTCTTCATTACTGCAAAAACAAAAAGCCATCAACAAATTATGGGGTATGCTTTTAAGATTTAAGTTTATTACTTTAAAGAAGATGCCAGTAAAATTAATTTATTCAGGAAATATTGCAGTTTGATATCATCTCTTTCAAATTTATTTTTAAAACTGTATACTTTGGTCTTACACAAATTAAACCAGGTATGTATGACGTAAGATAATTTCCAAGAATTGGACTTTGGGATGGGGTTTTATCTTACTAAGATAAAAGTGTTAAGTTAAAATATGTAACAATAGAAAGCTCAGCTAAAATTTCAAAATTTAAAAAAACAGTTGTAAACAAGCTTAATGGACTTTTCAGTGCTGATATAGTATGTGCTCAGTGGCCATTTTGAATTTGAAAACACCCAAAAACACTGCTGGCACATGCAAGCAATAAATGACATCGGCTAGAAACACTTAGTTTTCAAAAAAATAAATCGCCTAAAGCACTACAATTAAAAAAGGGTGGTGGGAAGTCACTACACATAAATAAAGTGTGGGAAAACATTACATTAAATAGCCTAAGGTGCTATTATCAAAAAATAGTGTGGGAAAAGAAAAAAAAGTGAACACTGAAAATTAAAAAATCCTTTAAGATAAACCAAAAATGCTAATTTATATATATAGTGTTAATCAAATACTGTAATAGTAAATCTTAAACAATTAACACGTGTTAAGGCATTTTTAAAAAAAAAATCATAAATAATATTTACAAAAACTCTTTAAAATATAGTGATCATTAGAAAAAGAATAAATGCTATTTTAAAAAGCTCACTCCAGTCTCTCAACACTATATACTAAATCAGTATTATAATTTTAAAAAACAATATTTAAAAACTATAATGCTATAAATCAAGCATTGCGTTGTAATGTCACATTAAATAGCCTAAGGTGCTACTATGGGAAAAAAGTGGGGGGGGGGGAAGAAGTGAACATTGAAAATTAATAAAATTACAAAATACTTTAAAATAAACCAAAAACGATAATGTATATAGTGATAATAATCAAATATTGCAATCGTAAATCTCAAAAAATTAACGTGTGTTGAGGCATTTTTTAAAAAAGTCATAAAACCTAAATAGATATACATAGCAATAACTAGAAAAAATGATAAATGCTGCTTTCAAATGATTACTCCGGTCTTTCAACAGTATATTCTAAATCAATATATTTAAAAACTATAATGCTATATTGGCTTGTAATGTCACATTAAATCGCCAAAGGTGCTACTATGGAAAAAAGTGTGGGAAAAGAAAAAGAAGTGAACATTGAAAATTACAAAAAATTACTAAATACTTTAAAATAAACCAAAAATGATAATGTATATAGTGATGATAATCAAATATTGCAATCGTAAATCTCAAAAAATTAACGTGTGTTAAGGCATTTTTTAAAAAAGTCTAAAACCTAAATATATATATATATATAGCAATAAATAGAAAAAATGATAAATGCTGCTTTCAAAAGATTACTCCAGTCTTTCAACAGTATATACTAAATCAGTATTATACTTTTTAAAAATAATATTTAAAAAGTATATTGCTAAATCTGAAATGGCGAGAACATCACTTTCAAAACTATTTCGTGGAGTATCAACAAATAAAAAACCTAATTAACATATTTTTAAAAATATAATATTTTACATTTGGCTTTGGAATTATCCTTCTAATTAAGAGTTATAATAATAAATCACAAATCTTAATAATACACATATTAATGCATATTACAGTTAGCATTTATTTAAGTAATTTTTTTACCAATATTTTAAGAATTTTAAAAAAATTACCAACTTTCTGGATCAGACGTATGGCCGTCCACGGAGGTTAAATTTGGTTCTTCCCAGATCTCTTCATTACTGCAAAAACAAAAAGCCATCAACAAATTATGGGGTATGCTTTTAAGATTTAAGTTTATTACTTTAAAGAAGATGCCAGTAAAATTAATTTATTCAGGAAATATCGCAGTTTGACATCGTCTCTTTCAAATTTATTTTTAAAACTGTGTACTTGGGTCTCACACAAATTAAACCAGGTATGTATGACGTAAGATAATTTCCAAAAATTGGACTTTGGGATGGGCTTTTGTGTTACTAAGATAAAAGTGTTAAGTTAAGAAATGTAACAATACAAAGCTCAGCTAAACTTTCAAATTTAAAAAAACAACTGTAAACCAGCTAATGGACTTCTATGCTTCAAGCCTAACATTGTTGTGTATATAATTTTATAATAATGTATTTTGATGTATAATAACGTATGTTTATGTGTACGTGTGCACATCTAATATATTAATGTATGTATACAGACATTAATATATATAAATATATTTATTTATATATTAGATGTGCACACATACACGTAAACATACATTATTATACATCAAAGGGTACATCCATCAAAGTACATTATTATAGGATTATACACGTGGCCTGGGATGGGTTTGAATTTGGAAAACAGGCCTACTATGATACGTAGGTGAAATGGAATTTTCAAATCATATGATCACATGAACACACACCCTTTATATTTCAGCTGTTTTTTTTTAATATTAATGAAAAGCAGGTCTCTTTTTTGTTTTTGCAATATTTTCAGAATAAATTACCAAATAATTTTACTTGTGACTTCTTGAAAGTGTTAAAACTAAAATCTTAAAAGTAATACATTTATCAGCACACACATATATATATATATATATATGAGTACAAGTTGTGACTTGTAATATGTTACAGTGCGATTATATTTTTAAATCATTAATTTATTATAAATTTTTTTATAATAAATTTTACCCCTCTTTTGCATTTGATTGGTAGTTAGGCTTGAGGCATAAAAGTCGGTGCTGATATAGTACACACTCAGTGGCCATTTTGAATTTGAAAACACCCAAAAACACTGCTGGCACATGCAAGTGATAAATGACATAGGCTAGAAACACTTAGTTTCAAAAAAATAAATTGCTTAAGGCACTACAATTAAAAAAGGGTGGTGGGAAGGCACTACACTTAAAAAAGTGTGGGAAAACATCACATTAAATAGCCTAAAATGCTACTATCAAAAAAAGTGTGGGAAAAGAAAAAGAAGTGAACATTAAAAATTAAAAAAATTACAAAATACTTTAAAATAAACCAAAACGATAATGTATATAGTGATGATAATCAAATATTGCAATCATAAATCTCAAAAAATTAACATATATTAAGTGTTTCTAGCCAATGTCATTTATCGCTTGCATGTGCAGGCAGTGTTTTTGGGTGTTTTCAAATTCAAAATGGCTGCCAAGCACATACTATATCAGCACCTTTTTTTCTTTCTGTAACTGTAACATATCTTTAATAATACAATTCCAGGAAAGAATTAATGTTATAGTAACAGAAAGAAAAAAATAGGGTATAATGTTAAAACATAATGTAAATTGAAATAATGATGATTGAAGTAAATGGAAATAAAATATAATTCAAATTAGAAACAGAATAATAAAATAATTAATGACAAGAAATCATTGTAAGCTATCTCATCAGCAGAAATGCAATCAAATTTTGGAAAATTCCTAGCTGATGAGATAGTAGATTAATCTAAAAATTGATAAGATTAATCATTTAAATAAAAACAAAAATAAATAAAAGTGAACAGTAGAAGGGAGGGGAGCCTATTAAAACAGCATGCTTCATATTTTAAGAGTTAGTTAAATTTTATGTGGATGTGTGTTCAAGTTCAGCAAAAATAAAATTCATTAATCTGCTGGGACATTTGCTCAGAGTATGTTTTGCAGTTTGTCCAGAGTTTGAGTTTAGGAGAGTTATTTTTTAAGTTTGCCATAGACATTTTGAGTGGTGACCAAGAAGTAAAAAAGACTGCAGTTTATTAAGAAAGTATGCAATGGACTGTAAAATTAATAAATGATTAAATAACACCATACATTGCTAAGAAAACAACAGGAGTACCCATCTGGGCTTTGTTCCCCAATCGTCATCATCATCAGTCTCTCCCTCTTCTGCCATAAATGACTCATCTGTAGTGAAGTACACTAATGCTTATATTCTCTCCTATTGCCATGCATTTCAAAATTCTAAAAAATAAAAAAAAACCAAAGATGATGATCAAATGGCCAGACATCAAGAGTGAAAGGAGTGTCATGAACTTAGAAGTCCATGGATAATGAAGGGATGATCATTCAAAATGGTCACAAATAAATTTTAACATCATATACAAGTTAAAACCTAGGTAAATATATTGAACTTTATTGGTAAATATTTAGACATTATTAGGGATAAATGAACTAATATGAAGGAAGAACTATTGAGATTACCAATATTAAAATTACATAATTAAACATGTAAGTGATGAATTAGATCTTACTACCCCATATTTATTTTTGTTTATTAAGTATTATTATATGATTATTTTGGTGGTAAATGCATGTGTAATTGGAAATATTAACATACTTGTGGAATTGCATATAACAATAAAAAATATATATTAAAGATTACTTGATCTGTTCTCTTTCCTTTACCTGCATTTCCATGATTAAAAAAAGATTTAGGCACTGGGTCCCCTATATTATAGTGTTGGAGCTAGTCTGGGTTATTTTCCAAGTGTTTGGGTTCTGATGTGTCTTTTGTTTGAGTCATTCCAGTTATATAAAGTTTATATGGCCTAATGGCACATGAGATTTATCTCTGTTTTTGGAGAATTGGTGTAGTACCAGCAGATATGGAAAGATGCTATGATCAGGAGAAATTATTGAGAGTTGTACATTCATGCAGTCTCAGTCTGATCATGAGTAGGATTGATAGTTAACCTACCAGTAATATTCCACACCTCCACTTGAGTGTATGGTCAAAAGGTTGTCACAAGAGTTTCAAGTTTATAAATAATTAATAAGTATATGATATCTACATCTGTCAGGAAAATCAATTGGACCAATTCAGTGCTACATTTAGTGGAAGATATTGGGATCAGAAAAGTAGGCATAAGATCAATAAAGGTTTCAAAATGTACATAAAATAATTTAAAAAGGAAAATAAATGTAGAAAAACATTCACAATCATTATAATATATATATTGAAGCTGGAACTCTGTTCTTCAGATTTGTGTTTCACCTAGTACCTATTATATAAGCACTGGAATGGGTTTGAACCCAATTCACATAATGGACAAATCTTGAGCAATAGGGGGTAGTATATATAAAGATGTTTGGATACACAACTTTAAATGGATCTACCATCATCAACCACTATCAATCCACTGTAGGATGAAGGTCTCTCCAAGTTCAATCCATCTTCTCTGATCTTTAGTTTCTCTTCTCAACATTACTCCTGCACACTTTTTTATTTCATCTATCCACCTCACATGTGGTCTGTTTCTGGGTCTTTTGCAATCTCTTGGAATCCAGTTTAAGATTTCAATTGTCAATCTATTATCATCTCCTCTAGCAATATGTCCAGTCCAACTCCACTTGATGTTTCAATTTTTTCAATGAGGTCAGTAACATCTTATTCTTCTCTTACCCATATATTGCATTTTTCGATCTCTTCTTGTTACTCCCAACATGCATCTTTCCATACTTCTTTGAGTGGTCTGAAGTCTCTATATTGCTCTTTTAGTAAGTGTCCATAAGTAAAAACTGGTAAAACACATTTATTAAAAACCTTCCTTTTCAAACCCATAGGTATATTTCTTTTTAGTATCTAGTTATTTCTACCAAAGGCACTCCAACCAAGTTTAATTCTATGATTAATTTTATCCATTATGTTTTCATATGTATTAATAATCTGACCAAAGTATTTGTAACTGTTAACTTCTTCTATGTCATCATAATCCATCTTTATTTTCATATTTTGAGAAAATCCATTAAACATTACTTTAAACTTTTTAACATTTATCTTTAGTCCTACTTTTCTACTTTCATCTGATAACTCCTGCAGCATTTCCTGCAGCTCTAAAACATTATTTGCAAAAACAACTACATCATCTGCAAACTCTAAATGACTTAAATAATTTCCATTTAGTTTTACTTCTTTTGCTTCCCATTTTAATCCACAAAATACTTCTTGCAGTACTGCTGTAAAAAGTTTTGGAAATATGGAGTCACCCTATCTTATACCCTTCTCAATGTTGACTTTTCTAGTATCACTATATAATCTAATTGTTGCTGTTGCATTTTTATAAATATTCTTTAAAATATGACAATATCCTGGATCTATACCTTGATGATCCAATGCTTTAATCACTGAAGAAATGTTCATAGAATCACATGCCTTTTCATAATCTATAAATCCAAAACATAATGGCAACTCATATTCATTTGTCATTTCTATAACTTCTCTCAATACCTGGATATGATCTACTGTACTAAAACCACTTTTACATCCAGCTTGTTTTATTGGTTTGGTGGAAATCCAATGTTCTCTGTAGATGAGTTGTAATTATCCTGGTAAAAATTTTGTATAAAACTGATAAAAGGCTGATAGGTCTTGTAATTTCTAATATCTTCTTTATCACCTTTTTAAAATATTAATATTAACACTGCATTCTTCCAATCATCTGGTACATTTTTCTCATTTTGACATTTGTTATATAATTTTGCTAAAAAAAATTTATTTCTTCACTTGCTTCTTTTAATATATCAATTATAATTCCATCATTACCTGGAGCCTTTCCTTTCTTCATAAATTTAATTGCATGTCTCACTTCTTCATTTAAAATTCTAGCAATTCAGAAGATGTAATAGATATAAAAGATACTTATTGTTTATTACTATAAAAATAATATAAAATAACAATTATTGTTTATTACTATATAATTTTTGATAAAAGTCTTCTACCCATTTCATGATGTTAATTCTTTTTTTAGTAATATTTTCATCTTTTTTTATATTGCAGATATAAATTTCCTACTAATACTAAAATGTTGTTTTACACTCTTGAGACTTTTCTTCTCTTCTACAGCTTTCTTTGCTAGTTCACAGTTATATTTTCTTATATCATATTCAACTCTTTTCCACACCATTGTACAAAATTCGAGATATTCAATCCTTTTTAATGCATCATTTTTGTATATCTTCATATTCCTTCTTTTCTTCATAAATTCTCTAGTCTCAGTAGAAATTTTATTGGTCAATTGCTGCTTTTTTCTATCAGATATCTTTGTTGCAGTTTTTAAAAGTGTATCAGTTATTTTCATATTAATTTCATTCAAATGTGAATCATGTTCAAAATCTACTAATCCTTGAAACCTATTTGTAAGTTCTAATTTAAATTCATTAGAATGTTTCTGAAGATTAGGAATATCAACTGTAAATATTGTTTTTCTTAATAATTTTTATCTTTCTAGTTTTGCATTAACACGTAACTTATATCTTACTAATCAATGATCACTTCCTGTGGTAAATTTATTAAGAACATTACAATCTTAAAATATGTATTTTCTGTTAGTCAAAATATAATCCAATTCTGCTGTACCTTCATTTGGATGCTTCCATGTCCATTTCCTTTTAACATTTTTCTCAAAAAAATTTCATAATATAAAGTTTTTCCTTTTCTGCAAACTCCACAAATCTGTGTCCTTTCTCATTTCTATTACCATAACCAAAATTACCTACAGCACTTTCATCTTTCATTTGTTTACCAATTTTAGCATTAAAGTCTCCCCTAACAATTTTAAAATGCTGTTTACTCTGATCAAAAGTCTTTTGTACATCCATATAAAAATCATCTACTACTTCATCACTATGAGAACTTGTTGGGGCATAAACCTTAATTATCTGCATTTGACATCTGCTAATAAGTTGTATAACTAATTTTGCCACTCTATCTGATACACCATCAATCTCCACAATGTTGTTTCTCCACTTTTTATTTATAATGAATCCTACTCCACTTGTATTTCCAATATTTGTACCTTTATAATAGAGTACATATCCACTTTTTTAAATCAATTGTCTCTTCATCTTTTCTTCTAACTTCACAAAGTCCAATAATGTAAGACAGTTCTTCTAATTTTTGCAATCTTCCTTCACCTGAAAGTGATCTGCAGTTGTAAGTACCTAAATAAAAAGTCATCATCAAATGGCAGCCTGTGTCCACAATCAAGAGATTCTTAGCACCCTCCGTCTTTGCACACCAACTGCTGCCTTGGTTGGTGACTTTACAGCCTCTTTGGTATAAGGGCCATGATTTATTTTCATCTGTCATAATTGTATATATCTTAGGAAAATATTTATCATTTGCACAAACATTCATTTTGCCTTATCAGAAAACTGAGAAGAAAGATCATGGTGTTTCTTGATCTTAAACTCAGAGGTAAAATGCCAATAAACTCACCATGCTGGTTAATGTGGGTTGGTGATCAGCCTATCTATGTTCGTATACTATAGGAATAATCACATAGTAATAACAGCTGCAGTAACAGGAATGTATGGAGTGGACATTAGGAATTTACCCTGCTTGGTTGCTTTAAGGCTTCCAAGAGGAATCAAAGGGTCTCCTTTCAGTTAATAGCAAACTTCTTTCTACAGCTATACCAAAAGTTAAATATTGTGGTAAATTAAATAGACTTTAATTTGATAAATTATTAAGAACATTTAATTTTTTCTATTCATTCAACTTGCATATCAGAATTAATATTTATAAGTTATAAAATTTTGTATTTCAATAACTTTACTAGTTATTTATATGTAAGACTAACCAATATATAATATGTCTCTAATTTATAATATTTTGTAATTTTATTACTAATAATTTGTATAAAAATAAATTGACATTTAAGAGTCAAACAATGTAATCAGTGGATCTTAAAATTTTGAGGTCCATTGTATCATTCTAAAAAAATGTATGGAATGTTATAAATACCAAAGATTCTTTAATTAAATTTTACTTGACCATTGATCGGTCTTTTTCATTACCATATATGGAGATGTAGATCAATTTTGAATCTCAACCAAGTATATAGAGAATTAAATCTAAACAAAAATGTAATAGAAACAAACAAATGTGTGCTGTTTTCAGGTATGTGTGAAATGAAGAAAATATCTTGCCAGCATTCATTAAATATTTGCCTTGTGTATAAATAACTGAATTTTGGCTATCATTCATCATTCTTATTTTATTTTGATATCAGAGAGTTAATATACTTTCATGCAAGTTTGTGTTGTGAAATAAATCATGTTGGGGTAAAGGATAAAACCCTTTGCTTCCCCATAAACTCTGGAAAGCTCATCTATCTCACTCTTCTGAACTATGAAACATCTAGACTGAATATGTAGACTGTATATAATATGTTTGCCTGAAGTGAACTTTGAATCTCTACCAATGCTTGTTTCCAACCAAACCAATTTACGATCATGATCCACCGATTACCTACATCATGTCCTTAAACCCAAGGTAACATCTACATTGCCATGAACTAATGAACTTTTAATTAATGAATTATTCTAATTCTAAACTATATTGTAAGCCTTTCTTTCTTCTATTTAATTCTTAAAAACTATTATATAAATGTTAATAATGTCTATACAATTTATTCTAATGCTCTATAAGTTCTTAGGTTTTCGGTGTGGCAATTTGAAATTAATTTTATTTCACTCAGTTTGTGATTCTAATTTAGTTTAATACGCCAAGAAGGTATACAATCGAGCAAGTAAATTTAAACCCACCCCCAATAGTTTTCTCCTATCAAGTTATTGGAGAAATAAATTTCTTTAAAGTTAGTTATTACAAACTTGCTAGATTTTATATCAATTATTTTATAATAATTTTACTCTTTAAATGATCAGAAAGAAGATCTTAATATTTATATTTAATTGTTCTCTCTAACTGAAAATTAACTCTCAACTAATCATTAAAATCATTTTATCAATTTATCTAATTAAATTTCACTAGAAGTGAATTTAATATGTAATCTATTATATGCATTTGTGTGATCTATGATTTTATTTTGTAAATTACTATATTAAGTTATATGTGCAATGATCACTTGTAGAAAGGTAAGGAGATATTTTAGAAATCTGGGTGAAAGCAATTTATTCCCTTTTAGTTTTAGACTCTGACTTTTTTTGTACATTTTATTAAATCATTTTATTATGCAGGAGGGCATTCTATAATAATCAGGTGTTCATTAATGTATTGTGGTCATTAGTGACATGAACT
Source organism: Epiperipatus broadwayi (assembly GCA_028023455.1). Lineage (NCBI taxonomy): Eukaryota > Metazoa > Onychophora > Udeonychophora > Euonychophora > Peripatidae > Epiperipatus > Epiperipatus broadwayi. Next base: position 253,590 of record JAQFVV010012676.1, on the reverse strand, counting down.
ATTTATACATTTTAGGCATTATAAAGGTATTGTTGCAATCATTATTTATAATTTTCTTGCTTTGCCATGTATTTTTGGCATATTCAGAATTACCAATCCCACTGTTCATTATCCCTCTCAAAGTAGATGTGTTTTCTATTAGGGATCTTCTTCAGGCACCTCCAATGAATAAGTGTATGGGAAACATACAGATAAACCATCCCAACATGCAACTTGTGGTACTGTTTTTTTAGAGATATGACCTTGGCCATTATGCAGGCACACTTTTGCACAAATATGACAAAGCCACTTAAGAGTGTCTTAAGTGACTGTCTTCCCATATGCAATTGTAAATGATAATGTAATACTACCTTTATTATTATTATTGAGTTATTTATAAACATGCAACACTCTCTGTCAGTTGTAATCACCTGTTGTTGCCACACATTGTGTTTAATTCTCTAGATCAGATTATAAATTGCAGCTTCTTTTAAGCTGAACCATCTTACTTCCACCTATTTGAGCAATCTCCCAAATCTTATTGAAATATAATCTCACACACTTTTCAAACCACACATGAGAAACTTTTACTTATATATATATATATATATATATATATATATATATATATATATATATATATATATATATATATATATATATATATATATATATATATATATATATATATATTATAATAACTAATGAAACTCATTAGTGAAAATCTGTAATATTTTAAATGAGGGTTAAGCTACAATGTATTATTGATTACCTAATTAATTTATTTCATACTTGGCACATTAACCACATTAACCACTATATATAATTAACTGCACAAACCACTCTTGTTTTATATATGTAGTAATTGCATTTAACCACTATTATGTAATATTACAAATATTTTAGTCCTTTTGTAATTTCCTGAATGACCTATTTAATGAATCCATTGAAATGCATGATTGCAAATCAACCATAATCAAATGTGTAAATATTATATTCACCTACTTTGTTTTATTTTAATCATAAATTACCATAGTTTATTATTTAATAAATATATATTATATCACTTCTCTGTATTCTCGTACCTGTCATTCATTGCCTGAATCTCTAGTATTAATTATTTGATTAAATTAAATTGTTCCCTAATTGAAGGAATGATTTTATTTAATATTAATAATTAAACTCCCTTTGTTTAACATTGCCTTGAACAACACTACAGATCTGATTATTAATTAATTTAAGCAGTACTCATACCATTTTTAAATATTATAGTTTGTGGAAATTGTTAATTACTCATTGAATATATTATTGATTCCCAAGTCTCTTTGCTCACCCTGTTCTAATTGTCAGGTCTGTAATAAATAAAAAGCTTGCTAGTATCCTTAAAATCATTGTTCATATAGTCAGAGACCCTGGAGCACAGGTAAATGGGTTAATGATTGGTATTGTTTCAGACCTTTGGATCATACACGTACTAGATTGCTATATTTTGCTTGGATTATAGATGTTGTGCCAAAGGAACACATGATTTTGACAAGTGCAATATTGTAACATGTAATTTTTTAAAGTTAATCTTTACTGAGTTCTGGTTACTTGGATTATATGACATTCTCTCTAATATAGTTCTTAAGATAATCAAATTATAGCCTCTAACAATCAGAAGAAAAAAGCACGTGAAAGCCATAATTATATTTTCTGATTACATTTAAACCCCTGTTTCGATTAGAATTTGTTAAATTGTACTTGAACAACTACTCCTATCTAAAGACAGTTTATATTATAAATGCCAGTGTTAATCTAAGATTTATTAACATGCTGCTTTAATAAAAGTAATGATTTAATATTTGTTAATTATTTTTTCCATTTGATAATTTCTTGCATGTTTAAAAGCAGTTATAAAATTATTATCTAGAATACATTTATGAAAAAAGCTGTTGAAATATTTTTTGTTTGAAAAAAAATTTAATAATACATTAATAAAAAAATCCATATTGTCAAAACTCTTTTATCCCCTCCCAGAACACATTCTATTATACATAAGAAATATGCTAACTACAATATTTATATATTTGTTAAAGATAAAATAAATCATGTATTTTATATAAATATTAACTACCATCAAATATTTTAAAAGATAAAAACTATACTAGATATTTTAGCAAAATCTTCAAGATTAAGTCCTTAATAAAATGTTTATAATTTACCAGTATTATAAAAGGCTTTTTAATTAATTACATATTATTAGGAAGAAAAAGTGTTAACCCTTTCAAGGACTGCATTTTCTGATGTTTTTTTGTCTCACACATCAATGTAAAATATATGATAAAATGATTATTACTTATCTGAAAATAATAAATTTGACTTTATTTGATAAATATTTTTGTTTACTATTGAAATAAATTTTAAATGTTCACATTTTGTTTCTGTAAATATTTAAAAAATGAGATCATAAAGAAAACAAAGAGTTTAGGCATCATCGTTTCTAGAAAAATTATTTTCAGTTTATAAAATAAATGAAATATTTCTTAATTCTTATTATTTTTAAACATCCAAACAGATAATTATTTATTTCTCTTATATCTAATGAATTATGCTTTAAAAGTTTAAATTTTTTGAATATTTATTGCAAAATTGTGATATTTTCATACTCATAAATAAATTGCTTACATAGAAACTAAGCTTGCAAACTGTTTCAGGCCATGCTTAGATTCACTGCTAATATAATGCTATATTTTTGAAAATAAAGTATTTCAAGTCAAAATAAGTTACTAATAATTTATTTTTCTTGATATCTAATAAATATAGTATAAATTATTTTTTTTTAATCTAAAACTGTAATAAATTCACAAATAAACAAGTTTTTGGTCACTGGAATTATTTACTTTAAGCAATGTCATAAAACACCAAATGTTTTACAGACTTGGCAACAGACAATGGCTGAACATGTCAGGGCAGAATTTATGTCTATTGTAAGAGCAGGAATTTTGATTTCCCACCTTCTACTGCAAATTTTTCACCAAAATTTTTTTATAATAAAATATACCATTTTACACACATTTTAATGTATAATACTTATGAAAAAATTCACCAGGGGGGCGAATTGGTCAAAAGTTGAAATTTTGACATCCAGCTAAATTGAAAGGTTAACAATTGAATTTAAGTTATAGGTATATTTGTCCTGAGTCTACTTGTTTTCTGACATTAGCTTGACATTCTTGAATATTGACATCTTTGTTTGCCATTTCCTTATTAATTGGCTACAGTTGCATTGGCTAAAGACCATTTGCAACTAATATTTCATTTATGGTTCAACCTAGGCAGCTAGTTCATTTTCAGTAACAAAGGATGAGTTTGGTGATGACAGATGTATAACATCATTAGTATATCTTTGGAACCATTTTACCATTACTTCTAAAGACTTCCATACTGTTAGGTCACTCAGATATTGACCTTCTCAAAGTTTGATACTAGCTACTTTGGTTATTGTGATGTGAGGTGATGCACTCTGACTTCTTCTTATATGGAGTCAGGAATCTTTCAGCAACAATGCTTAGAGAAACCTGTTAGCCACTATACCTTCCCTTTCCATTTCCCAACCTAAGTTTTCCCATATCCTGCTCCATACAATTTCCACAACATAATCTTTGAAAACTCCATGGCTTTTATATCTAACTCTACCTTATCTTTGCCTAAACCCAGCATAAAAATCAATAACCCACTTTCTATATAATTACTTTCCTTATACTTACTCTTCCACAACTTTATTATTTGTATCCTTTCTACTTTCAACCATTTACATTTAATTGACAAATGCCTAATATTTTTTATGCCTTCCTTACACAACTTGCAGACTAAATCACCCATGTTTTTCCATTTATGTGTATAATCCCCTATTGCTAAAGATCCCATTTGAGCCTTAAACAGTACACTACTTTTCTTGCTATTATCAGAAATTAACTTGCACCTAATATTCCATTTATTTTTATATAAATTTAAATACTTTTTACTTTCCATACTAGTTCTCCATCTCTCCAACTCCCTATTCTTTATTAATGCATCTATTCTTCTATCTCATTTCTTACCATTATAACACTCAACAATTTTCTTAACACAATCATTCCACATTTTGTATAAGTATACCGACATAAATTATTTATCCAAATCTTCTGCATATTGCATTACCTTCCTCACTATCTTGTTACCTGCCCTTTATTCATAACCCAATTAAATACAATTTTGGTTATTCTTTTATTATCCATAAACTGCAATCTACTAAACATTTTTATTCTGCTTTTTGCATCCCTCATATAAAAACTTGATTATCCCATTTCACCTTAAATTGCCTTCTTTGCCATCCACACATCTGCATCTAATGTATTTCAGTTTTTAACACTGCTTGAGATCTCTGGTTTTAAATGTTTTAAGACTGGTTATCTTCTTTATGATGAAAAAAATAAAAGAATGAATGAATTAATTAAATGCAATTGATCCAGGTATATATATACTATTCTAAATAATTATTGCTGTTTTTCAATAAACACCACTTTTTTAATTTAGCAACAATGCCATATTTTAAACTTTTATCATAAAGGAAAAGATTAATTTTGGTAAATGAAAAATAATAAAATAAATTTTTATAATTTAATAACAGCTTGTGCTTCAAAAGCTTTATAAACAAACATATCTGTTACTAAAATGCATCCATTACCTTTAGAATTTTTTTCTTTGATGTTATTTTAATAATTACATTTTTTTCTTATTAAACTTTTAATCAAGTGCAGGAGCAAAAATAACAAAGAGTTACACATAGTTAATAAGACTAATTTTTATTTATTAATACAGCTTCATTCTAACACACTCTATACATTTAAACAGACTGCACCATTGCATGATATAATAGGTAAGTAGGTAGGTAGGTAGACGGGTGAGCAGGTAGGCAGGTGAGTGAGCAGGCTGGCAGATAGATTGGGTCAGTCAGTCGGTAGGTAGGTAGGCCAATGGGTAGGTAGGTAGGGAGGTTAGGTAGGTAGGTTAGGTAGGTAGGTCGGTAGGTAGATGGATAGGTGGGTAGGTAGGTAGGTAGGTAGGGAGAGGGGTAGGTAGGTGAGTAGGTAGGTAGTTAGGGAGGGAGGTCAGTAGGTAGGTAGGTTGGTAGGGAGAGAGGTAGGGAGGTAGTGCATGTTTTTATTATTTTTTGTATTCTGATGGCATATTTTAGATAATATTATTTCTCTCATAATAGATTTTTTTTTTTTCATTAGTTCATGAACTCTTTTTCTCCATGCCTGCTGCCATATCTTAAAATTTTAATATTCATAATTGAACATTTGATGAAATTTAAAAATTAATGCTTGATTTCTAACCTCTAAATGTTGTTGTGAATTTTTTATCTTTTGTTTTTTGTTTTAATAGTAATGTTTTGATTTTAATATTTATTAATTACAATTTCAATAGACATTCTAGAACATTTTTTGACAATTCCCATTAGTTATGTATTTTAAAGACAAAATATTGGGAATAGTTTTATAATTTATTTCTATGAAATTAATGATTTTTTTAAAAAAAATTTGATGAAAATTAAAATTTTTGTACATTAGACAAAATATCTGGAAAACTTGTAATTATTTTTGGAAATATTATTTAAGATTTTTTATCACTTGGTTGTGCCAGCATTTTTTAAGCTCCCACTGCTATTTAAAATGGCATAGATTGCATTATAAATTGATAACTAGATACAGTGTTAGACAAACTATCAAATAGAAAGATAAAAAATACATAAATAGATCAATACATAGATGGACAGTAGATAGATAAATAGATAGATGAAAAGATAGGCACATAGTTGAATAGATAGATAGATGATATTTAGCTAGATAGATATGTGAACAGGTAAGTAGATATATATATATAGATAGATAGACAAAAAAATGATAGATAAATAATTAAAAAGTTGGATGGATGAATGGGTAAATAGGAAGATAGAAAGATAATTAGATAAATAGATATATGATTGGATATATATATATTGTAAAAGATCAATAAATCTACCTTTATTTTAAAAAATCATTTGTTGTTATTAAAAAAAATCTCTTTGATTTGATGTTTATATATGGAGTATTATTATTGTTTATGGTTATTAGTTATAGTTATTGTTGTTTGGATTTATTATTTTATGTATTTGTTGATGGTACATCATTGTGAATATTTAACTATTATTATTATTATTATTTTTAATGGTGAGATTTTTAATGATAATACTTATATGTTCTAATTATTATAGATAAATAAAGACATATAAATTGTTGATTATAAAAAAGATTATTTTATATGTAGTGATTATTAAAAAAAATGCAATGTTATTATTTATGTATATATATATTTTTAAAGCTATCAAATAAATTTTCAATTTAATATTTTTTATATGATTGATATTTTTATTTTTTTTGAATGTTAATTGTTTAAAAAAAAAACATATGTAACAATGTTTTTCAAAACTGCATTTTCTGGTGAGAACAACAGCAATAACAGAAAAAGAAGCCATTATTAGGATTTTTATTAAAGAAACTAAAGGAGAAAATTAGTTGTACTTTGTTTCTTTGGAATTGCCATTCTTGAGAATAATTGAATAATCTATTGGATGTAAACACCTTAATAATGGAAGGGTGAATAATAATATTATCGCAGTTCAAGTGCTGTGATCTTTTTGACTTTATCCTAGCAATTAAAAGAAATTAAGCAATGGCTCAACATATAAATTCCATCGTGTTGAAATGTAAGATAGCTATCTAATAAAAAAAAAAAAATCTATAATGGTAAATTCAGTAACAATATGGAAGCAACTAAAATTAGTTAATATATTGGATTCAACATGTCAAGTATTTTTTTTTCAAGGAGAGAAATCTTTAGAAAAATGAAATATATATATATGCATTTGGAAACCGATCATTTTTTCTAACATGATATTTTCTTCAAAATTTAACTTTGGCTAGAATGCATTCTAATATTAAAAAAATATAAGAGAATAAAACAACGAGTTGATTTTTTTGAAAAGAAAAATAAACAAGTTGAACTTTAAAAAAGGTAATAAATAACTTTATTAATGTAAATGATATGTTTATATATATTTTTAAGATCGATATTCTTTTTTTTTTTTACTTTTATTTCAATTAGAAAAATGAAACGTTTTTATAAGTATAATTACTAAATGTCAAAAAAATTAACACTTAAGTATTAGAAATTTGTAAGTAAAGCTCTAAGTTTGGGTTGCCTATGGGTTATTATATATTTATATATTTTAATAAATGAAATTTATATTCGCAAATTTTATTATAAAATTTTTTATTATTTATATAACTTAAGTTTTTTTTATTTATTTATTTATTAGATAATTGGATATGTTCTTGGGGATCGGGTTGATTTATTGAAGGTTACCTATCAGTTAGAAATTGTCATTATATATATATTGTGTGTACATATATAAGATAACGAATAACAAAATGAGGTGAAATAAGTTCTATATTCATATTAAGTTTTAACTTACCATTAAATGACTGAGTCATCAAAGATATGTTATATTTATAGGCTTGAGTGAGCCTAGTCATAAATAATAAAATATTCAATGCTTGTGGAAATAAGTATAGTCCAAAAGTGGATATAATATATAAACCTTTTTATAATGTAGAGGAATAAATTTTGATGATTTCTTTTAATTTAATGATATTTAATCGATTAACCTAGCTTTGAGAGCATATTTATTATCTATTATTTATTGTATTAATTTACAATATTTTATCAATCAATTATTCACTTATTTATTTATTTTCATTTTTTACTTCATATAGTAATTCTTATGCAGACCTAAACAACAATTCATATATTTTCTATATATAATATACTTTTATTTTTTTTATTTTTTATTAATTTTGAGTATTTGGAAAGTATAAATATAGATTTGTGTTGATATTCATGCATACTTGTTGAGCACAAATATGTCTTTGTCTATTTAATATATATATTTATTGCAAGTATATATATGCTTTTTTTTTTAATATTTGGGTTTGTATTTAAAAATTATTTAAAACACTGATACTACTTAAAAAAATCAAACCATAATTAGAAATAAAGGATGTACTATTTGTTTTATAAGTAATGCCTTTATATTTTATTTGGAAAAGTATTAATATTTTATTTTTATTTTTAGTGCCAGAGTCATTATGAAGTTTATTAAATTCACAACTTAATGGAGAATAATTTCAGATTTCAATTAATATTTAGTTTTTTAGGTCACTTACTCAAGTCAATGTTCATTGATATGTTTAGATATAAATAAGTCTACTTATTTGATGTGTATATTAGATTCAATAAAATTCCCTTTGTTTCTAGTATATATTTTGTTAGTTAGTCATATTAACCTGAGAATAAATTATAATGATAGGTCTTATTATTGCTCTGTATGATTTAGGATTTATTTCATGTATCGCTAGTTGGAAGGGCATATAAGCAATTTATTTAAATATAATTGGGATAATTTTATCTTTCTTCATTTAAACTGTACAATCTATTATATTTGGCTTTCTCAACAATTGGATTTATTTAGATTGATAAGGTATGATGTGCTATGTTTATATTATTTAAATTGGATGAAAAATATGTTCTATTACATTTGGCACCATCAACATGTGGACATGATTAATTAAAGACTGTTGATAATCATTCCATTTTATTTGATGCCTAAAATGTGAGGTTTGATTCATTACAATCTATTTATGAGGATAGAGCAATCATGACTCCATTACATTTGGCTTTCCCAATGATTGGGGCCATTTCAATTGTGGATAGGCATTCCATTACATTTTGGCACCAATGTTTGAGGCCTTTTTTCTTCATATGTGTATTTTTATTTGAGATCATTTAGATTACATATATTCCATTACATTTGTCATCCAATGTTTGGAGCATTATTTTCTTCTTATATATTTACGTTCCATTACATTTGGATGCCACAACATGATCAGCATATGTTTGTTTACTTTTCCATTACAATATATATATATATATATATTGAGTGTTTATTTATTAGACAGATAAATATATTGATGGATTGATAAACAAAATATTGTGAAAGCTGGAGAAGTGATTGATTTGCTGTGTATTAACATTATTAGCCAGGGAAAAAGATGTTTGATCTTAATAAAGAACTTAAATGCCAAAAGTATTAGTTATAGAGGTGGACTCTGATTCCTATAACTGTTCAAGTAGATTAACTTGGAATTATGGAATTTGAATTGCAGTTTTTAGCTTAAATAGTAAAATGCCATTAAAGATTTTTAGCTTTGGTAAAGGAAAAAGCTGACATTTGTCTAGGTATAGTAATTTAAATGTCCTAACTTTTAATATTTATATAAAAAACTAAGGTCCTAAAAGTATTAGTTATTGTTCTGGAGCTGATCTCTATAACTTTTAAAGTAGATTAACTTGGTTTTAAAAAGCCTTATGGAATTTGAATTGCAGCTTTTTAAATTAAATAGTAAAATGGAGTTAAAGATTTTTAATTTTGGTAAAGGAAAAAGTTAACATTTGTCTGTATAGTAATTTAAATTCTGCTAATATCTAATAGTTATTGATTACTGAAGCCTACTATAGGTGGCACTAAAGTAGGGAATTTGCTTTTGTTTTATATAAAATACTATAGTCGCAAATATTTTTTTTTGTTTAAAGTGTGAATATTTTGGCAGATAAAAAGTGATTTTTATTTAATAAAATAGTAATTACAAATAATAATAAAAAAAGTCTATTAATTTTAAAATCTTGTTACTTTTAGATCTTATAAAATTGCTATAAGATTATTTTTTTATATCATAAAGTAATTTAGAAAATAATTGGACTATAAAAAATAGTTGGATTTTTAAAATGCTTTAAACAAGTATTTAATAATAGAACAAACTTTTCTTTTTTAATATATCTTGGATTATTATTTTATAATACCATTAGAACTTCATTAAATTTTGATTGATATTTCCCAGAAGTTTTGATTATTCTATCTAGAAATATTAAGTGAAATAAAATGTAGCAAAACTTAAAAGTGTCATGTCACTACTCATTAAGTCATTATTCTTTCAATATATCTGATGCAAAATATTTTTCTTTTTGTTTTAATAACATTTGTTTCTCGACTCTAAAACAATCCAAAACTAACTGCGGAAAAAATAATGGATAATAAAAAAAGTGAAGGAATATTTTTTAAATTGGTTAATGAAGTTTTAAAATCAAGCTATTATAAGATTATATATATATATAACACTATAATCGTTTAATCAAATGTCTAAATAAAGTTTTCTATAAATACATATGAATATCAAATATTTGACACCTTCTGCGAATAGTACAAGTAGGAAAACAAAAATGTAGAGAAAGACAGAGTAGGTAGTTCTGATCATTACTGAACTATGCAATTTCCCCGATTATTTATTGTTGGATACCATCCAACAATAAAAAAATATCTTATAATATTCATTAATGTTTAGTGGCATGTAACTCTTGATATGTATAATACAAATGTGAGAATAATTATAGCAATAAAGTATATTTTTCTGTGTCATCTGTATTAGGGTTATAAATAGGATTGTAATAGTATTATGTGAGTATAAAAGTTAGGAGTTGAGATTTGTTTATTTCAATTAATAATGTAATTTCTCAAATTTGCATTTAACATTCTTCCCTGTATCAAATATATAGTGAACATTTGTCATTTGTTGTTCAAATATCTGCTCCAGTTGTGTAAGTATTTAGAATCTTAGCACAACTATTGTAAGCATTGATTACAAACCAAACAAAAATAGGGATTGCATCAAAGAACAGTTTTACCATAGCAAATCACATCAAAGTTTTATATATATACTGTAACCTAGTGTTATTGACACTTGGTTTATTTAGCATCGTTTCCATAGGAAAACAATGCTATCCTTTTCTAGAAAATAAAAAAGTAAAATAGTAATAATATTAAGTGATTAATAAAGTATGCTATTGACTCACTTTAACGTATTTTAAGCAAATAACTAAAAAATTTAGTAATTTGATGTCATTTTGAAAAAGAGCATGAATAATTTAATTAAAAATATTAACCATAAGAGCAATTTAATATAGTATAAAAGCACATATTATAAACAGGAATTGATTTTGGATGGGTAGAGGGGGGGGATAGATGAGTATCTTATCATAACACAATAGCTTCTGGTAATTTTTAAATTATTTAGATAAAAATGTAGATAGAACTATACATCACTAATAAACATTGTTAATCAAGTATATTTATTATTTTACATTATTTGTCAAATTACTCTGTAATCCATTTAAATCATACAGAAAAATATATAACTGTAATAAGTTTTTTTTTTTTCCCTTTCTTTTGTTTATGTATAATTAAATGATTTTTTCTCTGTAAGAGGTCGCTAAAACAAGACCACCAAAAATTGGAAGAAAGCTTAGTCTGACAGTAGTTTTACAAGAAGGAAGCAGTACTGAAATTCGGTAACAAATTTTTTATATTTTTTATTGCAGAAATAAACATAAGTCCAGTAAATGTTTGATAATATCATGTGTGGCTAATCTTATTTGATAAGATATTCTGTTTTCTATGACCGTCTACCTATTTTAAAGCTTTTTATATGCAAAAATATACTATCGTATGCTAAAGTTCAAAATGACCGTATTGACTACAGCAATCACGGAAAATGTCATTATGTTTAAAATAAGTAATATAAGTAATTTCAAGGAAATAAACAATTATTTGTTAACTTTACCTTATTTAATAATCTTTTCATGGTATAAAAGAAAATTTATAATTTAAAAGACATATTATAAAAGCCAAGGAAAGTTAACTAGAAACATTTCGCGCTCTTTCTAAACGAAATTGTCTGCGTTTGCAAAATAATGTAAGCTCCCACGTTAAAATATGTTTTATTCACTGAAAATTATCTAGAAATAATATTAATGATCAAGGATATTTACTTATGCACCTGTATATTTTTTAAAAAGAAAATATAAATTTTCTCAAGGCAAATATTAGAAAATTTATATGTGTGCATTTTACGGAGAATTCTTTATTAAAGACAAATTACAATTCCTAAAGTAGGAATAAAAACTACAAACATTAGTGACTTAATTATAACCATAATAGAATATGTTATATTATACATCAATTTGAGTCGTTAAAACTTCATATCTACGTAAGTCAGCTGCAGTCCTTATAATAATAATATTTTGGAAAAGGCACGCATTAGTTTTATTCTTAAGCCAGCTAGCTAAATAAAAATGATACGTATCACCAACAGTAAAAAAAAAAAGAAAAGAATTGTATATGTGATCGTCTAACATCAAATATTCGTCATATTAAAATATGTATTGTTTTCTTGGATCCCAAAATTATATCAGTTAATTCAAGGAAGAGTTAACACCCAATGCTGCTATGTTTTCTTTGCTTGATTTATTAAATGCACCAGAATGGAGGCAACTTTTATAGAAATGAAATAATAAAATGTGTTTCTTATTTTAAATTTGCTGCGTGAACTACGAATGGATCAAGTTCTTCATTTAGATAAATTGCCCAATGGAAAAACATTTTTCTAGTGAAAAATAATAAGCACTTGTTAAGTAATGATTTTTTTTTTTAATTTGTAAAATTATGTGTATTTTTTTTATCAACAGGTTAAAGACTGTATAGTCAAGTAGTATTTAACTGACCTTGTAATCAAAAAGGTATGTTTTCCTGTAATTATTCTAGGTTAAATTTATATTTGACATGGAAAATTTTTTTTTTATAAAATGTGTTTACTTATGATATGCAATTATGGGTATAAATTTATATGTTAAATGCGTAAAAGTAGAAAAATTCAGATACTTAATAGGTAAAATATCTAGTTAAAATTATCAGAAGTAATTAAAGAGAAGTGCTATACAGGATATTACTTATTTAAAGTTAAAAACAAATTTATACTATGTTAATTGCGGAACTTATTCCCAATTATTTTTTTTTATTAACGCATTCACTTAATTAAATTTAAGATACTAGACTACCAATTACTTGTTGAATGTTTCTTTGGCAAAGGTGAAAATTATTATGTTGTATTCGGTGTTATCCATTGAGTTTCGACGTTGATCTAAGTATACCCCGGAACATAAATTTAGTGTAATTAGTGTATTTGCTTGTCTTGCCCCGAATAGCATCAGTATATGCTTAAGATTCGCATAAGTAATAACTGTAATGTCTTTATTTTGTGGGATGGAAATTGATCTCCCCAAAAGCTTTATTTTCCATGAGGGGAATAAATAAATCTAGAATTCGGGTATAGTTATAACCCAAAATGATCGCTTCTCAGAGTTAGGCCGATCAGTGATTTATATCGTATTTAGGGTATTTCATTCGTTAAAATCCCAGGAGAGGATTATATTTGGTGTGCGTTCCGAGTATGCCCAAGTAATAGTCAAGGACCCACCAAACTATTTTAATATAGTAGTTAACTCTACATATCTACGATATTATTCCATATTCCTCATGAGAAAATAGAGATAATTCCACCATGGAAGGTGATGAATATTGTGTTTTGTTTAGAAAGTTATGGCAAGATAACGGGTATACTGGAGGTTAATTCCTTACGATCCATTTAGTAAAAATAGCGTGCTAGTATATATGATCAATGTCTGAATTGTGCGGCAGAATAGTGCTGGTAATCCACACAAAAGTCAATGGAGAGAGTAAGTTTAAAATTGCGTGATTTATAAATTTTTATTTGCCAATGGAGGGTTCAAATAATAGGTTTAATTCGAGTTAATTATTAAGTAGCACTCACAATATAACTTATACTGAGAAAAACAGTGTGTATAACAACTTCAGTTGTTATTAAGGTAAACATTAAAAATAATAAGTGTAACTCCTGATAAATAACCCATAAATTATGATAAGTTATCTAAATAAAAACTATCATTTAGTTAAAGATACGATAATAAAAATCGTTTGTACGCATTACCTAGAATCAGATTATTTTTATTTTAAAACAAATAGTTAGTTAATAAAGTTAAGCAGCCGTTCATATAATATACACTAAACGGATGAGTTAATGTATCAATAATAATATTTATGTTGTTATATTCAATTTGCATAAATGTAAAAAGAAGATGAAGAAGTAGTTCAAATCCAAGTCTAAAAGTATAGACGAATTAATGTCAGTTATATTTTGTTTTATCCATATGGGATCGAATAAATTGTATATGTTTGTTTATTATGTTAATCCTAAAGGATAGTTTTGTTAAACTGTAAGAATAAATTATAATCTTGTTCAAATTTAATAATAAATTATAGTCTTGTTACAAGTTGTCTTGAGTCATTTTTCTTATATGCTAAATAAAAGTGTATCTGCATAATACTTGCAATACTTTCTTGAGTCCAAAATTATTTATGAAATCTTAAATTCAATACACCAGATAGACAATTGTAAGCAGATCAGAATATTTAATTATATTTTTAATTTAATAAGAATTATTTATGGAATTGAAACTTCAGACCAGAACATTTTATTTTATGTGTGTGTAAAATCACTTTATCCCCAAACTAGTAGGTTGTGGTTGCACCTTGTTCCATACCCGTTTAAGTGAAGTATCTAAGTAATAAATCTTAGTTAAATTATTGTGTTGTCATGGATGATGGAAGGGCACAAAAGCACCCTTGTCTTTTCATCATTCCGACTGAGATTCTGGATTATAAATTGGCTATATTATTCAAAATTATGCGTTGTTATTGAATATGGTTATCATCTCGTTAAATATTATAATAATTGATATGTGGATGAAGACACCTGGAATTTAATAAGATAAATGTTTCCTGTAGCCGACCAGAATGTCAGTCATATGCGACAACACAATACTGCTGAGCATTTTATTAAATATAATAGAGAACCCTGAGATTAGTGTCATTATTATAAGTGCTTTTAAATTCAGAATTGAGTAATTATGATCAATATTACAAGTGTGGCATGGCTAAAGAGATTGAAACTTCTGATTGTATAATAATAAAATATTGAGATCATATTGGCAAATTGATGAATGTTTTATTTTAGTCAGTAATATTAACAATGCCATGAAATCATCATCATCATTGTCGAATAGTGCAAGTACTTACAGCTCAGAGAATGTGTTTTGGATAGAGAAAGAATGTTAGTTTATTCTAAATTGTTTTTTTTTTAAATTTAGTTTATTAATGATAATTATTTTTTTTAATTCTATCTCTGTCTGAACTGCATATCTCTGTAGCTGAATTATTATAACTAACCTAACGAAGAGCTATATTATATTAGGAAATAGAGGGTGGCTACCCGTCCTAGAAGGAAGAGTTAATTGTCCGAATTCGCTTTAATAGAAGCCGCTCACTTATTTTACTAGGTTAGAAATAGCTCGTTTATTTTGATAGAAACGTCCTAATATCTTTTACTTGGGTTAGAATATATATATATATATAAGTTACCATAATCAGAGGTTGGCATTGCTCTTTGGATTTATAGATTATAAAAAGTATTTGATTCTATATACATTTTTATTCTGTTGTACAATTAAAACTTTAATATGTCAAGAAGCCATATCTGGAATAATGTTATATACCAAAGGATATTTATCAAAATGCAGCAGTAGTGATTATATTATGTAATGACTCTGAAATGATTAGCATAAATAAGGATATACAGTTAGGTTGATTCAATACCTAAAAGAATTTTACATCAATTTTAAAAAAGAAGATAAGGGAATAATAATAAATTTAAAATAGCTACATCATCTAGGTTTTGCAGATTAGTGGTTGTTTTATAAATAGTCCCTTAAAGAACCAGAAAATATTAGAAATTGTTAGATGAAATAGACTCAAGATAAATGCTAATAAGACTAATTCATTGAAAGACAAAATAAAATTGATGATACAATATTAAAAGTAAATATGCTTTTAAATTTGAAATAAAAAAATTTTTAATAGATGTGTTTTATCACGTTTTTTTCATACAGATCTGAGACTTTGCAAGTTAGACATACATATTAGAAAACCAAAAAAAAATTGGATCAGAAAAAAATAGAAATTAGTGACATTATTGAAAAACAACATTAGAGCTGATCTAGACATATTGTTAGAAAAAACTGAATATTGAGAAATTTGTCAAAAATTAAAACAAAAACCTTAAAATATTGTTGAAATTAATTACAAAAAGGAAAAACTGGATAAATCTGATCTTCATGATAATTATAATTGCAATGCTATTATTGTGTTTGGTGTGGATTGTAGACTCAAGTTGACAGTAACACAAAATATGAGCACCTGAAGTTCAATTCATATGATTTATTAGGATTAAATATATTTATATAATGTACAATATCAATAAATATACTGCCACATATATAATCTCAGTTAATACAGGGCCAGTCATGCCTGAAATATTTGACTCATTTTCAGCTATATGTAAGAGCCTACCTCATGAGTTTGACCAATGATCCTTCTGGCTGTACCAGACCACTTGCCTCAAGTCCACTCTAGTTTTAGCAGCTTCTAATTTTATTGTGTACATACCTCACTGTGTATACTTATAGCATAATGATTATAATGGAAATGCCACTATTAGCAATGGTTTCAATGGAAAATATGTATTGTCACTTACGTTAGACAGATATTCTCTCTTTACCTCAAAAATGCTGACTATTTGTTGTCAGATCCCCAACCTTAATGGAAGCATTATTAATTACCTATTGGTCATACTAACCAATAGCTGTGTATCAACTATGTTTGCACATTGGTTAGCAGTAATGAATGCTCAATATGATCAGATAAGGAGGATATATGGATTAGTCCACTTCTGAAGGCAAGGTGAGATATTACACCCCTCCTCCTGGATAAAATTAGCCTTGGAAAACATTCATATGGATGTGCTGGATGATGTCTTTTTCACTCTGTTGATTTCTTTGCTTTGCAGCTGGCTTCAGTTTGGTTGTCATCATCTTTGCTTGACATACTTGTCCCTAGATGATAGTTTAGTTTGCTGATGTCTTCAGTTTATGTATGATTTAGTCTCAGTTGGTTTTAGATAATGATGATGTTGATACACTAGTGCTGCAAGAAGTATTTTGTAGATTAAAATGGAAAACTAAAGAAGGGAAAGTAAATGGAGATTATTTAAGTCATTTAGATTTTGCAGATGATACAGTTGTTTTCATAATGTCTTAGAGCTGCAGAAAATGTTGCAGGAGTTATCAGATGAAAGTAGAAAAGTAGGACTAAAGATAATTGTTAAAAAGACTAAAGTAATATTTAATGGATTTTTGCAAAATATAAAAACAAAGATTGATTATGATGAGTTAAAAGAAATTAACAGTTACAAATACTTTGGTCAGATTATTAATACAGATAAAAACATAATGAATGAAATTAATCATAGAATTAAACTTGGTTGGAGTATTTTTTGTAGAAATAACTTGATACTAAAATGAAATATGCCTATGTGTTTGAAAAGGAAAGTTTTTAATAAATGTGTTTTACCAGTTCTTACTTATGGATCTGAGGCTTGAACACTTAATGGAAGAGCAATACAAAAACTTCAGATCACTCAAAGAAGTATGGAGAAATGCATGTTGGAAGTAACAAGTTGAGATCAAAAATGCAATATATAGGTAAAAGAACAAACAAGTGTTACTGACCTTATTGAAAAAATTAAAAAGACTGAAGGGGAGTTGGGCTGGAGATGTTTCTAGAAGAGATGATAATAGATGGACAATTGAAATCTTAAACTGATTCCAAGAGATTGTAAGAATCCACATGTGAGATGCATGGATGAAATAAGAAAGTGTGCAGGATGATGTGGAGAAGATAAGCCAAAGATCAGAAAAGGTGGATTGAACTTGGAGAGACCATCCTGCAGTGGATTGATAGTAGTTGATGATGATGATGATAATAACCATCTGCCATTTCTACTACTACTGTGTAAAGTCCTATTTTGTGAATCCTTTGTACATTCTGCATAGCACCTGAGTACCTATATGCACTTTTATATTGTCATTTCCTTTTTTCCCATAGTTGGGATCAAGTTTTAGGGCTGACAGGTTGTTTTAAAAATGTTTATTGAAAAACAGTTTTGTGGAGGTCTTTCCTGTTGCTTACTTGATGTGGAATGCTGTGCTAGCAGTATTCTAGCCATCCAGATGTTCTCGCTTCTGTTTCCATATTTATTAACAATTCAGCCTGGTCATTGCTTTCTGCATGTGGGCTGTACACTAGCTCAATGCTATTATTGGTTCAAAAAATTTTAAATGCCTTTTCCAAAAATATTGTGTCATTATCTGATACTATTGTTTTAGGTAGATCATGTGTTGCAAATATTCTTCTAAGAGCTTCTATTGCTGTTGTGGACTGAAGTGATGAGACTTCCACTACTTTCAGCCACTTGGAAAATGAGTCAACTATTATTAATAACAGTTTGCCTTTCCATGAGCCTGCATGGTCCACATGGCCCTTCAGATTTGAACTACTGAACTGTTTTGTCTTTTCCAGGCATGTTTTGATTCATTGTGCTCTGATAATAGTGATAGGCCTTAGCTTAAATATCAGCATTCAAAGTAAATTTCCACACTTATGATCTTGCCAGAATATTCATTCAAACTATCCCTGGATGCACATTATGTAACATACTGAACATCGGTGATCATCCAGTTGGGGAAATCACTACTGTGGATCTCCAGGTAATGCAGCCAAGATTTAGTTAAGAGATCAAGCCTTCATGTGCAGTAGGTGGAATGCAACTCATCTGTTTTTTATTTAGCCAATCCTGTTGGATCCATGTTTGTATCTTCTGGAATCCAGGGTCATTAGTGATCCATTGCTTCCATGTAGTTAGATTGTTGGCAGCCTCTGCAGGCAACCAACTTAATGCATCAATATGGGAAACATGTTTTCTCTCTATGTACTCTAGTGTAAAATTATAGTCTGACAAGAAATTGAAGCACCACAGCATCATGGTGAAGCATGCTTAGTGATTCCTTTGTCAGATGTAAATATTCCCAATAGTGTTTTATGATCTGTTTGTAGGATGAATGATCTACCATATAGGTACTTGTGAAATTTATTAATGTCATTAATCAAGGCAAGAGCCTTTCTATCAATTTGAGCATAGTTTTTCTCAACTTTTGAGAGACACTTTGATGAAAAGGCAGTAGAGCTGTGTGTCCCATTATCATTTCTATGAAACAACATCACCCCTGTTCTGACTGGTTAGTATTAGCACTTTTTCTGGGTCAAAATGTTCCAGTGCAACTGTTTTTGATATTAGATTTTTAAATTTTCTCAAAGGCTTTACCATGTTTATTGTCTCACTTCCAGACTGTCTTTTTGTACAGCAGACTGTATAGAGGTTTAGCAGCCTCAGGTTTATAATATAAAAAACCCATCATAATAATTTATGTGTCCCAAAAAGGATTGTAGTTTTTTTTATTTTCAGGTGTTTTGGCTTCTTAACAGCCATAACCTTCTTTTGAATTGGATGAATGCCTCATGCATCTATTCTGCATTCAAAAAATTCCAGGTCATTGACTTCAAATATACACTTATCAAAGTTTATTTTAATGCCAGAAGCTTTGAATTTTTCCAGAATTGTTCTGGTATACCACTAATAACAAATGATCAAAATACAGAAGTGCACCCAGTTGATCCATGATTCTCTGGAGTATTTCTGGGACAACAAATATACCAAAAGGCAATCAGTTCATTTTAATAAGCCTTTATGTGTTTTAACAATGCTCTTGCAGCCTGATCATCTAATGATGCTTGCAATGTATGCATGTTTTAAATCAATCTTTTTTGAAACGCTACCACTCAACAGTATGGATAACATTAATTGATGGTAGTGGGTAATTATCTGGCACCAGTGTTTTGTTAAGTGAACACCAGTAATCCCCCACATATATACCCATCACCATTTTCTTTGATGATTGGCACTATTGGAGTGGCCGCTTCTCGGTATGTTATGGATTCTATAACTCTTGCTGCCTCCTTCTTTTTGAGCTTTGGCTCAACTTTAGTTCTCAAGGCCAGAGGCAGTGATCTGCAACAACAACCAATGGGTTTTACAATTCTTTATTTAGAAGTAAATGAATTGGCTGTCCTAAGTACAGTCCAAGATCTTTATTGAAAATATATCCATGTAAACAGATTTTAATTTGCTTAATGTTGTGACTTGTGTCATCACAATGCCTAAATGACTGAACCAGTCATGGTCTACTAAGTTACTATGATCAACTGTTGCCACCACCAGTGGCAGGTATATAGTCTTATTAAGTATTGTAATTTTAACTTTTGTTTGATCCATCAGTTTTATTTGATTACCCTGATAGTCTGTTATTGACTTGCTGCTAGAATGCAGCTTAAATTCATTATTTTTATTAATTATAGCCCAGGTCTTTTTTGAAACAATTTACACTGCAGATTCTGTGTTCCAGTTTCATTATCTTTTTATATGATTTATACATGCAACTTGTTTATTTTTGTTGTTATTGCTTTTGTTATTTTTTGGAATGTTTTCTATTCTCATATTTGGAATGGGTTTTTCCATTCTCATATCGGCTATTTGTCTCCTCATTTTCTCACAAGCAGTTCTTGTTTGCAAAATGTATATGCAGTACAGTAGCCTGGGCATCCTATATGTCTGTGCATCTGTTCATCACATCTATAACAGCACTTTATACCTATTGTTGCTGAATTATCTGAGTTGGCTGGGTGATTGACTGAGCCAGTGTTTTGTTCAATTTTTGCATATTATAGTTAATTGTTTTTAGTGGCTTTGCCTAACTAGCTATTGATTCTGCTAGTATTTCTTCAGAAAAAGTTGATTCAAGATATAAATCTGTCCCTATTAGTAGTTTAAGTCTTCAGTTGTGATTGATTATCCCACAAATAAAATGATCATGAAGTGCTTCATTTAAAAAATCTTTGAAATTGCACTTTTAAGTCTTCAGTTGTGATTGATTATCCCACAAATAAAATGATCATGAAGTGCTTCACTTAAAAAATCTTTGAAATTGCACTTTAATGTCAATGTACAGATTTATGTTGTGAACTCTCTGATTTTTCCCCTGCTCTTGAATGCAGAGATTGAAATAATATCTCTGTATTATTGTCAGAAGTTTTGGGGAAAAATAATTTGTGAATATTGCTAATGTTTTGTCAAAATCTAGGTCAGACAGCTTTGCTGATGTCGATTGTGATTTCAGAATTTTGTATAACTGAGGTCTTATTCTCATCATTAATATGGCCAAATTTACTTCAGACTTCTTGATCTATGAGTAAAAAATTAATTGCTTTTTATAACTTGACCAGCCCTTTAAATAGAGTGGATCAAAAGCTACAATAGAATCAGCCAAATTAGCCATTTCATACTGTTGTGAGGCAAACAATTGTGAGTTATCAATCAAATGTTAATTTGACAGTTAGCATTTGTAACTGTCCAACTATGATAATGACAGAGCTAACAATCCACTATGGAGAGCTTATGTTGCTATATTATAAGTAATATATTCACGGTTGGCTTAAAGAATTCAATCATCATGCCTATAATGTTTGCAGTCAATTTTTTTCCTAACTGCTGAATCTGATTTTATTCAGGCAGAATAGTGATTTTAATAATCATTGTATTGTAAATATGCCAAATGTCTTTAACTGTGCATTTGTTTATTTACTCTATTTTTTCAGTCATGATGAGAAATAATTCTTTTTGTCAGACTGTGCCAATTCTGTTATGTTTGGTCTGGATTGCAGATTCAAAACAACAGTAACAAAAATATGACCATCTGCATTTCAATTAATATGGTTTATTAGGATTAAATATATTTCCATAATATGCAAAATCAATTTATATACTGTTACATAGATAATCTCAATTAATACAGGGCCAATCATGCCCAAAAAACTTGACTCACTTCTAACTGTACAAAACAGTCTGTCTCATGAGTTTGTTCAATAACCTGGATGTACCAGACAGCTTGCCTCAAGTCAGCTTTCACTTCTATTGTGGACTTGCTTCACTGCATAGACTTATATAATGGAAATGCTTACTGTTAACAGTGGTTTCAATGGAGAATGTGTGTTGTTGTTTAAGTTAGACAGACATTCTTTCTACCTCCAAAAAGGCTGACAATTTATTGTCATATCTCCAATCTTACTAGAAGCAATCAGACTCAGAGAGCATCATTGCCTATTAGCCCATCTAACCAATGACTGTGTTTTATCTATGTTTACCCATTGGTTAGTGACAATGAATAGAATGTCAATCTGATCAGATAAAGAAGGCATCTGGACTAATCTACTACTGAAGGCAAAGTGAGATATGACAGATATATATATGGTGATGATCGCACATGCTGCGATCACACATATGTATATATTTAATATTAAGTAATATTAAATATTATAGTTTTTTTAATATATAAATAAGTAAAGAATTAAAACCAATGAAGAAAAGAATGCCTTAATTACTATAAGGAGATAAAAATAGGAAACAGAATTGAACAAGATTCTTATCTTTTATCCTCCAAAGTTCAGATTTTGAGAAAAACAGAAATATTAAAGTTAGAACATATGAGAGTCAGATGTTTAGTTTAAGATTAAAAAATGCAGAAAGGAAATGTAAATAAAATGGGAACTCAAATGATTTAAAAAGGTAACAATTGGGGAGATTTAAATAAAATTATAAGTAAAATTAGAATACAATAAAAAATAAAGATTTGTTCTGCAAAGTACACATTTGACAGAATGAAATACATATGTGAATGTGTGTATAAAGAGGGAAAAGGTTTACTGCATGTAAATGAGAATAATTTTAGTAAAAAAAAAATTAATATAAATGAATGTAAAACACTATGTTATAAAATAGTATGAAATTAAAAGAAATTTTATATAAGTTATAGAAAACATTTTAAAGTTAGAGAAAACCTACAAACAAGAGATGAAGATAAGAAAAGAATTGAAAAAAATAAAAATTAATTAAAGTTAGCTCACATGGAGACTTCAGTGAGAGCACTGCTTTTGAGAAGAAGTAGAGATAAGAACTTAGTGGGAAGCAGACATTAAAAGAGAAAGCTGAGTAAAGGACATTTTCGTAGAATACTGACAAACTGAATGAATATGAAACTAATTGACAACGCAAATGAATCTTCTAGGATGTGTAGCTAAGAGACATCATGGTCACTGGTTGATCCAAACCCACTGTGCTTGTATGGTCACCTCACTATAAAACAACTGCTGGTGTAGCATCTGCCTGATGATCTGCCTGCCATGCCATTAACACCCTAGTAATGTGAAGTCACTATGTGTAAAAGAAGAGATCCCATAAACAAAAACCAAAGTGGAAGAATGGCCATCTCTACTAAAGAAGTAGAGGAATTCCACATGATGGTCAGCAGGACAATAGTTAACGTCAAAGAAGAAGAAAAACCTAGGTAAAGTAAATAACAGATCAATATATAATATGCGTGCACATTGTCTTCACATTAAAATAATTGCAATTCCAAATATTTAATGAGATAGATATTAAGTAGACTCTTTAATAATACTTGGAATGAACAACTATAAATGGATACTCTATTTCAATAGATTAAAAACATTTATAGGATTTAACATATATACCTAATTGTAGTATTATATTTAAATGTTTATTGTAATTTAAATATTTTATGTAGTTTTTTATTTTATTTATTATAGTAAATATTTCATTAATTATTTTATCTGTATCATCTCGTTTCTTTGCCATTCCTATAGTTTAATATACCCAGAGGGTTTAGTTATAATTATTACTCCATTTGAGAACAAAGTAATACGTGAGGATAGTTGTACAGTATTACCAATCCCATTAAATTTATAATTTAACCAAGTGCTGTAATTCTTTAATAATTACAGCAGTCGAAAGACATCTGATCGGGAAAGATAACCTTGTAGCAATGTACGTATGGTTACTGATTTGATCAGGTATGGATATACATTTTTTAAGTCTATATATTCTCTTTGCTTGTGGTAACAGAAGGCAGATGATTTGAATGTAAGTCTCTTCACTCAATACATATTCTGGTACATTTGGCAGTCAAGCCGAGATTGATTTAAAAATCTCTTTGAGTGTTCAAAATAGAATGCCAACGAAGTTTGTTAATTCCATTATATATATATATTGTAACTGTAATGAAAATAATTAAGAGTATCCTAAACAAGTTAAATGGTATGCTGAATATATTTATAAAATAAATTAATATAAATAATGAGAGTATTCTTGTAATCCACAGTCAAAGGACATGTTATTGAGTTCAAACTACATTCAATAAATAAATAATAAACCTTAATAAATTTATATTTTTTTCTTCTGTTAAGTATATGTGTAACATGCACAATATGAATCTCTCCTCAATGTTATAACAAAGTATATTTTACTTAAGCTCGAGATATATTTAAATATTGGTTCAAGTATCTCAGGATAAATTCAATATTTGTTTTAATGATTATAAACATGTGATCAAAAAAATTGATTTGATGTCATATTATAAATAAAAAAAATATGAAAGTCAAGTTTAATTACTAAATAAGTTTGATAATAATAATGATTTTTTTGGTTTTCAATTGTAACAGTAAATAGAATATGATATTTACATATATGAAAGTAACAATGTTCTGATCCAAAGACTATCCTATCCTTGATCTCTACAAAGTTTATCCATTTATGAAGATTAAAAAATTACTTAGTATACAATACATATGAAAAGGAAATTTTAAATAAAATTATGAACATGT
Organism: Epiperipatus broadwayi; assembly: GCA_028023455.1. Taxonomy (NCBI): domain Eukaryota; kingdom Metazoa; phylum Onychophora; class Udeonychophora; order Euonychophora; family Peripatidae; genus Epiperipatus; species Epiperipatus broadwayi. The sequence continues at coordinate 228,776 of JAQFVV010012676.1, read as the reverse complement.
TTTCTCAGGTGAATGACTTTAATAATTCACATCTAACTCTTACAAATATGTTTCTTCTACCTAATCATAAATATATAATTTCTATGAACACTACTTTTGAGACTACTATGGGAATAAGCCACTTTTATCTAGTGTCTGAAATATGAAATGCTATATAAATATTTGCATATGTTTCACTGTATATATCATTTAAAAAAATAAATCCATATTATAATGCAACTAAAACATAGTGACTATTAAAGGAGTTTGCTATTAACTGAAAGGAGACCCTTTGATTCCTCTTGGAGGCCTTAAAGGAACCGAGCAAAGTAAATTTCTAATGTCCACTCCATATGTTCTTGTTGTTGCAGCTGTTATTACTATGTCATTATTCATATAGTATACAAACATGGATGCACTGCTCACCAACACGCATTAGCCAGCAGGGTGAGTTTATTGGCTTTTTACCTCAGAGTTTAAGAATATTTTTTCAATATATACAATCATGACAGACAAAAATAAATCATGGCCCTTATGCCCAGGAAGCTGTAAAGTCACCAATCAAGGCAGGGATTGGTGGCCGAAAGCGGAGTGCTAAGAATCCCCTGATTGCGGACTCAGGCTGCCATTTGATGATGACTTTTTATTTAGGTATTTACAACTGCAGATCACTTTCAATTGAAGGAAAATTGCAAGAGTTAGAAGAAGAACTATCTTATATTAAATGGGACATTATTGGACTTTGTGAAGTTAGAAGAAAAGGTGAAGAAACAATTTATTTAAAAAGTGGACATGTACTCTACTATAAAGGCACTAAATTCATTATAAATAGAAATGGAAAAATAACATTGTGGAGATTGATGGTGTATTGGACAGAGTGGGAAGATTAGTTTTACAACTTAATAGCAGATATCGAATGCAGATAATTCAGGTTTATGCCCCAAAAAGTTCTCATAGTGATGAAGTAGTAGAAGATTTTTATATTGATGTACAAAAGACTTTTGATCAGAGTAAACAACATTTTAAAATTGTTATGAGAGACTTTAATGCTAGAATTGGTAAACAACTGAAAGATGAAAATGCTGTAGGTAATTTTGGTTATGGTAATAGAAATGAGAGAGGACATAGACTTGTGGAGTTTGCAGAAAAAGAAAAACTTTACATTATGAATTCTTTTTTTGAGAAAAAGGTTAAAAGGAAATGGACATGGAAGCATCCAAATGAACATGGAAGCATCTAAATGAAGGTACAGCAGAATTGGATTATATTTTGACTAACAGAAAATAAATATTTCAAGATTGTAATGTTCTTAATAAATTTAACACAGGAAGTGATCATCGATTAGTAAGATGTAAGATACATGTTAATGCAAAACTGGAGAGGTAAAAATTATTAAAAAAAAACCAATATTTACAGTTGATATTCCTAATCTTCAGAAACATTCTAAAGAATTTAAATTAGAACTTACAAATCGGTTTCAAGTATTAGTAGATTTTGAGCATGATTCAGAATTAAATGAAATTAATAGGAAAATAATTGATACCCTTTTAAAAACTGCAACAAAGACAGCTGGTAGAAAAAAGCAGCAATTGACCAATAAAATTTCTACTGAGACTAGAGAATTTATGAAGAAAAGAAGGAATATGAAGATATACAAAAATGATGCATTAAAAAGGATTGAATATCTCGAATTTTGTAAAATGGTGTGGAAAAGAGTTGAAACGATAAAAGAAAGTATAATTGTGAACTAGCAAGGAAAGCTGTAGAAGAGAATAAATGTCTAAAGAGTGTAACACAACAATTTGTTATTGGTAGAAAATTTATATCTGCAATAAGAAAAAAAGATGGCATTATTACTAAAAAGAGAGATGACATCATGAAATGTGTAGAAGACTTTTATCAAGAATTATATAGTAATAAAGAACAAGTACTTCCTATACATATTATATCTTCTGAATTGCCCATAATTTTGAATGAGGAGGTGAGACATGCAATTAAATTTATGAAGAAAGAGAAGGCTCCAGGTTGTGATGTAATTATAATTGATATATTAAAAGAAGCAGGTGAAGAAATAGAATTTTTTTTAGCAAAGTTATATTCCAAATGTCTAAATGATAAAGATGTATCAGATGATTGGAAGAATGCAGTATTAATATTAATATTTAAAAAAGATGATAAAGAAGATATTAGAAATTACAGACCTAACAGTCTTTTATCAGTTTTATACAAAAATTTTATTAGGATAATTACAACTCGTCTACAGAGAACTCTGGACTTCCACCAACCAAGAGAAAAAGCTGGCTTTAAAAGTGGTTTTAGTACAGTAGATCATATCTAGGTATTGAGAGAAGTTATAGAAAGGACAAATGAATATGAGTTGCCATTATGCTTAGGATTTGTAGATTATGAAAAGGCATTTGATTCTATAAACATTTCTTCAGTGATTAAAGCATTGGATCATCAAAGTATAAATCCAGAATATATTGTCATATTTTAAAGAATATTTATAAAAATGCAACAGCAACAATTAGATTACATAATGATAGTAGGAAAGGCAACATTGAGAAGAGTGTAAGACAGGGTGACTCTATATTTCCAAAACTTTTTACAGCAGTGTTGTAAGAAGTATTTTGTGGATTAAAATGGGAAGCTAAAGAAGTGAAAGTAAATGGAGATTATTTAAGTCATTTAGATTTTGCAGATGATGTAGTTGTTTTTGCAAATAATGCTTTAGAGTTACAGGAAATGTTGCAGGAGTTATGAGATGAAAGTAGGCTAAAGATAAATGTTAAAAAAAATAAAGTAATGTTTAATAGATTTTCTCAAAATTTGAAAATAAAGATTGATTATGATGAATTAGAAGAAGTTAATAGTTACAAATACCTTGGTTAGATTATTAATACAGATGGAAACATAATGGACAAAATTAATCATAAAATTAAACTTGGTTGGAGTGCTTTTGGTAGAAATAACATGATACTATGTGTTTGAAAAGGAAGGTTTTTAATAAATGTGTTTTGCCAGGTCTTACTTATGGATCTGAGACTTGGACACTTAATAGAAGAGCAATACAGAGACTTCAAACCACTCAAAGAAGTATGGAGAGATGCATGTTGGGAGTAACAAGAAGAGATCGAAAATACAATGTATGGGTAAGAGAACAAACAAGTGTTACTGATCTCCTTGAAAAAATTAAAAGACTGAAGTGGAGTTGGTCTGGGCATATTGCTAGAAGAGATGATAGTAGATGGACAATTAAATTTTTAAACTGGATTCCAAGAGATTGTAAAAGACCCAGAAAGAGACCACATGCAAGATGGCTGGATGAAATAAGAAAGTGTGCAGGGGTGATGTGGAGAAGAGAAGCTAAAGATCGGAAAAGATGGATTGAACTTGGAGAGACCTTCATCCTGCAGTAGTTTGATAATGGTTGGTAATTATGATGATGATGACTAAATATGAAAATAACACATTTGCATAAATTTATAGAAGACTTCTATTAAGAATTACATAGTAGTAAAGAATAAGTACCTTCTATATCTATTATATTTTCAAAATTGCTCAGAATTTTAAATAAAGAAGTGTGACAGGCAATTAAATTTATGAAGAAATGATAAGCTCCAAGTAATGATGGAATTATAATTGATATATTAAAAGAAGCAGGTGAAGAAATATAATTTTTTTAGCAAAGTTATATACCAAACATCTAAATGATAAAGATGTATCAGTTGATGGGGAAAATGCAGTATTAATATTAATATTTTAAAAAAGTGATAAAGAAGATATTAGAAATTACAGACCTATCAGCCTTTTATCACTTTTCTACAATTTTTTTACCAAGATAATTACAACTCATCTACAGAGAACATTGGATTTCCACCAACCAAGAGAACAAGCTGGCTTTAAAAGTGGTTTTAGTGCAGTAGATCATATCCAGGTATCGAGAGAAGTTATAGAAAGTAAAAATGAATATGAGTTGCCATTATGCTTAGGTTTTGTAGATTATGAAAAGGCATTTGATTCTATAAACATTTCTTCAGTGATTAAAGCATTGGATCATCATAATATAGATCCAGGATATTGTCATATTTTAATAAATATTTATAAAAATGCAACAGCAGCAATTAGATTACATAAGAATATTAGGAAAATCAAGATTGAGAAAGGTGTAAGACAGTGTGACTCTATATCTCCAAAACTTTTTGCAGCAGTGCTGCAAGAAGTATTTTGTGGATTAAATGGGAAGATAAAGGAGTAAAAGTAAATGGAGATTATTTAAGTCATCTAGAAGTTGCAGATGATGTAGTTGTTTTTGCAAATAATGCTTTAGAGTTGCAGAAAATGTTGCAAGAATTATCAGATGAAAGTATAAAAGTAGAACTAAAGATAAATGTTAAAAAGGCTAAAGTAATGTTTAATGGATTTTCTCAAACTATAAAAATAAAGATTGATTATGATGAGTTAGAAGAAGTTAACAGTTACAAATACCTTGAGCTTTTGGTAGAAATAACTTGATACTAAAAAGAAATATGCCTATGTGTTTGAAATAAAAAGTTTTTAATAAATGTGTTTTACAAATTCTTACTTATGGATCTGAGACTTGGACACTTAATAGAAGAGCAATACAGAGACTTCAGGCCATTCAAAGAAGTATGGAGAGATACATGTTGGGAGTAACAAGAAAAGATAGAAAAATGCAATATATGGGTAAGAGAAGAAACAGGTGTAGCTGACCTCATTGAAAAAATTAAAAGACTGGAGTAGATGGACAATTGAAATTTTAAACTGGATTCCAAGACATTGTAAAAGACTCAGAAAGAAACCACATGTGAGGTAGATGGATGAAATAAGAAAATGTGCAGGGGTGATGTAGAGAACAGATGCTGGACATATTGCTAGAAGAGATGATAATAGATGGACAATTGAAATTTTAAACTGGATTCCAAGACATTGTAAAAGACTCAGAAAGAAACCACATGTGAGGTAGATGGATGAAATAAGAAAATGTGCAGGGGTGATGTAGAGAACAGATGCTGGACATTGAAGAAGATAGATTGAACTTGGAAAGACCTTTATCCTGCAGTGGATTGATAATGGTTGATGATGATGATGACAGATACTTTGTCTCTGCTATTCTAATGAGGCACAACTTCTGCAAAAGTCATTTCATCTGCGAAGACCTATTGTAAATAATTAAACCAAATTATTATTATAAATTATAAAAAAATATTTATAATCTATGTAACTTTGTTAAATAATTAAATTAATGCACATAAGGTTAATTCGTTCATGTCCACAAATAAATATGTATGTTTTCTATAAAATAAATCACATGAATATTACAGAAATATAAGTACCTGTTTGTTTTTTTTTTTTTCGCACAGTTTTTTAGTAAAATGCTAAAATAAAACATATACAAAAAAAAAAAAAAACGATAATAATAATAATACATTAAACTTTTTTTTTTAAAAAAAAAGTTCTTTGTAAATAGAGTTCATAAAGTTGTTTTCAATGATTCAACCCACGGCAATATTTGAAAAATAAATGAAAAGATGTGAAAATTGTAGAAATAAGATCCATTACATTGAAAACTGAATAGTTTTGAAATTACATTGTCTATTGTTCAGAGCGCTTCTTCTGAAGGTAAATATAGCAATCAGATGAAATTAATTAATAGTTCTTCTAAAAGCTTAGGAAATTTTAATCAATTGAGCTGTTGACATATTTCTCCTAGAAATTTAGGTGCATTGTTATTTTTTTTTCCTTTTTCTTTAAACATACATCTTGAAAATATTTTCTCAAGCCCGACGGTATTGGCAGAGCAATCAATAAAAGGTTTAATAGAACTTCAGACAACTTAGCAATTTTAGTCAACCATATTAATTATTTGTTTATACTTGACAACAACCTTTATAATTCAGCAGTAAAATGATAAAATAACAAGAAGAATGGTCAGTGACAAGAATAAAAAGCGTAACCAACCCCCTTAAAGTATTTTTTTAATTTTTATCCAATCTTCCTGTACATAAACATTTCCATGATATCCTTAGAACATTTAGCCTGATCCTCGTGTTTTATAGTTGTCTATTGTTGTAAACAAGAAATTTTTCACATACTCAGTATCAATTCTTTTGAACATTGCCACATTTAAAATAGAACATCCATGCATTTATATTTTATTAAATAAATAATTTTATATACATTTTGTTAAATGGATAAAGCCTTTCACCACATTTTACAACATATACCCATGGACACACATTATATTGCTATCATTATAATTAAAGTGATCATTAATAATAATTCAACCCATAATTTAATTACCCTACTACTATATGCTGCATTTAAGATATTTAATTGTAAATAAAATATTAACTTTGGGAAACAAAAAAAATTATAAAGTTTTTTTAAAAAAGAAATCTAAGCATAAAATTACATTATTACATTGGATTTCTTTTAAAACTATACATAGGACTGCAAATATCTGATGAAGTGATAAGACATTTGTTTTTAAGTCTTAAAGAAAAAATTTCCTTCCTTTTTTTTAAGATCACATAATTTAAGAATTGGATTGGGGCTAGTCTTTACATTCCTTCCCCCTTATCAACAAAAAATAATTATTATAGCTTCTGATAACTAAAATGGATTACAATAGTAAAATAAGATTTCATAAGATTAAAATACCTTGATAATAACTAGATTAGTTATCATTTAATTAAATTAACATCTTTATAAATATTTATTTCTAACAATATAATTAAATTGGGATAAATATTTTATTCTATTTACAAATGGTATAATAATGTTTATCTAAATAGATAGGGGATTAGATAAATGCCAATTATTCTGGGTAGATGGATCTTAAGCTTTGGGCATTATATGCTCTTTTTAACCCCTCTGGTGTAACAATTATATAGGCTTTTTTTTTTCATGTGTCAAAGCATCTGCCAGGAAGCGAACCCACAAACCCGGGACAACTGCTTGTAAGGTGGCTGTGCTGACCACTCGAGACCAATGCTTGACATTTTCTTTTATTTTTTTATTTTATAAGGTCCTTTATACAAGTTGAGAAAAAAATTTTAAATGATGTTCCTGCAGGTGATTAATGTAAAAAATCCTGATCAGTTTATAACAAATAATTTAAATCGGACATATGTCATTCTAATTCACAATGATATAATATGCATTGGAACTCTAGAATTATATGATCTCTTTCTATCAACTAAAATTCTAAACATGCATATAGATTTTATAAATATAAAAAATAATAAATATAAATATTTCTATAAGAATCATATGTATTTTCAATCTTAACTTTCATCCTAATAGGATATTTATAAAATAAATCTATGATACTCTATAAGTTATATAAATTTTGACTAATACAATTAACTTCTGTTTAACATATATCTAGGTTACTTATTTCATCTGAATCTATCCTTAATATTCTTTTAATATCAAGCTTTATTGGTTTTATCATTTCTTCACATTTCCCTTCATAAAAAAATGGCTTTAGCCTATCATTCAAAATTTTACATTTACTAATTTCAACTATCTTTATATTAAGGTCATCTAACTTATTATCTATATCATGAAAATGACAAGATATCATAATTGTAATAGTTTGAACCTGTTCATGAACTTCTTGTATCTTGGAATCATCTGTTTCTCTAATTCCTTATTTCTCTTAATAATAACTTGATTTTGTAGCTCAATAGCATTTTCAATTTGACTTTTCATTTCCATGTGTAAAGCTTGAAAAGATCCTGCCATTTCAGTTTTAAAATTCTTAAATTTGTCATGTAAAACTCTATTATAATTGGCCATTTGTTATTGAAATTTTTGACATTCTTTTTGAGATTCTTCCAATTCACTATGTAGCATTTGGAGTTTAATTCTGACTTCTTCACTCAACTCATCACTTTTATCCTTTAATACATGAGTTTCAATTTTAGATTTTTCTTTTAATGCTATAGTTTCAGCTTTAGATTCTGTTAATATATTAGAAATAACATAAACCTTAATATATACTTTAGCTTTTAGATCAGTTCTTAATTTTGTAGAATTATAATTTAACTCAGCTTTTAATTCTTTAGAAATAATATTTAACTCAGCCTTTAATTCAGTCCTTAATTTCTTTATCATATCTTGGAACACCTTCATTAGTTCCAAGTTAAAAATTTCATATGTGTCCAACATATTTTTATTTGTATTATTCATAATACTAATTGAGCTATTAAGTTAATATGACAAACATAAAATGCTTTAAAAAAATACTAGCAAAATATTGTTGTTTAATTAATTCTTAAATATTTTAAAGAAATTAAATCAAAGATTGTTATTTTTGATTTTTGAAAATGTTTAACAAACTGTTTGTTATTTTTAAAGATAGAACCTAATGAATTTAAAGTTAATCCATTAATAAAAATTAATTGGTTGGTTAATATAATGTTTGTAAAAATATGCTTTTTTTTTGATGAAATGGATATTTGGAATGTTATACTATCATGCTACTTTTTTGTGTGTTGTTATTGTTATTACATATTAAATGTTTTTAAAAAATATTTTTTTTAGTCTTAGTTTCTTAATTCTATCCAATTCCTGTTTCATGAAGTGCAGTGTGTGTGTGATCTTATATCATTATAGTTTATAGTCTAGGATTTCTTTTTTTTTTCTGATCCCACTAAAATTAGTTATTTATGAGTAGGTGAAGCCCATGATTTACTTAAGGTTATTTATAATAAGCTAATTTATTTATTTATTTATTTCTCTCTTGATCACAATAATAAATTATAGAGTTTTTGCTTCCTGAGCTGGATTCATGTATAACAGCTGTATGGGGTAGAGGGGCATTTATATTTAGTGTATGGTCATCCAGATGATTATGATAATGATGAGGATTATAAATTAGTGCAAAGAGTATATTCTTCAATGTCCATGCACTGTATTTTATTTAGTTAAGTCTCTATTTGAAATTAAGTTTATGGTTGGCCAGTACATCAATGGTACTAATTGATTAGAGCATTAATGATGATTAGCATGTTTTAATATCCGAGAATTACTGTTTTTATGGTTATATGTTCAGATGGATTAGCATTTGGGTTTGTGCATCCAAATTAAGATTTAAATAATTGCCCCAAGATGGCAAGGATCAGTAGTTAGTCTGGTCTATAGTAGATCCATTTCTAGTCCAGTCACCCAATTGACTGTTGATTTATTTTTGATTGCTATTCATTCATGATTGATGAATGATTATTACTTTTGAGTAATGCTGGTGAGTTTATAGTTAACTGTGCTGATCTCTCAGAGTGATCTATCATGTGCATCCTTTTGATATTAATTTTTTTTCTTGAGGAGAAACAAACATTTCCTCAGATCCCTGATAGTTTAAATCCCAATTTTTCATAGAGTTAAAAATGGCTACCAAACTTCAGGTCATTGATGTTCATGTACTGGTGACCTGTCACATCAGGTACAAACCCCTTATTTTCCTGTAGCGTTACAATATATATAGTTGTAAACAATTACATAAAATCAGAAAATCTCAAATGATACAAGAATTGCAACTATACAGTGTAATTATCAGATATAACTATTAATAAAAAAAATGTATAACGCATTATCATAGCAAATACTATTAGATTTTAAATGATATACTTTCATCAGCAATATTTACATTTTATTCTGATATACTAGAAGTAGGCAAGATAGTAATTTTTAACAATGTTTTTAATAGCTATGTATAATACACTTCTGAGATTCCAAAATATTTTCAGCTGTAGAAAAAAATTTGTGCTTTTATAAAAGTATGTACACTAGTGACTGACAGACCAGAATAAAGAATTATATAAAAAAAGTTAACTTGATAAAATTAATTATACAGAAATATTAATAATATAATCTATTTTTTTCTGTTTCACTTTTTGATATTTATACTATAAGTAATGTGATAATCAAAAATTCATATATTTCTTCCATCTTACACTCAACCTTTGCATTAGTAGCAATTATTCTATCTGTGCCTTTTAAAACATGTAATATAAGAAGTTCATGGAAATCTGGTGGAACTGATATTCAAATTCAGAGGTTAACAGATATATTGCAGTGAATAATAGTATAGAGAATATATTATATATACATAATTATGAGAAATAAAAATAAGGATAGATAAGTTGTTAAAGAAAAATTAGTAAGTTATGGAAAATGAATATGAAGTTAAAAAAAGGTTTGGAATTATATAAAAATAAATATAAAATGGGGAAGAAACTATTATCATATTAAACAAACTTATTTGGTGCAAAAACAAAACAAAAAATTATTTACTATAAGTAAAAGACACAAAAACTGGATACAAAATTGATTTATACATATAAAAAAAAGTATTAAACATTTACTTTTAGAGTATAGAATGTTGATAGAGGATCAGGATAAATTATATATAGAATGAAAAACAAAACATAAAGATAACAAGAATAAAAATGGTAGAATTTTTTTTTCATTTTTATTAAACCGTTATGATAAAAATGATAAATAAACAATAAATCATTGGAATTAATGAACTATATAAAATGTCAAGTAAAATGATTACAAATGCTTTGATAATTCAAATATTTAAGCAGAAAATAATAATAATAATTTTCATATTTAAACTTTATTATAAATTTTATCATATATATATTTAAATAATTTACACTACTTCTGGAATTTAAATGTCTTTTATAACTTTTAAATAATTATGATGTAAAGTGGAACTGCAAATTACGGTGTATTTTGTTCTAAGCCCAACCCATCATATAATTTATGTAATACGTAAACAGCTCCTGTTATGTTGGCAAGCTTTAATTATAATGCAGCAAGTATTGTTTATTGTATTTTAGGTATACAATACAGTACTTTTGAATATTTGTTATCTTAATATAAACCGAGCACTGATTATAAATATATATATATGATGATCAGCATGAAGTATGTATATTGGAGATCATTTAATTTTTTTACATGTATGTGGTCATGTGTATTAGTTATATGAATAGAGTGAAGGGCGCTTGAAAGTCTGTGTTCAAATCCCCTATATTACATCTAGGAACTCCAGATATATAAAATATACTTGTATTTAAAATATTATATATGTGACCGATGCTTCATGTGCGCAGTAAATATTTATAAATTAAAATAATAATATAAGAAAAAGAAAATAATATTATATATTTCAAAAAAAAATAATATTATTAATAATAAATTGAGAAAGCACATCTATTTTATATTTATAAAATGATAAGTGAAATGGAAGAAAAACCAAATGATATACTTTGCTAAAAATCCCACATGTAAATTGTTACTAAGCCACTAAAATGACCACAAAACAAAGAATCAAATTATTATTACAAATGTGCAGAAAGCCATCTGTAGTAAAAATACAGTATTCTGAAAAGTTTTAATATTTATTTATTTAACAATAAATTTGCTGTGGTGCAATTAAATACATGTTTAAATACATCTGTGTAACACTCATGCAAAAATGCCCACATAACAAACAAACTATATATAAATTCACATATAAGAAACAACTCTCTAGACAATTCAAACTTACCATAGATGATTTCTGTAATATATTAATAGTAAGCAACCACCTACATGAGATGAAAAATCTCTCTCCAATTGAAAATGTTTAAAAGAATGTTGAATTTTATGAAGTAGTTATGATTTATGTAATAGAGTAAAATTAAAAGGTGAATTCTTCTCATAAACAAACATTTTATTATAATCATTTTTGGCAACTCTTTTATATGATTCTAATATATATGATCTCAGAATTAAATGTGGCTAAAATAAAACTTTTAAACAGATACAGCAACTGTAGTAAAAAAAAAAACAACAACTAATTATTCATTTAAAAATAAATTTGATCTGATTCAATCAAAAAAATGTAGTGTATGCTTATTAAATATATGTTAAATAAATTTTAAAAAATAATAAAATAATAATCAGCATTTTATTTTGTTTTTGTAGTTGGAAAAAAGAATGATGGAATTGAATCAGCACCAAAGACATTTGGCATGGAGTCTCCTAGATTACACATATATTTATAGTACTTAGGATGTGAGTTCAACTATTCAAAGTTCCATCACAATTAAATACCTATTCCAGACATGTTTTTAATAACTTTTTTAAAATTCTAATAAAAATGTAGTGACCATTTCATTAAAAGCAGATACAGTTTCACCACTTATTTTAATATATTTATGTATGTAATAATTTTGGAATCCATACAATCAACCCATATTTGCAATAAATAACTTAAAATTGTGTGAACCAGATTTTTGGTTAAAGTTTTCCTAGAAAATTAAGGCTTCCTGACACAATATAAGATTGTAAGCTATTTCATATCATTTAACCACAAGTTTAGGACTTTGCTTATTTTAACAAAAAAAATTATCCATTACTTTACTAACATCTTTAACTGTTTCTAGAGCACAAACAATAGTGACATGAATCAGCTTCTGTATTTTTTCCTTTATTATTTTTTCCTTGTTAAATAATTTTTTTTCTCTCATTTAATAAAGGTACTTTAAGTCTTTTTTAAATTTATAATTCACTGTACATATTTTACTAAAGATATAATACATACCCATATTCAGCATAAAACATATTGAATAAAATTGTGAAAAAAAACTGTTTATGTGTTTTTAAATTATAATACTAAACTGTCTGTAAATTGTGAAGAAATATGATTTAATAAATTCATATTTGATATTTGTGAATATTAAATTTACTAAGAAAAAGAAATGGCTTTCACTGTACCAAGATTAATAAAAATTAAAAATTTTGCAAATTTCAATTTTATTATTTGTTTCTTTACAGTTTTTGATTTATTTATATTTTTTTTATCTAGCATGATTGTAGTAGATAAATGATTTAATCTAAAGCATTTTAATCAAAGTTCATCTTATCACTTCTATTGCTCCAACATATGACCTCATAAATGGTTAAGCATTTAAATTAATATATGTTCCATGGGTTTATAAATCATTGTTCAGTCTGTCTTGCATTTATTAAATATTTTATAAATTTTATTTTTAAAACTAATGATTAAATTAATTAACTTTTAATATGCATTCAATTAATTAAGATGGCTAACTCTGCCACTTTAGTTCCTTCTTCTATTGCTATCTTAACTGATATTAATGCCAATTTATTTAATATTAAATTGAAATCCTGATTCCATTGATTTATTACTCCAGGCAGTTGGAAATCTTCAAAATCCTTCACCCTATTCTTTATTTAAAAAAAAAAAGAATTGCCTCAAACCTGATGACATTTTGCTTCTTTATAATTTGGTTTTTGTGCAAAAGTTTTGGAATAAAACCTGTATAATTTTTTTTTGTTTATTAAATGTTTCTGATTATTTTTACACATTAACTGTTAATAATTATTTAAAACAAAAGGAATTCATATATGCATTATGACTTTATTGTTGCATATTTTATTTTAAAAAAATATAATCCTTTTAGATATTGTAAAAATTATAAAGCAAATTTAAAAAACAGAGTTTAATAAATTTATTGTAATTCCACATTTGTTCATTCACATTTAAAAATAAATTGAAAATAAAAATATTTTGTTGATTTTTTGTAGAGAGTTTTCTTTATATTTTTCATATGTGAAATTAAACTTAAAATAAATCTAGTCCACTTTATTGAGGTTTAGTATGAAATAAAGATTTTATACAAAAATGAAAGTTGAGCATTGACAAAGGTGTAACAGTAGAAAATGTCAGAATTTGATAGGTTCTATTTATAAATGCTGCACACTTTTGCTTCAAGTTAAATATAATCAAATTTGTTGGTTGAAAAAATAATTGGCAATTTTTAATGCCTTTCTCAACAAATTAAATGAAAGCTCTTTTTATAAAATAGCTTTTACATGAAATTACTTTTTAATATTTTAGTAATCAGATATTTTGTAATACACTTATTGTAACTATTTATATTCAAATTTAAAACAACGTTGCCATATTTCTAGTATTTCAAATGAAATTAACATGTGTTAAAAATATTTTACAATATTTTTGCATTTATGAAGGCAACATTTAAAAAAAATACACGTTTTAGTTACACAATTAAGAGAAATTAGAATTTCATTTTTTATATCTATGTATTTTAATTAACTGTAAACATTTTTTTAATGAATTAATCATGAAATTTAATGAAAACATGATTTTAAAAATTATACTATCTATTGTACATGACTGAAAACTTATAACTGATATCAGCAGTATTTGAAATTCAGTTCATCAACACTGTTAATTTGAACAAGCACTTGGACAAATCTGAAATAATTCATTGTCATTGCTACCTAACATGTGGACAAAACTCCATTGAGAGAAGTACATTATAAATCAGTTTCACAATTTGACTAAAATAAACAAACAAATAAACAGAATTTAAGTATTGAAACACATTATGCCTAGATTCATTCATAAAATCATTTACTTAAAAAAATTAAAAATATTGAGATAACAATGTTCTATAAAGTGGTAAAGTTAATCTACACCACTTTTTTTCATATGCCATAGCATCGGCTAAGACGCATACCCACAACCGTCTGCAACCAACTACTTGCTTGCAAGGCAGTTGCGATGACCTCTTGGCTAACAATGCTTGACAACTTAAAATATATATATTCATTAAGAATTAATTCAAATTCAAATTTATTCAAATATTGTAACATTATGATATGATTTATAATAATTCTTATTAAAAATTTTTAAAGTTTCAAATAAAATTTATTAGTGAACTTAATTAAACTTCTCTTTTCTGCTGGTATTTTTTTTTTAAATTTATTAATTAGTTTTTGTTAAACCAATAGGGCAATCATCAACAGTATAAACTAAAATTACAAAAATTCATATAAAAAACTTCAAAAAGTTGTATTGAATTTTTATAAAATATTTATTTATTTTATTTGTTTGATCTTATAAATTTAATATCATAAATATATATACATCTCTGGGGAAAAAATTGATAATTTTTTGTTGATGTTTGTTGGCAAAAGTTCTTTTTATACTTGGAAAGAATAATAATTTGATCTGAAATAAAAGAAAATTATGCATCTTTGATTGCATTTGAAATTTATATTATTAAAGTTATAATACTTAATAAAATGTAAAAATTAAAAAAAATCTATATATAACATATTATATAGGTCTAGAATATTACTCGATTTTAACATTCGTTTGTGATTATAATTTTGCTCCAACCTTAACCGAAAATCAAATTTAAACTCCAATAACTATCAGTGCTTCAGAAATTATTTTTCACATTTATGTGATACTTATGCACACAAACCATATACAGTCTTGATGATTTAGTGCTGTTTTAGTTTACTTATTATTATTACATAGTTGAAATGTAAAAAATATATACATTTGCATTTATTTAATATAATAATCAGAAACTTTTTTATGTATTGTAATGGTAGGTTATAATCCTGTGTAGTCCAACCCTTATTGATCCACAACATCAAATCAAACCCATTTAAAACAAAAAACTAGATAATAGATAGTTGGATATGTACTATCAATTGTATTATAATGCAAATATACATACACATATATGCAACAAAAGTTTGTTTTATTAAATCTTAAATTAAATAATGTCACAATGGGGTAATTTATCTTTTTCAAAGTAAAATAAAAAAGGCCATTTAATAAGATCTTTCATATATATATATATGTGTGTGTGTGTGTGTGTGTGGAGAGGAGAAGCTAAAGATCAAAGAAGATGGTTTGAACTTGGAGAGACCTTCATCCTGCAGTGGATTGATAATGGTTGTTGATGATGATGACACTAGCAATAAGGTATTTGTCAATGTATTAGACATCATGATTTAAGACTTCAACTTAGTAGATATAGTGATGATCTAATGTCAAGTCAATACCTGGGCAGCCAAGTGTTAGAAAATAAGAATAGAAATTTTATTACATAATTTTAATTTTAACTACAAATATTTAGTACACACAATAATAGACAACTACAGCAGTAAAAGAGGAAATGGTAAAGCTTGTATAGTAGGCAACAGAAACTAGGCATGGTATAAAAGTGAACTCAGTTTATTTCCATCATCTTTTGTTATTTATCGAAGGATAGAATAACCACACACAAACAATAATTCAAGATCAAATTTTAGTATGCAAGGAAATATGAATGATTTGTTTGAAAATTCTGTATCAATTGAATAATTTTCACATCGCAAAAAGTTGAAAGAAATTGTAATCAACTTTTGAAATAAGGAAAGTTGATCATTTTTAGCAGAAAGAATTGAACTGATTTTTAATTGATAATAATTAAAAATAAAAGACTGTGCTATTGCTCAAACAAGGAGAAAAGAGTACATCACCAACTTATATAGATAAATGATGAAGTAATTTTTTTCTTTTATATAATTTATTAAATGCCAAATAACAAACTGAAGAAAATTAAATCTATTATAAAGTAATAAGCAGTGTATTTTAGTTAAAGTTGCCATAAGACCCGAATGCTATTCTCCCAACCATAGAAGCATAATGATTTAATTCACTCATTTATAAAATGTCTAAAGAAACATCAAATGTCCCATATGAAATGTCTGAATGAATCCAGAAAAAAAGCAGATGCAGAAAATGGAAACAACATCATTCCAAGTGCATTGCTGAGGAATTTGAACAATCAAGGATGGACTTACCTAGAGTATAATAAAAAGAAGAGTGATAGACCATATCCATGAGAGACATTATCACTAGATTCATGGGCTTTAATCTGAATGATTGAAGAAAATTTGATTTATTAAGTGTTCAATATTTTTATACATTTGTAAAATTTCTATTCTCATTTCATGTTTACACTTAGAAATATCAACATGCCTACACTTAGTAAAGCAACCTAGTACATGGGAGAAATTATTAACTTAGATAATATCTTTTATGTAAATAAAGTTTAGGTCAGTTCCCTTTACAGAGATTTGACATTTAGTTCACCACTATGTAATATTGAAATAAGATAAGAGTTTTGATACTATTCCATATTAATTGCATGCACTATTACAGGACAGAAGTTGTGTTGTTTGTTTATTTTAACTAACAGTCATTATATTTATTTTATTTCATGTGAATGACTAATCTTGTGAATGATCTTTTCTGTCAAACATACCACCATACTTAGGCAGGGGTCCCAAAGAAGGTGGAATGTCAATCATTCAAATTTGATGATGAGGCTATTACATATATATATGTTTATGTAACATTATAAATTAGTTAGTCGGTTTTGCGGTTGATGTAATCATTAGTTTTTTTATTAATTTAATTTGCTTTGTAAATATTTGAGTACTGAGTTATGTATTTCTATCATGGATATAAGTTGGAATAATTGATATTTTAATCGATGATATGGCAGAAATGCATACTTAACATATATAACTGATTTTTTATTCTGCTAAATGAGTTTTGAATTTTATTTGTTATTAGTAAAAGTTGTTAATTTGATTTAAAATTAAACTAGTCTCTAGTTTATCAAAATCATTCATACATACATTCACCAACTTATATATATATATATCTTGTACCAGGCACATTTGATGTGACCAAGCAGTAGATAATGTTAGACAAATTAATGGCCGAAAATATGTAAAAAGCCATTAAATGGGGAGGGGGGATATACTATATATAATAATCAAACTAATTATAAATTGAGAGAGAGAGACAGAGCTGTGGCTATAACATAAATTCACACACATATATGATTAAAGCCAATATTTAAAGGCTTAGAAATATGTATTTGCAATTTTGATTTTTTTTTTTTGATTTTTTTAAAAAGAAACATCAAAATGTATTTATAATTTTAAATATTTTTGTTTTTAAAGAAACAGCATTTAATTTACAAATTGTGATTCTGTATTTATATTTTTTGAGTGTTTACAAGTGATGTAAAAAGAAAAATTTGAAATATTACTATTTAAAAATAAGTTAAAAATAATTCAAAATCAAAGTTTTAATGGTTGTTTTTTTCTTCAGTTGCATTTGAGCAAGAGGGTCATTGTCTTAAATTAAAAAAAAGCCTAAAGGCATTCTGATTTCCTGTCCATTCTAAAACAATTTCAACTGGACAAAAAGGACTTGATTAAACTTGTGATAATGTGGGGAGAGAAGAATGCCCAATCTAAGTGAAATATTTTTGTTAAAACTATGATTGTAATAATGTAATTACTAAAGAAAAATGAAAAAGATGTTATCATTCGTTAAAATTTTCATTAGTGATATTGTGATCTGAATGGAGATATATAAAAAATTTAATTAATTGACTTTTTTTTCTTGGAGGGGATACCTGAATTGATGGGGGATTGAAGAAATAGTTCTGTTCTGAAGTTGGAGACAGCAGTTCATTTTTGTTTTTAAAAGACAAATCTTATTAGGAGCCTAAATCTAAGTTTATCATTAAGCTAATGCTGTTAATAAAACCACACGAAGTCTTGCAACCTTTTGAGCAAACATGCTGATTTTGATTCACCTAATCCATAGCATTTACTCTAATTAAAAATTCATTCAGTCATTCTGAACCAACGGACACTAATTCAGCAGTCATTCAAATAACCATTTGAGCAGTTAACCAGTGAGTAGCCAACGGTTTAAACATTGGACTACTAAGTGGTGTTCAGTAATATCATTTATCTAGCCAACTATTGGAAAGCTAAATGAACAGATAATTATTCCCCATATACTCAGTTGATACCGATGGAAGTTTAATTGCAACATGCCATTAAAGCCTGTAATTAACCCAGAATTTATAAAACAAAAAGACTGTTTTAATATCCATTGTCCAGCCTAAAGATGCACATCAAGCACTTCACTGTATATAGAATGATTATGAAGTAAAAGCCCACTTCAGCACATCTGTCCAGCTCCTCTCCTCCTGTCCCATAAGAATGTAAATACCGAGATTTGAACACCAAGTGATGATCAATTCATGAACTTATGCCACAGTCATGTCCAGCCCTTGTTGCAGTAGATGAATGTATAGCACACTCAAAACCCTTACAAGAATGAAACTTATAGACTTTATCAAATACACTATTTTTTTGTGTTTACTTTATTTTAAATTTAATACACATTTTGTAAATATATATTTCATGTACACACGTACATAAACACACCTGTACATAATGTTAATTTTTCCTTATTTGCTTAATGCACGTGTGTGAGTTTATATTCCACAGTTCACTATCTCTCACATATTAGATATTTAATTCATTTTTCTTATTAAGAAAGACATTTTCCTTTATTTAATCTAATTATTGCTTTATTATTTCTTTATGATTATAATTTTGTTTTAAAATGATTTATGTAGTGTGTAATATTCGTTTGTATATTTAATCAATCTGGGATTTTAATTTTGTATTCATATTATAAATGGTATAGGATAAAGGGCTAATAAAATATTTATATTATAATTATAAAGTGACTACTGCCATATATTTTTATTCTCTTTGTCATTTACTTTCTCTAATTATATTATTAATTAATTATGCGAGTTTTTCGATTCCCATTCTTTTAACTGAGAGTAGAGTTATGCTGAGCTAGCAAATGGGAAATCATCTTACCGGGTCTTAATCTTTATTTATCATGAGGATACTTGTTTATTAATTTTGTTTGAATAATTATTTATATTCACATATGCCCCAAGACATTTGAACTTGCATATCTTTTCAGGAGGAGAATTAGTTTTTCTTCTGGGAGTGGCGCAAGGGGTTGGTTTAGAGTCATCCCCCAAAGATATGTTGGGCCGTATATAACATGGCCAGTATAGGAAAAACACAGCCGCTAAATGTAACTAAAGAAAAGAGAAAATCTCGCAAAATCTTAAAAGTATTGGGAATGATTTTTTTTATACAGACATGATTTGAAAAAAGAGAAAAGAGTTTACAAGTACAATTCTTAATATATAAGAACTTTAAACTTTATTTTGTTTTTGAAGCGACCTTTGTCGCTACAATATTATTCGCTTAGATTGTTTTGCCATAGATAACTGTTTATAGTAAAAATAAATTATAGAGTTAGATAAATAAAACATTGTAGAAAAAAATAGACTGCTGTATACAAGTGTAAACTATGTATTGTATAAAAACAGGCGGCGAATCTTAATAAATAAGAACTTTGAACTTTATTTTGTTTTTGAAGTGACCTTTCATCACTACAATATTATTGATTTAGATTGTTTTGATATATATAAATGTTTATAGTAAAAATAAATTAAAAAATTAGATAAATAAAATGCTGTAGAAAGAAATAGACTACTGTATACACGTGTAAACTACATATTGTATAAAAACAAGCATCTGACTTCGGAAATAAAGATTTTTTTTTGTAAAATGGGAAAGTAAATCTTTATTGAATAATATAGAATTGTGAAATTGCATGATAGGAAATTTAGTTTTTGACAGCACGTAACAATTAGAATCGTAATGCTATTCACGATCAATTTCTTTTTTGTTTTGTGTTGCAAACAATTCCAATACATGTACAATTTAATGTTAGCTTAGTTTGTATATTTTTATTATTGTTGTTTGAAGAGTGATCTCGGAATAAGTTTATTATTTAGAGTCAATAAATTAGTAAGAGAAATATAACACAGAAGGGCGAAATAAATGACGGTAGGGATAAGGGAAGCTTGGTACAGTGCACGTTGAATAATTTTATGAAAAGAAATAAAGAGAAAATAAGTGAATAAAAGTAGGGTTAAACCACAATCTTAATAAGTAATCAAATAAAATATAGTTAAAGTGGTATAACAAAGCAAATATATATAAACAATTGAAAATAATACTGTATATTGAAACAGTTACATCTGTTTCACCTATTATCTTCGATAATAGTATATATTTGTTGTACTCAGATGGCGTGTATTTCTTAAATTTTAAAAACTTTGCCCTTATAATATTGCGAGTATGTGCGTATATAATCGTCCTTACTAATTATAAATATAAAATTATAGTCTCAAATATTTATATACGAGCATATTCCATTAGATTTGTTAAAACTGAAATAAACATAACTGTATAATTAATTTATCTATATAGCAGCATAATTTAAATTTATAATATTACTTAGTTTTCAATATTTCTTTCTAAATAATTATTTAAGTCAGTATTCATTTTGACTAATTCCAAGTTTTCAATTCTTTTGTTTGCTGAAAATTACCAGCAGAAAGTTTTATCAGTTTTAACACTTCGTTCTAAAAATAAATCTTTAGCCAAAATTTGACCTATTTAAAAATTATAACCAAGACCAATTATAATATTCAGTCAGGCATAAATCTATACAAAATCTATACAAATTGCTTGTGACCATTCTCTTAAAAATATATCTTTTAAAACTGATGTCAATTAAAACAATAGAGTCTTACCAAGTCCAGATTTAGATATACTTAATATTTTTAGTAACTGGATATTTGGTTAAAGGCTAGTTTGAACTAGTCATCTTGTGATGTGGCATGACTCAAAGTAGGAGGTTACTACTGTCAAAAATATAGCATAAAAAGGGGCCCAAATAGCCACCAAAGCCTCTAACCTAACCTCTTCCATCATCTATCATCATCCGTGTTAAGTTTTTGCTGTTGCTGTGAAAATTATATTTGCTGCCGAAATTATTTCCAAAACCACAGAGCTGAAGTTCAGTAAGAAAGCTGTTTCTGCCATTTTAAAAAGCTAAACCTTAGAAAACTACCATCCAAGCTGCTACCAAGATGACCGTTGGCTAGAAGACAAAGAGACAGCCGTTTGCTCTTCCACAAGCGGCTACCGATGACAGAAAACCTCCACCATGCCCATCACAGTAAGAAAGAAGCTGTACCTGAGAGACTAGAGAGTTCCTGACCAGAGAAATGGGGAAAGCTGCCACAGAAATAAATTTGCAGAAGTTACATCCAGACTAAAACCTAAGAGAAGCCCAGCCTGACTAAATATAGTGAGAAGCACGTGGAAACAATGCCTTTCAAAGAGACTTTGCCGTAAATCCTTTCTGACATATTAAATTTCATAACTAAAACATACCCTAAATGAAAGCTAGCTAACTAAATCACATAATCAATTATATTCTCTAAATGTTCATTTAAAATATTTATCTTAAAATGTTTATCTTAAATCTGTTTAAATCTTGGAACACTCTTCAAATTCTTGCTTGATCATTAATAATTTTAAATAATCCTAAACATCTAGTTTCTATAAAACCATACAAGAAATTCATTTCTAAATTATAAATATTATTGTTTATGCAATTTACTCTTATGTCATCTATCTATAGTTTTAAGTTCATGTTTATTGATTTATGCTGTGTTTTTATCAGAACGGAGTCTTGTGTGTTAATAAATTATCGGGGGGAGGGGAGTGAGTAATCACTTTTAGTATACCAGAGCATTGCGATATAAAGAATATAGTCAAGACTCCTTTCTGAAATAAAACTAATATTTTGTGCTAGAGTGAATCGGTATTTATAATGCCCGAACAAGTTAGTTAAAATCTTTTGCTAAAGTTATTAAAAATATATATTTGCATATATTATTTAAAACGCATCTTTTTCTCAAATTATTTAAAATGAAAATGTTTTGCTTAAAATAACTCTTTTGCTAAAGTTATTTAAATGTATATTTTGCGTATATTATTTAAGACCCATCTTTTCTCAAGTTAGCTAAAATGAAAATGTTTACTAAAGTTAGTTAATGTATATATTACGTATATTATTTAAAGCTCAGATTGTGCCCAGATTAATTAAGAATTATATTTGCGTAAATGATTTAAAATATGTATTTTGCCAGTTATCTGAAAAAGTATATTTTACGCAAGCTATTTAAAATGTAGGTTTGCATTCGCTATTCAAAACATTTTGCATTATTAGTAAGATCTATTTTAAAGAATTATTTAAGATGAGTAATTTATTTAAAAATCCAATAATTTGCGTGAGCTATTTTATAACTCTTATTTTATTATTTAAAAATCAGTTTATATTAGATGTAGTTATACTACATATAACTAATGTCCCCAGTTCTAAAAATCTCAAGTTCGTTTAGTTAGAGAATAAATAGCTATGCAAGATAACCGTAAATCAGATTCTCATTATCGCTATTATTTTATAATTTAACCTCATTTATGAACTGACCGGTGGTAGTAGCACTGAAGAAGCTAAGATTGGCGTAATTAATTTATAAAATATTAATTTAGCGTTGCGAATGTATTGCTAATTTGCATAAATATGCACATCTACTTGCTAGGTATATAATGGCCCATCTCAAGATTGTTCAATGTCCAGTCACGCCTCGAAAGTTTAGGCAACTGTGACAGTTCTTCGTATTTCATCAAGTCACGCCTCGAAAGTTTAGGCAAATGTGACAATTATTCGTATATACCGGAACCAAAGCGGTTTCCAAAGGGCTCATAAGCCAATTCTTCTGTTCACTTAATTAAAAGGCCTCTTCCATTATAGCAAGCAGATCGGTTAGGGAACCGTTTACTAGGTAATAAACCCAATTAAGAATGCATTCGAGTCGCACTTATCTGATACTCTAGTTTCTAACGCACTAGAATCTAACGTTCCACTGCCATCACGTCTCAGTTCAACTTCCCTAGAAAGTAACTTCGGCTTTGATCCGAACTAGAGTCTGATTTAATTTGTTTATCCGTATAACAATTATATATCATGCAAATGTCTCTATAATATGATTTTGAATATATTTATAATATAATCTTAAACTTAGTAACTATAATATAAACTCAAACTTAGTAACAATGATATAAACTTAATATAATCTCTATCATTCATCAATAAATCTATCACTCTAGCTAACTATAACCGATTTCAAATATAAAACATAGCATGAATTAGAACATGAAAGATGACATAAGCTTATTAAAAAAGTCATGCTTTGTAATATTATTTTATAACCCTGAGCATCCACTCATTGCTTTGAGATATTATTGTATAACCCTGAGAATCCACTCATTGCTTTGTATTATTTGATAACCCTGAGAATCCACTCATTGCTTTGTATTATTATTTGATAACCCTGAGAATCCACTCATTGCTTTGTATTATTATTTGATAACCTAGAGAATCCACTCATGGCTTTGTAATCTTGTTTTATAACCCTAGTGTTCCCTCACCTGCGTGTGAGCTAGCTATACGCAACTTGCTATGCGTCAATATTTATTAAATGTTATATTAAATTTATGAAATATAAATTTGTCTTAGTCTCATTACTTGCTCATTATCTTATGAATCACTAGTTAAGGTATATAATAGAATATGTAATAAGGGAGGAATGTCTCATGTTTTATACTGCTTTGCTATTGCTGGAACGTGATCAAAGAGATATCGAGTGTAGCCTCTGGCATGTCATTCGCGATGGGTTGACTTGGAAGCACGAGTGAGAGAGTTAAGGTATGATCAGACGTAGGGTATTACTATCCCGACTTGGTCAGCTTTTGGTTCTCTGGCTTGGACTCTCAGTCTGTTGAGCAAATGTACAAACCTGACCGTTACATAGGTATATTTTTTTTCCCGGAGTTAGCGACCCAACGTGTGGCTTAGACTTAAGTACACAACCCTGAGTAGAGTTATTATATTTTTCGTTCCAAATATCACTGCAGTATGACAAAAATACGTATAAATTAAACAACTCATAATCTAGTATTATAGTTTATAAATAATTGAGTTTGTAAGTAATTTAAAGAAATTGGTGATTCAGAAAGGGATGAGCAAGAGAATGATCAAGCAAGAAAAATATATATAAATACACAAATGATCAGGCAAGAAAAAGAAATACACGCGTACTGAAAAAAAAAAAAGTTATATTTTAAGGGAGAAACCACAGGTGGCAAGACAGAAGCTGGGTGAGTCTGAAAATTTAATTCATTGTTTGGATGTGCTTATTATATATTTAATTATATTACTAAAAAAAAAAAGTTATATTTTAAGGGAGAAACCACAGGTGGCAAGACAGAAGCTGGGTGAGTCTGAAAATTTAATTCATTGTTTAGATGTGCTTATTATATATTTAATTATATTATTAGTTAAAATGTATCAGGTAGCAAATAAAAAGGAAAAATGGGCAAAGAAGGAGTGATTGAGGTAATGATAGGTAGTCAGTTCTGGGGGAGTAGACGGCGAGTCAGCTGTCAGATATAAAAATAAAGAAGCAGATCAAAGAAAATAATAGTACTAAAATATATATAGAAAATAAAAATAAAATGGAAGTTGAAATAAAAGAAGGAAAAGAAGATCAGGAAGAGCAGATAGGAAATGAAGTAGAAAGTGAAGGTAAAACTTTGAGATCAGGGAGGATAGTAAAAGATAGCAGTATAGAGGAAGTAACAACTAGCATAATTGATAGCAATATAGAAGAAAGTGGGCCAAAACCAACACAAGAAAAGAGGCATAAGGAAAAACAGGGAGTAATAGATGAGGAACCAAGCATAAGAACACTGATGAAATTGATGGAGAAAAATAGGGCTGATAGCGAAGAAAAGGAAAGAAGAGATAGAGAAGAAAAGGAAAGAGATAAAGCTGAAAGAGAAGAAAAGGAAAGAAGACATAGGGAAGAAAGGGAAGAAAAGGAAAGAAAAAATAGAGAAGAAAAGACAAAAATAAGGTTGATAGGGAAGAAAAAGAGAGGAGATATATAAAAGGAAAGGAAAAGATAGCCAGAGAAGAAAAAGATAAGGCTGAAAGAGAAGAAAGAGAAAAACAAGTGAAAAGAGATGGAGAAGAAAGGAAGAGAAAGAATGAGGAGATGCTTCACCATATGGAGCAAATATCAGAATGGCCAAGGGAGCCTCTACATAAAAAGTTAGAGATAAGACCAGAAATAGAGAAAGAAATAAAAGTTTTAGAAAGTGAGTTAGAGATAGTGAACAAAGGGACCACAGAAGAAAATGTAGATGTAGTACAGGAGCTGCAGGAAAGAGTAGATAAGGTTGAAAAGAAGCAGGAAGAGATAGAGGTAGAAGGTAAAGAGCTGTCACAGAGAAGCATAGGTTTAGCTAGTGGAATCAAGGTGGAAATAAAAGAAGCAGAGGATAGGACAGTACAAAGAGAAGTCAGAGTGGAAGATAAAAACCCATCATAAATGGAAATAAAAGTAGATTCTAAATTCCCTTCTGAAATTCAAGTAACCAAAGTAGAAAACAAAGAAAGTGTGCAGTGCAATACAAGACCCAGAGGAGAAGAGCATCTTAGGGAAGAGGCGAACAAAGAAAGTATGAAGGGAGTCATGATGGAGCAACAACAGCTTCAATACATTCTAAACTCCATAGAGAACCCAAAGTCAAACCCTTGGGAGAAAATAAAAGGATTGGGTGGTATCACTTTAAGAGACCTCTTAGTGCATAATATAAATAAGACAGAGCACACAGAATTTCCACCCTGGAGACTTCATTTTGATAACAGTAGTCCACCAGCCATTCCCATAGTATTAAGCATAAAGAATGAAACAGTAGACCTCCAGAATAAAGAGCAGGCTCGAATACGCCGTAAACGTGCAGACACGCATAAGAAAGGAAAACAGAATTCAACTTGCCAGTTCGAAGTAGGGGACCGAGTTTGGGTAAAAGATAAGCCTCCAAATAATGGACGCTTATCCAAGAACCGAAAATTTTACCCACTCTACAAAGGGACAGACCAGATAAATGAAAGCTGGAGAATATTACTTTTAAATTACATAAAGTCTAATACAAGGAGTTCGAAACCATGCTTATTAAACCATACCAGATTAGAAGTACCCTTAGAGCAACATAGGGAAATTATATTTAGGTTTTTTTTAGTTTAGGGGTGGTTAGAATTAGTTCTACATATTTAACCATATTTATTTATTTGTAACTCATATTTATAACCTATAGTAATATTAGCTTATTTAGGCGTTTATTCATTCATATTTAATTTATTTATTTTAATTAGAATTTAGCTTATTATTAATCAGTTAGTCACATTTGTAATATATAGTAATAAAAAGTTAAACATTAGAATTAGGTTACCTTATGTATTCAATTTATAATCATATAGCATGATAATAATCAGAAATTGTATTATCTTAGTTAAACATATTTATATATTTAATAATTATATTAAGTTACTTAATTATATTCAACTATGCTGGAGCAGGGGGGTTGGTGTATTAGCTGCTTGCATGACCAGAAAGGGAAAGGGGAGATTGAAAAAAGTAGACCAAATTAGTAAATATATAAAAGTCGTATAGAATCACTATAAAAAAAAACAGGAGCTAAAAAAAAAAAAAAGAGAGAATAGAGGGAGAAGAAAGGTCTTTTTTTTTTATATTTTTTTGTCCGGGAATGGATTGCTATGAAACAGTTACATCTGTTTCACCTATTATCTTCGATAATAGTATATATTTGTTGTACTCAGATGGCATGTATTTCTTAAATTTTAAAAACTTTGCCCTTATAATATTGCGAGTATGTGCGTATATAATCGTCCTTACTAATTATAAATATAAAATTATAGTCTCAAATATTTATATACGAGCATATTCCATTAGATTTGTTAAAACTGAAATAAACATAACTGTATAATTAATTTATCTATATAGCAGCATAATTTAAATTTATAATATTACTTAGTTTTCAATATTTCTTTCTAAATAATTATTTAAGTCAGTATTCATTTTGACTAATTTCCAAGTTAGATAATTTTCAATTCTTTTGTTTGCTGAAAATTACCAGCAGAAAGTTTTATCAGTTTTAACACTTCGTTCTAAAAATAAATCTTTAGCCAAAATTTGACCTATTTAAAAATTATAACCAAGACCAATTATAATATTCAGTCAGGCATAAATCTATACAAAATCTTTACAAATTGCTTGTGACCATTCTCTTAAAAATATATCTTTTAAAACTGATGTCAATTAAAACAATAGAGTCTTACCAAGTCCAGATTTAGATATACTTAATATTTTTAGTAACTGGATATTTGGTTAAAGGCTAGTTTGAACTAGTCATCTTGTGATGTGGCATGACTCAAAGTAGGAGGTTACTACTGTCAAAAATATAGCATAAAAAGGGGCCCAAATAGCCACCAAAGCCTCTAACCTAACCTCTTCCATCATCTATCATCATCCGTGTTAAGTTTTTGCTGTTGCTGTGAAAATTATATTTGCTGCCGAAATTATTTCCGAAAACCACAGAGCTGAAGTTCAGTAAAAAAGCTGTTTCTGCCGTTTTAAAAAGCTAAACCTTAGAAAACTACCATCCAAGCTGCTACCAAGATGACCGTTGGCTAGAAGACAAAGAGACAGCCGTTTGCTCTTCCACGAGCGGCTACCGATGACAGAAAACCTCCACCATGCCCATCACAGTAAGAAAGAAGCTGTACCTGAGAGACTAGAGAGTTCCTGACCAGACAAATGGGAAAAGCTGCCACAGAAATAAATTTGCAGAAGTTACATCCAGACTAAAACCTAAGAGAAGCCCAGCCTGACTGAATATAGTGAGAAGCACGTGGAAACAATGCCTTTCAAAGAGACTTTGCCGGTAAATCCTTTCTGACATATTAAATTTCATAACTAAAATGTACCCTAAATGAAAGCTAGCTAACTAAATCACATAATCAATTATATTCTCTAAATGTTCATTTAAAATATTTATCTTAAAATGTTTATCTTAAATCTGTTTAAATCTTGGAACACTCTTCAAATTCTTGCTTGATCATTAATAATTTTAAATAATCCTAAACATCTAGTTTCTATAAAACCATACAAGAAATTCATTTCTAAATTATAAATCTTATTGTTTATGCAATTTACTCTTATGTCATCTATCTATAGTTTTAAGTTCATGTTTATTGATTTATGCTGTGTTTTTATCAGAACGGAGTCTTGTGTGTTAATAAATTATCGGGGGGAGGGGAGTGAGTAATCACTTTTAGTATACCAGAGCATTGCGATATAAAGAATATAGTCAAGACTCCTTTCTGAAATAAAACTAATATTTTGTGCTAGAGTGAATCGGTATTTATAATGCCCGAACAAGTTAGTTAAAATCTTTTGCTAAAGTTATTAAAAATGTATATTTGCGTATATTATTTAAAACGCATCTTTTTCTCAAATTATTTAAAATGAAAATGTTTTGCTTAAAATGAAACTCTTTTGCTAAAGTTATTTAAATGTATATTTTGCGTATATTATTTAAGACGCATCTTTTCTCAAGTTAGCTAAAATGAAAATGTTTACTAAAGTTAGTTAAAACGTATATATTACGTATATTATTTAAAACTCAGATTGTGCCCAGATTAATTAAGAATTATATTTGCGTAAATGATTTAAAATATGTATTTTGCCAGTTATCTGAAAAAGTATATTTTACGCAAGCTATTTAAAATGTAGGTTTGCATTCGCTATTCAAAACATTTTGCATTATTAGTAAGATCTATTTTAAAGAATTATTTAAGATGAGTAATTTATTTAAAAATCAATAATTTGCGTGAGCTATTTTATAACTCTTATTTTATTATTTAAAAATCAGTTTATATTAGATGTAGTTATACTACATATAACTAATGTCCCCAGTTCTAAAAATCTCAAGTTCGTTTAGTTAGAGAATAATAGCTATACAGATAACCGTAAATCAGATTCTCATTATCGCTATTATTTTATAATTTAACCTCATTTATGAACTGACCGGTGGTAGTAGCACTGAAGAAGCTAAGATTGGCGTAATTAATTTATAAAATATTAATTTAGCGTTGCGAATGTATTGCTAATTTGCATAAATATGCACATCTACTTGCTAGGTATATAATGGCCCATCTCAAGATTGTTCAATGTCCAGTCATGCCTCGAAAGTTTAGGCAACTGTGACAGTTCTTCGTATTTCATCAAGTCACGCCTTGAAAGTTTAGGCAAATGTGACAATTATTCGTATATACCGGAACCAAAGCGGTTTCCAAAAGGCTCATAAGCCAATTCTTCTGTTCACTTAATTAAAAGACCTCTTCCATTATAGCAAGCAGATCGGTTAGAGAACCGTTTACTAGGTAATAAACCCAATTAAGAATGCATTCGAGTCGCACTTATCTGATACTCTAGTTTCTAACGCACTAGAATCTAATGTTCCACTGCCATCACATCTCAGTTCAACTTCCCTAGAAAGTAACTTCGGCTTTGATCCAAACTAGAGTCTGATTTAATTTGTTTATCCGTATAACAATTATATATCACGCAAATGTCTTTATAATATGATTTTGAATATATTTATAATATAATCTTAAACTTAGTAACTATAATATAAACTCAAACTTAGTAACAATGATATAAACTTAATATAATCTCTATCATTCATCAATAAATCTATCACTCTAGCTAACTATAACCAATTTCAAATATAAAACATAGCATGAATTAGAACATGAAAGATGACATAAGCTTATTAAAAAAGTCATGCTTTGTAATATTATTTTATAACCCTGAGCATCCACTCATTGCTTTGAGATATTATTGTATAACCCTGAGAATCCACTCATTGCTTTGTATTATTATTTGATAACCCTGAGAATCCACTCATTGCTTTGTATTATTATTTGATAACCTAGAGAATCCACTCATGGCTTTGTAATCTTGTTTTATAACCCTAGTGTTCCCTCACCTGCGTGTGAGCTAGCTATACGCAACTTGCTATGCGTCAATATTTATTAAATGTTATATTATATTTATGAAATATAAATTTGTCTCGGTCTCATTACTTGCTCATTATCTTATGAATCACTAGTTAAGGTATATAATAGAATATGTAATAAGGGGGGAATGTCTCATGTTTTACTGCTTTGCTATTGCTGGAACGTGATCAAAGAGATATCGAGTGTAGCCTCTGGCATGTCATTCGCGATGGGTTGACTTGGAAGCATGAGTGAGAGAGTTAAGGTATGATCAGACGTAGGGTATTACTATCCCGACTTGGTCAGCTTTTGGTTCTCTGGCTTGGACTCTCAGTCTGTTGAACAAATGTACAAACCTGACCGTTACAATATGTGGACAACATCACAGTCCAGAAGACAAAAGGTAGATATGAGTAAGAAGCACAATAAAATAAACAGGGAAAGGGCAGAAATAAGCCAGCCTAAAATATCTGAAAGTGGGATAGAGGCAGCAATGGAGCCTCAAATTGAAGGAAAACCCATGGGGGAAAAAGAAAACTTTGTGACAATGATGGAAAGGTTTATCAATACAGTGGACCTCAACCATATGTCAAGGGAGATAAAAGATATAAAAAGGGAAATGTCAAATGAAATAGAAGAGAGATTGGAGAGAAGGGGTGAATACCTTCAACAACGTAATAAAGAGGAGTCAGAAAAGGAGACAAAACAACAAGACTACATCCATAGAAAGATTAAAAAGAAGAGAAAAAGGCATAAAAAAGAAAGTAACAGGGAAAGAAATGTCAAACCTAGTATGCTCATGGGAAAACAGAGTACCAAACTACACTCTGCAGAACTGTCCTAAGATAACAGTGTTGCTGGAAGGGATTGAGGGAACAGCCTTATTGGACTCAGGGAGTCAAATCTCCATGATATCAGAGAAATTATACTAGTGCATATTAAAAAAAAATCCAGAGGTCGAGATTCTCCCATTGAAACTCACCCAAGTAACACTAGCAAACAATTGCAAAGTAAAACTTGCACTGAGACAAATCTGGCTGCAATTAGAAATCAACAGCCAAGTAACTTCCCATGTGTTTCTAACAATGAACAGTTTAATCCATGAGGTGGTGCTTGGTTCAGACTTTTTGCATGGGAGCAAATGTATACTAAACTATGAAAAGGAACTTGTCATGTGCAATGGCCAAAAAACCAAATTTTTACCCCCTCAGCTAAATAATGACAAAGGGACATGTTGCCTTAATCAGGCTATCCCAGATATGCTGATAGAAAAGGTGAATGAAGTAAGATCGGTCTCTGTGGAGGGTAAAGAAAGAATTAAAGCGATACTGCAGAACTATAGTGATATATTCTCAGAAAATCCTGGGATCATTGGGGGTACCAACAAAGAATTAAACTAAGTCAGGGGAACCATTTCAAGCATGATCATACCCTATACCTCATCAGTTTAAAGAGGAGGTGGAAAAGCAGTTGGAGCAGATGTTGGGGTAGGAAATTATTGAAAAATGTTCTTATTGCAATCCCCTAGTTATTGTAATCCCTTCACCCATGCATGATTTATTAATGAAGTTTAAAGGATAGAAAGTCTTTTCAACATTCGATTTGACTGCCAGTTATTGGCAGATCGAGCTGCACCCAGAGGACCATCAGTACACAGCTTTTAGATATGGGGGGTATTCTTATCAAATTAATCGAATGCTATTCAGTTTGGTCAACAATGGAGCCGGTTTGCTAAGATGCCTGGACCAAGTTTTATCGACAGAAACAAAGAAAATCATAGCTATGTACGTGGATGATGTAGTTGTGGCATCCACATCACTGGAGGAGTATTTCCAGCAGTTGGAATTATTCTTCAGAGAGTGCAGGGAAAGGGGGATTAAGATAAACATGAAG
Source organism: Epiperipatus broadwayi (assembly GCA_028023455.1). Lineage (NCBI taxonomy): Eukaryota > Metazoa > Onychophora > Udeonychophora > Euonychophora > Peripatidae > Epiperipatus > Epiperipatus broadwayi. The sequence continues at coordinate 196,225 of JAQFVV010012676.1, read as the reverse complement.
AAAAGTGTATTTGTGTCAGAGGAGATTGAATTCCTAAGTCATCTGGTAGGCCTGACAGGGATTAAACCCCATCTCATCATGGAATTTCCTGTTCCTAAAACTAAATGCCAGATTCAGTCATTCTTGGGAATGTGCAATTTTTATAACACATTTTGTGAAAAATTTGCCGACCAAATGAAACCTCTTTTGAAGCTGCTCAGAAAGGAAACGAGATGGAACTGGACTGCAGATCAAGAGGAAGCCTTTGAAAAAATCAAAAGGAGATTTATAAAACAGATGGTGCTTGCATATCCAGACTTTGGCAAACCATTTTTACTTCAAACTGATAGTAGTGGGTATGGGCTGGGTTTCACCCTGTTTAAGAACCAGCCAGATGAGAGAATATGATTGTTGCATTTTATAAGCTGTTTATTGAAGCTAGCCTATTGGAGGTATATACAATCATTGGTTAAGTATTTCATTGCACTATTCACAGCATCGTGCCCAAAGACTCTAGGTTCGAATGTAATGAGATGTGACCCCCTCTTCCAGCAGACTGTTACAATATATATATATATTCAAATTCTGTAACCAATACACAACTAGATCTAAATACAGTTAAAACTGCATTAAAAACAATATTCCATGCTCTGTGTAGCATGAGAATGAGTATGCAGATATTTTATATTTTCTGAATAGTATGTTATTTTACTTTTAAAAAAATGTCGTGCTTTTCAGTACTTCATATCAATCACTTAAGATTATTTACTTATATTGCATTTTGTTTAGTGGAAACAATTTATTGTTACAAAATGCACAACGTACTACATGAATAATGAGATTATTTAATACTGATAAATAAAAAGCAAAAATTATATATAAGTTCTAAAAATTGCAGGATATGGAGAAGAGAATGGCTGAGACAATAAATATGCCCAGTGTACTTATTAATATATATTATACATTGGAGTCTACAATTAAAATTGACTCAATGATATGGCTCAATTGTATAATATAATTATAAGCTATATTATTATTTTTAATTTAAACCTAGTGATGAATAATATAAATGCATTGTCATGATGAAAACATGAAATGCATTATGATATTTTTATAGTAATATGAAATAATATAAAAAATCCTTAAAATATGAAGTTACTAACAAATTCCTATAATATGGTCATTCATTTGTTTAGTGGTAATTATTTTATATTCTGCATGAAACAAAATTTGTTAGGGTAGCTACCATATAGATTGATTATATTATTGTTAAAAAGTTAATCATTGAAAAAAATGTGGTGGAAAAAATCATAAGCCAAGCTTTAGCTAAAAGCTGGGCATCACCAAATTAAAACATATAACCTGTTTCACCAAAAAAATGTAGAAAGAAAATGAACTCTGAAAACCTTGTGAGACCATATAAAAGCATGGCAGGTCTTGATCTGTGTTAATCTGACTTGAAAAATATTGCATAAAATATAAGTTACAATAAGAAAATACTAATGAGAAAAAATAGTTGACAAACTAACCCTGTGTTTACCTGAAGTGAAACAAGAGACAAATTTAAAATGAGTTCTACAAAAAGAAAAAAGTTAATAGACAAACTTCTACAAAAAGATTATTTAAATACTTGAAACTATAGGAAGAAAAAATTAAAATGAATGAAAGTAAAACTTTGTAATTCAAAAACAGAACTAAAAGGCAAAAATATCAAAGAAAAATGTATTGTAGCATGCATGTCTACATTTAACAATAATTTTTAATATAAGTACTAATTGTTAGTAATGAATAATTTTAATTTAAGTTTTTTGTTGTAATATGTTTCTTTTAATTTTATTTTTCTTTTCAAATTGTAAAACTGTATATGGGACAGAAGATTCTAGCTAAGTTTAATTTTTTTTATCTTTTATTTTGGATTGTATTTTCAGATGTTTTAGCTAATTTTAAACTTTTTATTTTTTACTGTGAAATGTTTTTTTCAGTTTTAATTATTGAAAAAGGAAATAACTCAGACATACACAGTGTTTAAATATGAGAATCATTCATATGTTTTTGAAAGAATGCCTGCTAGTTTAATTAATCACAGAGGTGGAATAATCAGATATTTAGATCATGACTTATCAGATGGGGTCAAAATGTTATTACTATTTAAATAGATAAAATTATTATAGTCTCAAATAATGTCTCACAGCATCTACATCATTTGATATAATGACAAGTTAACAGTTTATATTTCTCATAACCCTCATGTGGTTGAAAAACCATGGTTTCTCTTGTCATATATTGTTAAATTCACAAAACCTTTTAATAAAACATTATCTCCATCTTATCAACTCGATTTCCACACACCCTGTCTACCAATAGATTACTCAATAATTTTAAGGATAGGCATGAACCTGAAATTACCCCTAGCACTGTTTATTAAATTAAATACTCCAAACTGGATTCCAATCAATATATTATAATGAAACTTGAGAATCCTTATCTACATACCATACACAGTATCAATATCAATACGAAAGATCCTGAGATAAACCAGAACCCACCTCTATCAGTCTAAAACACCAAAAGGTGACAGAATACCAAATTCTTTCTTCTGCAACCATTCCATATATAAAAAGAAATGACTCAAAGAGAAAAGTCAGAGAAGCATGCTATATATCCAAAAATAATGATGCTATCAATCATTGAAGAAAAAACTAGTCTGCTAAAACCTAATGGTTGTTAATTGAATTAGTAAGAACCAATACATCAATATTACTTACTACATGAAATTATATTTTCCTGATAGAAATGTATAAAAATTAAAATTATTGTCCTCTTGTTTAGTTAATTTATTAAATACTTGTTAAAAATAAATGTTAATGTCTTTATTCTTCCAGCTATCTGTCCTAGGATTTGGTAGTGTGTGTGAAGTGTGACTTGATTTTTTACTTGCATTGTGGTTTAAGGATTTGTAAGTTATCCCATTAAAGCAACTCAAATTAAAGTCACTTAAATGTAAACATTTTACTTTTCTTTGTTCACAGTCATTTTCCAAAGAGACTTGTAATCTTGAACAAATTCTAAAACAATGATGTGTAATTTATTTGTAATTAAAGTTTATGTTTGTGTTTGGATATTCAGATAATTATCTGAATGATACAAAGTTGAAGAACATTTTAAAGTCCATTATATGTTTTTAGAAAACACTTACTTTATAGTTGGCTTGAACATGGCATTTTATAGATAGAGTATTGATGATAATCAGCATGTATCAGGATCCCAGCTTTATATTTTATGATTTATTTAGCCCCTAAGTATGTACATCCAAATAATTGTTGTACATCATGTTCTGAGTTTGGCACTGACTACTGATTATTTTTTAAAAATCCAATCATAAAGAATAACCGTTGCTTATTCTTAGGTAATGCTGGTGATAATGTTAGATTGTAACTTATAATTATTAATATAATTACTTATCGTTGTGTTCAATGCTAGTTCACATGCTCTTATTTATTTATCTAATTACATTTATTTATTCTATATTAAATTTATTTTTATAGGGATGATATTTTTCTATATTTCTATTTAACTCCTATGTTTAAATTAATGGTAATTTTAATATAATACATCCCAATTATTAATGAATTAATATAGAATGTGTAAAAGTTTAAAAATATATCTAGAGTTATCACCATTTTTAATAATTATTCATTGTATCAACACTGGCCATGTCCAATATTACAAGCTTCTTAAATTAACTAGTAAAGTTAAAATTGAGAAATGATTGGATTTAGATTTCTTATTTTTTTATAATATTAAGCAGTTACTTATTTAAAAATTTTGCATTTTTTAAGTGGCGTATATACATATCAAACTTACTGGAGGGTATTTGTGATGGTGAAATGCCATAGTTGTGACTTTTTAATTTGGCATATTATAAAATTCACAACTTTTAAAAATGTATTAGAAAGTCACAATTATGACATTTCATCATCACAAACACCCTCCTCCCACTGAAGAAAGGTATGACATTCCACCATCACAAACGTGGTCAGCAGATCTAATACATATGTATCCTTAAGTCATATGATAATTCCAAACATTTATTAAAATAATAAAGTGAATATTTATAATTTGTTAAGAGTAGAGTAAAAGACTGAGAAAAAGTATAAAAATAATAATTGTTTTTATTCTTTCTTTTCAGTAATTTTGTTTACCAATTTTTATTTTGAAAAAAAAAAGTAGTAAGAGAAAAAATTTTTGTCACTGAGTTATTGAAAATTATAATTTTAACTTTTAAAAGCTGATAAAAAATGTTAAATAGGCAAAATTTGATATTTATCTGATTTTTAAAAGAAAAGAAAAATATACGATTTTAGTATTTTTGTTAAGAAATTTTGTTTTCATTAATTAAAGTTGTTTTTTTCTGTTTTCTTTCCTCTTTTTAAAACAAAAAGTAACATTGTACAAATCAAAAAGTAATAAAAAAAATTATCATGTTTTGATTTTATAAACAATAATTACAAAGGATTTTTATGACTGATATTTTTTAATTAAAAAAAAAAGAGAAATAGCCTAATAACATTTTCTAAAAATAGATTTAATTTGTCAGCAATTATTGTCAGGTATAGGTAAGGTGTGATTGTATAGATACAAGATTGTTTTAAAAATAATATAGGAGTTTAAGGCAGTAGATCTCAGTGTCTTATGCAAAAATTCATTATTGTTTAAGCTGTTAAAAAATTCACTACCAGCAGTCTTTCTTGATTCAGCTGTTAGAAAAACAGAAGCAGAACTCAGATGTAAAAAGAACAGTGGTAAATAGATTTTAGTCTGAAGTAAGAATCATATCACTACAAATTTTTTAAAAAAAAATTTTTTAATGTATTTAAGAAAAATTATGTGCTGATTTTTAGATAGAAGCTGAGAATGCAACCCATTCACTAAAACAAAATAAAGAAGAAAAAGACTCTTGAAGTAATTTGTAGGAAGCTTTGTTTTCATCCAAAAGCATAATGGTTTCATTCTATGAGTTAACCAAACCTGTAAATTATTAGATTGAACAAATAGATAGATCCAATCTATGTGAAACCTGAACATATTCTATCATAATAATGGATAAATATAAATGTGTACGTAACCCTGGGAATATATATTAATAAAAAACTTACAAGAAGGAAAACCAACATTATAAAACCAAAAATTGCATCTACTAAAAAAGAACTGAAAAGAAAAAATCTCATAATAATCAAAGAATTGTAATGTGCCCATCTATATCTACACTTATATATAATTTTAAAAATATGTAATACTTAATAACATTGAATAATTTTTATTTATTTATTGAAATGTTTTTTTTATATTTTATTTTCCCTCAAAAGTGAATTGTATATAATCTTTTAATTTACATAAGAAAAGGGAAAAAAGTTTTTAGAATCAATTTAAATTTTATTTTTGTAATGGTTTTCAATTTTAATCATTAAAGGGAGTATTAGTAAGAGTCAATAACAAGTTAATATTTCTTATTATATAAAATTATATTTTATTAATAAAAATGTATAAAAGTTAGAATCATCATATCTTGTTTAGTTAATTTATAAAATACTTGTTAAAAATAATAGTGCTAATGTCTTTGTTTCTCTAGCTACCTGTTTTATTAATTGGCAGTGTGTATGGTTTGATTTCATAATAACTTTGTATTTTAAAAATTTGTAAGTTATCCTAGAAAAGCTATTCAAATTAAAGTAGATTAAGCTTAAACATTTTACTTTCTTTTGATCACAGTCATAGTCCACAGAGATTTGTAATCTTGAACAAGTTCTAAAGGAATCACAGGTAATTTATTTATAGGTGAAGTTTATGTTTGCATTTGGACATCCAGATAATTCTTATTGTCGCAAAGTTCAAGATCACTTTTAAAGTCTATTGCCTGCATTTTATATAATGTTTTCAAAAACATTTTATTGATAGTTGGTTTGAACATGGTACCCTATGGCCAGATCATTGGTAATAATCAGCATGTATCAGGATCTCAGGATTATTTTTATGATAAATCCTCTATCCCTGTAGTATGTGCATCCAGATTGTTGTTGTATATCATGATCTAAGTTTGGAACTGATTATTGAACATTTTTTAAATGTACTCATAAGGGACAGTTAGTTATTTGTGTGTAATGTTGAGGATGTAACTTTTTATTAGTATAATGTTAGCTTGTAACTTATAATTGTTAATATACTTACTTATAGTTGTGTTCAGTGCTTAGATACATGCTCCTTTTTTACCCATGTACATTCATTCATTCTATATTTAATTTAATTTTAAAAGGATTATGATGTTTTCCCATCTATCTATTTAACTTCTATGTTTACCCCTTTACAAATGGTAACTCAACTGTGAGTTCAAATATGATTGAGTTTGGTGGTCGCTATATCAATTTCAATATACTTTGAAGTTCAAATTTAATTACACCTGATAAAATCTCTGTATTTCCGTGAAAAATAACGTTAAAAATGTATTACTGTGAATTATGTAAAAACAGTAAAAATGATAAATTTTCAATTAAACTATAATTAATTATATATTATAAAATTAGTGATATTGATACATATTTAAGAAGAGTTCTTATGTAATGTAGAACAAAATTCAAAGCTTATTTTTGTGAGATTGACTTGAGATTGACTTGAGCTTTTAAACTATTGGAGTTTTTTAGGGCTATTTTGTATACTGGTGTTAAATGGAGGATTTTATCATTGGCTTAGGGATACAATGTTTCATGCAGCTTCATAGAGCACTTTATATAAACACTACACAAACACAAATTTAACTTTTGGTATTTTCTATTGCTTATCATGGGCAGTTGATGCAATCTTTGCCATAAACCCCAGCACTTAAGCCTCTAACAAAAATACAGTTTTAAAGTTTTGTATTTACCAGCCAATAAGATTCAAGGGAGAAAGGGTATGCAAAGATTTTTGCATTATTATTTTTATTTTGAGTTATAAGTAGTTTATAATATTTAAATTGAATTGTATGGTGATTAGATTCTTTATCTATCCCAGGATTTCAGGTCACTATTTATTTTTTCCAGTCAGATTCTGATCAGATCTCTGGAAATAAGTTTTGAGTAAATGTATTGTTATAGGAAGTTTTTTATGTATATACATGTATGTAAAAAATTAATAATTAAAATAGTGTAACACGACAAATATAAGACACACTTTTTTTTTAAATTTTGAACTCTTAAAAGAGAAGTGCATTTTAAATTGGGGACGCAATTTTTTAACATCTCATTTCTGCAGATATTTGCTTTATGCTATACATTACACATGGTATAATGATTGGAATCCTGTGTAGAATAGCATGTTAAATCTTTATTGATCAAAAGGAAAAAAAGTAATATTAAGTGTCAATATTTTTGGGATTAATTTCATAAATGGCTTTAACTCTCTCTCTCAAACCACTAATTTTAATGTTATTTTGTTTTTTATTGAGAGAACAATACTGAATAACCATTAAACATCACATGATGGATTTTATGCACAATCCTTCTGGCATCCATTTATTACTCTGGCTTGCACTGAGTGGCACTATTGTATAGAGAGTTTTGCCTGTTTTAATATACTGAATAACTTTGCATTACAACTAATAAATCAATACAACAATAAGATAAACAGAGCAAAACTCTCCATACAGTATTGCCACCTGTGCTAAACAGAGTAATCAATGGATGCCAGAAGGCTTGTGCATAAAATCCCTATCTAATGCCTACTCATCCAATATCCCCAGACTAGTTTCTGGCTTGTGGCCTTTGTCAGTGAGGAGCTTTGGATCTGAGAGCACTGCATCTAGATCTTAGGATCTAATGCAACCCTCTAGCAACCACCTTTTATCTCTACTTAACTACAAAACTATGAGAATGAAATTGAAAACACAAAAAATATTTTCTATCTAAGCTCAATAGCTTATATAGTCATATGGGTCTGAACTCAGTTCAGCACCCATACATTTTGGTGTCTTTGGCTCTTTTACAACCATAGCCACCACTATCCTATTAGGCAGGATTGGTGAGCAAATGTGATCATGTGATGCTTAATGGTTTAACAACAATAAGATAATAACCTGCCTTTTTCTGATTGTTTGTTTTTTGTTTTCTATAGAAAAGATTGCATATCAATGATTTTTACAGTTTCTAAATCTTTGTTTTGATTTCAAAGGAAAAATATATGTTTTAGAATCTTTTTACATATTAATAATGTTTTTCAGAAAATATTTGTAATAATAAATTATTTTAGAAGAATGATTCAGATTTTAATAGGAACATTTTCTTTTACATGAAAACAAATTGAGAAAAAAAATCAATGATGTATGGATGCAATTTGTAAATGAAAGACAGAAATACATTTTCTGTTGACTGTTATAGACTTTTTTGCCAATTTTAAAGTGAAATTTATTTTTTTTAAACTTTTGTTTGTTTAAATAATCTGACAAATTATTAATTTGCATTTTGAAAAAGGTTTTAATATAAAAAAAGATTTACCGAGTACACTAAATGCCAATACAATATTTAAAATCTTTATATATATATGTCAAAGTATTGACCAGGAAGCAAACCCGGGCCAGCTGCTTAAAAGAAAGCTATGCTAACCACTAGGCCACCATTGTTAGACATAAATATTTTTTTTTTAAAAAAAAAAGAATGTTAAGGACTTTGTAATGCATACAATATATATATAATTTTGAATCAGTTTTGTTGTCTTTGAAAGATATACCTGAAGAAATTATCATAGACTTTCTTAAAATGTTGCATTGCTGATGATTTAAATTGCATGAAGATGATTCAGCCTAGTGGAATAGTGAAAATGAAAATCCAATTTCTGAAAGTGAAGTTATTGTATTTATATTAGTTCCTATTGAAGTAAATAAAAATGTTTCTTATATTTCAATGAATCATTTTTTTCCAATTTTTCAGCTTAAAATTTTCCTATGTTCTAAATTTAGGGCTTGAAGTATTCAGTGTAATACAATAATATTTTTTGAATCCAATAATAATGTGCTAAATTATTCCAGAGCATCACAATAAATTGTCTTATTTACTAAGTGAGCAATGTAGTTATTAGTCTCTTAAGAGATGGCATTCATAAATTATAACTTTTTTCAAAATATTATTGAAAAATAAAATCCATTAGTTAAAAATGCATTCCATCAATAATTATCCAATATAAAAGTGTTTATCAAGTTGAGATAATATTTATTAGTTTGAATAAAAATAGCATTCTCATATAATTTTGAATTTTCATATTTAAATCCACATTTTAATGTTTCATTACTTATAAATTGCACTACAATATAATGAATATGGTTATATATTTAGTTCTCCAGTTAAAAATTGATTTTGTATAACATGTTATGCATTCATACAGCTAATTGGCTGAAATTTTTGTATTCTTTTTTAAATTGTGAGAAAACTACAAGCATGATGTCAACAGAAATCCAAACATTCATTGTCTCTTCATTCCATCTTTCAAATAAGCTAAGTTACATTGAATTCAGATGAAATTTGAATTTTTTATGATTTTTTTAAAAAAAATAACTGAATTTGTTTTTTTCATTTTCTGGTCAATTTACTAGTTTATATGGGGTGATAAAGGCAAAAAATCTTTATTGGTCTTAATAACTAATAAACTGGATTATACTAATGGTTCACTTGTCAAGGCCCTGAATGCATTATAAACATAATGTGAAATAGCGGTCATAAGTATGATTTTTTTAAAAAAATAATATATATATAAGTTTTAAAAAAATATAATGTAATATATAAATTATGAAATATTAAATAATTTATGCTCTTTATTATGCAGTTTATAAATTTATTCAAATATAATAAAAGTGATTTTGGTACTGTGTCTCTGTTGTACAGTATATATTTATTTTATTATAACAAAAGTGTTTTTTACACCTTGAAATTTTGGGTCTCTGGTCCAAATTTGAAGCAACCTTATTTTATAGACATAATGATTCTAAAAAAGTTTAATGAATTATTGTGTTTAAACTTGTGTTTGCATATTTGTGTTTGTATAACAGTAATGATTTACATATATAGAGCATTGCAATGTAAAAATAGACTGATTATCAAATATACAGAAAGGTTTCAGTTGATAAAGTTATCACAAAATTTACTGGGCATAGTACCATGTAAAAATATAAACACTTAAAACCAATAAATAGAGATTTAAAATGGTGTATCTATAGTGGTAAACATAATGGTTATGCACATATCACATGTAATTGTATGCAGGCAAAGAATCAAGTTCTGATTCTTGCCTATGATTTGATACTCATGCGGTGGAGTCAGTACTTTTGGCACATCTAACATCACATTATTTTCAAGTTTATAGCTAGCAAATGAGCTACATGCAATTAAATTATATCTATGAGTCAATAAATATAACAAGATAGCAATGCTGGTGTGTATAAAGAATATAAACATCACTGATGTACATAAAAAATATAAAATGAAGAGATGAAACTCATTTTATCAGTGATACAGACAATAACCTACAAATTGTAGTTTTAGATAAATAAGAAGTCAATTGTTATGATGACAAATGCATATCCACCTTCAGGAAATGATTTGTTTTGTATCTTTTATTAGGATGAATCTTTTCCTTATAGATGTCTTTGAGATTTGTCAATTTTCGGGGTGCAAGATAAAAATGAAGAATTCTTATGAAAATACTTTTGGAAATTCTGAAGCTGTGGATTATCTCAGGTAAAAAATATTATATATGGTTTGAAAGATAATGTTGTGAGGAATATAAAGAAATTATCAATGAAGATGTAGTTTATACTTAGTTAATGTTAAATTAGAAGTTATGAACAAACAATAAAGTAATAAATATGTCAGATGTTGAAATTTCTGTTTTTCCTTATTTTTTAAATGGTAATTACCATGTTATATCTTAATTATTTTCCATAGTTTTTCTAGTTTTTATCAATGTAAGGTCTTTTGCTCTAACATTATTAAAACTGAAATTATTGTAAAAATTGTGTCTCAAGTCAGATTTTTTAAAATTTAAATATGGTGGCCTGGAGAATCAACAAGTTAAAGATAGTTTTAAGATACATTTACAAGAGAACAATATGATTCATTTTAAATTTAAGTTCAATACACTTTTATTTGCAATCAATTAATAAAGAAAATTAAACAATTCTGAATATGTAGATGTATTTATAGGTTTGTATCGCTTGATTAATGAGATCATCATCTTTATTTAAAATTCTTCACTCCTTTGTATTTTACAGAAAAAAATCAATCATTATTGTCAAGATATGATATGTATGTAGCAGGCAATCTTTGGAAATTTTTTAAGAATCTATAGCACCAATTTTTTTGCCTAAACATATGTTAATTTTTTTGAAATTTAGTATTATAGTTTTTAAATATTAGTTTTTTAATTTTTTATACTGATTTTTCTAATTATTGCTCTAAAAATTAGCATTTTTGATGTATTTTGTAAGCTTTTGAAAATAGCATTTATGATTTTTTTTTAATGTAATGCAATTCATGTGAATACTTTGCCTTAACATAGGTTAATTTTTTGAGATTTAGTATTATAGTTTTTAAGTATTAGTTTTTTAATTTTTTATACTCCACAAAATACTGTTGAAAGACAGGGGTTTTATTTGTTAACACTAGATAAAGTTAAATATCCTTTTGATTTATTTCATAGGCTTTTGGAAATAGCATTTATGATTTTTCTAATTATTGCTGAAAATTGTTTTTTTTTTTAGTGGTGAAAGTCAGGAATTTTTTTTTTTAAATGTAGTGTCTTAGGCATTTAATTTTTTATGTTAATTTCTTTCCCATTATTTTTTGAAACTATGTGCTTCTAGTCGAAGTCATTACAGCCTAGTAAACAGTAAATTTAACTGTTTGAGGTTAGCAACAGTGCCATGTCCCAGCAGTGATATTAGTACCAAAATAAATAATTTTACTTTATTTTTAAATTTTCATTTTAAATAATATATTATTACCAATAAAATAAATTTATTTAAATATTTTGTTATACACTTTTAAATTCAAATACATTCAATAAATAAAATTGTATATGCATGCACACACATATATTTAAAGATTATGTTAAATTTTCTATCATTATTAAGTGTAATTTCAATCTTATATGTCTTCTAATAAAGTTATTCTTATACTGATACTATTTTTAAATGATTTAATTTTATTTTTGTTAGTGTTATGCTTTTTTATTCAATATGTTGTTCTTTTAAAATTAACGTTTATGTGTGAGTGTTTTTATAACTAAATATAAACTGGAATAAAAAAGTGATGCACATATTGTAAATGCTATATTTATAAAATATGTATGAGAAGACCAGTTTAATAATTTACTGCTACAGTAATATTATTAATAATATTAATGTCACTTCAATAATATTATTTATAACCATAACATCAATAATAATAATAATAATAATAATAATTGTTGTGTTGATAAAACAATATATTTTTTTAAAGTTCTGTTTATAGCCATTTATTTAAATATAGTGTAACCATTGATTTGGACATAGTAAATATTATTACTATATATATAGTAATAATATCACTTATATACTGTATTGAAAAAAAAACTTTATTCCACTCTTTTAAAACGATATTTTTATTAGTAATGTATAAAATTTTAAAATAGCAAATTACTTTGATTATTGTTAATACAACTACAATACACAACAAACATCTGAAAAGAATTGTTTATATTCTTTGAAGGATTCATTTCATTTTAATTAGGTATCTCAGCTGATCCTTTATTTAAAATATTTAAAAAATGATTATTCCTTTTATTCATTTAAACAAAGCATTTGTTTACTAGATTTTTGTTCATTGGAAATTAATGTACCGTAAAGTTGTAAAATCTTTTAGTATATATATATCGTTTATATAAACTTCGTTCTAAAAAAATATAAAAAAATTAAGTAGAAAGAAAATATATTTTAAATTTCTTCTCTTTCCCCAGCACATTTACTCTCTATATAATGAAAAAATAAAAAGATTTCAGGTAAATACTGCAATAAGAATTGTTTCTTTATTTAATTTTTTTTTCAATTTCTTTTTTTTTTTTTAGTTTTATTATATTCTAATTTTTGTTTTTTGTATTTACTTCTATAAAAGTTACATAAGCCACGAATTTGTATAGATTTATGCAATCTATTAATATATAAGATAATAAATTTACAATTTTTTTTATCGAAATTAAACAAATTTAAAAAAATTATTAATTACCTTTATACATTATTTTTTCAATTTTCTAATTTTGAATTTAAAATATTTTAACACGGGATTTATTAATAAATAATTATTAAATTTTTGGCATAACTTTTGTTTTATTGTAATATGTATAATCTAATTAAATGTTGGCAATATATATGATGTATCAAATGTATATAATAATAATCAAATGGATAGTTTCTGTGAAGATCATGTGACATTTTAGTATTAGAAATGACGAAGTGACTGATACAGGAATATTTAATTTTTGAATCCATCTTTTGATCATTGTCCTAAATCACACTATGTGTTATCAACATATAACATGGTCAAATAGTTAAAAACATGATTTGTTCTATCCTTCATATTTTTTAGATATTTATAAGATATCTCATTTTCCATTTTTTTATAAAAGTGCCAACACTTGTCTTGAAAGTAATTAATGAAATGTGATTTTTATACTAAAATCCAGATTGTGGAATTACCAAATTGTAATTTTTGTAATACAATATATATTAATGACAAATATCATGTATTTTGCATTATAATTTTTATTGTTATGCTTTTATATATAATAGTAATAAAAGCAACCCATGCATCATGTGACTTAGTGGGTTGAGTTTGCAGGTGCCATTTTGAATTTTTTTAAAAACTGATCTGAAACACAACTTTCAAAATAATGTCAGTTTCCATAATGTTAAAGCAAAAAATGTGACATTGATAGAAACTAGAAAAACTAAGGAAAACAATAAACCTAAGTTAAATAGCGATTACCATTTAAAAAATAAGGAAAAAAGAAATTTTAATGTCCAACACAATTATTACTTTATTGTTCATTCATAATTTCTAATTCATTATTAACTAAGTTTAAATTACATCTTCAGTGATAATTTCTTTGTATTCCTGACAAAATTATCTTTTAAACCATATATAATACTTCTTACCTGAGATAATCCATAGCTTCAGAATGTCCAAAAGTATTCACATAAGAATTCTTCATTTTTACCTTGTACCCCAAAAGTTGACAAATTTCAAAGGTGTCTATATAAAAAAAAATCATCTTAATAAAAATACAAAGCAAATCATTTCCAGAAGGTGTATATGCATTTGTCATCATAGCAATTAGCATCTTATCTATCTAAAACTAGAAATTGTAGGCTACTGTCTGTATCACTGATAAAATGAGTTTCATCTCTTCATTATATATTTTTTGTATACATCAGTGATATTTATATTCTTCATGCACACCAGTGATGCTAGCTTGTTATATTTATTGTCCCAAAGAGATATAATTTATTTGCATATAGCTCATTTTTTAGCTATAGACTTGAAAATAATGTGATACAAGATGTGGCAAAACTACTGACTCCACAGCATGAATATTAAGGCATAGGCAAAAATCACAAGTTGATTTTTTACCTGCCTACAATTCCATGTGGTATATGTATAATCATTGTGGCTATCATTATATTTAAAAGCTCTCTTTATTGGTTTTAAGTGTTTATATTTTCACATAGTACTATGGCTAGTAAATTTTGTGATTGCATTATCAATTGCAACCTTTCTGTATATTAAATTATCAGTTTTTAAAATTTACATTGCACTGCTCTATATATGTAAATCATTACTTGTTATGCAAACATGATGCAAAAACAAATACTCTAATACAAATATAAACATATACCCTTTGAGAATCATTATGTCTATACTCAAAATTACACTAGAAAACAACTTTTGCTATAAATATCACAAGATCTTCAAATTCCTATGCTTGCTCATAACTGTTATTAAAACAGGCCAAACTTGCTATACATATTGCCACTCAGTGCAAGCCAGAGTAATCGATGGATACCAGAAGGCCTGTGCATAAAATCCCCATCTAGTGCCTACTCATCCAATATTCTCAGACTAGTTTTTGGCTTGTGGCCTTCATAAGTGAGAAACCTTGGATCTGAGAGCACTGTACCTAAATCTTAGGATCTAATGCAACCCTCCAGTAGCCACCTTTTATCTCTAGTTAACTATAAGACATATATTGAAAACACCATAATATTTTCAATCCAAGCTCATTAGCTTATATATTATATAGGTCTGAACTCAGTTTAGTACCTATACATTTTGGTGTCTTTGGTTATTTAATAATCATAGCCACCACTATCCTATTAGGCAAGATTGGTTTTAAGCCAATAAACATCACATGATCACCATTTCCTATGCTTGCTCATAATTATTATTGAAAATATTATGGTGTTTTTAATTTAAATCTTATCATTTTGTAATTATTTAGAGATAAAAAGTGGCTACTGTTAGGTTGCATTAGATCCTAAGATCTAGATGCAGTGCTCTCAGATCCAAGGCTCCTCATGGATGAAGGTCACAAGACAGAAACTAGTCTGGGAATATTGGATGAGTAGGCCCTAGATGGGAATTTTATGCACAAGCTTTCTGGCATTTATTGATTACTTTGGCTTGCACTTAGTGGCAACATGTATAGAGAGTTTTTCCTGTTTTAACTTTTGTTATATTTGAATTTATATACTGTATAATAAAGAGCATAAATGATTTAATAATTTATATTTTATATAGTACACACACACCAATACAAATGCAGACAAATTAATATACAATTTATCAAATAATTTAAAAAAATTTAAAATATTAAAAATTAAAATTAATAACTTAATGATATTCCACAAAACAACTTTTATTATATTTGAATTTGTATACTGTATATTTATAATTAGCCTCCAAATATGTGAAGAGTACCTGTATTTCAAATATTTGTACAATAAAGAACATAAATGATTTAATATTATATAGTATGCACACACCAATACAAATGCAAACAAATTAAAAATAATTTTAAAAAATTTAAAATATTAAAAATTAAAATTAATAACTTAAAATATTCTGTGATTATGTTTATCATATTGAAGGCCTCTGTATCTGAATTATCAGTGTATTTTTAGTCCATTATATTGGGGTTAGAAGGTCAATAAAGATTTTCTGCCTTTTAGTAAATTGATGAGAAAATAAAAAAAATTAAATTCATGTACACTTGGGTCTCGTTTTATGCAGATTATTTTAATGTGATTTTGAAGCTATGTGATTTATGTTTTTTCTTAATATCTTTCATATTTCAATATATTTATTAGATATCAAAAAATTTAAATTATTAATAACTTATTTTGACTTGAAATATTTGTTTTTTTAAAAATATAATGTTATATTAGCAGCTAACATGAATATGACCTGGAGTTGTATTTAGAATCTTAGCTTCTATGTAAATAACCTACTTATACTAATGAGTAAATAATAATAGATTTATAATTATGTATAAAAATATCATAATAAATATTCAAACATTTTAAACTTTCAAAACGTATTTTGTCAGATATAACAGAAATATTTAATTTTTTAGATTTTTAAAATAAATAATGAAGATTTTATTGATTTTATAAACTGAAAATAATCTTTCTAATGATAATGTATAATCTTTTTGTTTTGATTGTGATCTCATTTTTTAAATATAGAAATAGAAAATCATTAACACAGCACAATACTGAAAGTGGTGTTAGTTGTACATCACATCACAAATCTGATTTCTTACCAGTTCACAAATGAATGCATATTGTCAAATAGCTGTAATGATTAAAATATGTATAAAAAATGTAAAATTAAATACTGTAGTTAATAAAAAAAAGTAAAAAAAAATTGTCTTGTATTAATTTTTTTCAAATATTTAAAATTTTTTATTAGTCATACTTTACTTCCTTATTTTTTTAATGTGAATTTTAAAGTAATTTTTCCTTGTGCTTTGCTTTTATGTGATTTCTGAAAAGTATAGAACCTATCCCCCATTATTCAAGATAGGTTAAGTCTATTTTTGTGTGATTTTTTTTGTGTGTGTTTCTTGAGGAACCCATCTACTGCATAAAATGAGACCAAGATGTTCTTTTAAAAATAATTGTAAAAATTCAAATTTTATCTAATATCAATGTAAGATAGGTCTTTCAAAAGCTAATCAAAAGAGGCATTGAATGCCCATATTTTTGTTGATATCATGCTTATAGTTTTTATGTAATTTAAAAAACAAAATGAAATTTCAATTAATATGCTATGATGCGTGATTGACAAGCTGTTATTAGTCAAACTGATTGCACTACAAAAATAATATTTTGAGTGTGCTAATAGCTCTAAACAAGCTTTTTCAATAAATGTCACAAGAGAAAGCAATTAAAATTTCTATCTTGAATCATTCCTATTCCCAAACTGGTTTCAAACTAATGATTCTGATCAGTTAGGTGCTAGAATATTCACACACTAGATCCAAATCCTTAATAGTTAAGTATTACATAAATGCTGTGCTTGAGTTGGTATTTTGGATCTAGTGTTTGAATATCCTAGCACCTCACTAATGACAGCTATTTTTTCAAAACTGATTCAAGATAATGATAATTTAAGATAGAGATTCTAAATATTTTCTCGTGTAGCATTTATCAAAAAAGCTTGTTTAGAGATAATAGCAAGTGCATTATATTATTTTTGTAATACAAGCTTATTTTGTTAAGTCACATGATGTATGACTCAATTTTATTACTATTATAGTTTTGTTTTTGAAGCTTTGGCAATGTTATATTGCTAAGGCTATTAATACATAGTATAGTTGTAGTTGAAAATTATTTAAATCCATATAGCTATTTAAGTTAGATAACTATAACTTGAAGACATATAGATGTCTGAAAATTCTAGAATTTTACTTACTAGTCAAGTATTAAATAAATTATGAGTTTGGGTTGGTATTTTGTATCTAGTGTCTGAATATGCTAGTGCCTCATTGATGAGACCATTCGCTTGAAACCAGTTTGGGGATAAAGATAATTCCAAGATAGAAATTTTAATTTTAAATGTTTTCTCTTGTGACATTTATTGAAAAAGCTTGTTTAGAGCTAATAGCACACTCATTATATTATATATATATATATATATATATATATAATATCACTCATTATATTATATATATATATATATATATATATATATATATCATCAACCATTATCAATTCACTGCAGATGAAGGTCTCTCCATGTTTAATCCATCTTCTCCGATCTTTAGCTTCTCTTCACCAGATTACTCTTGCACACTTTCCTGTTTCATGCATCCATCTCACATGTGGTTTCTTTCTGGGTCTTTTACAATCTCTTGGAATCCAGTTTAAAATTTCAATTGTCCATCTATTATCATCTCTTCTAGGAATATGTCCAGCCCAACTCCCCTTCAATCTTTTAATTTTTTCAATGAGGTCAGTAACATCTGTTTGTTCTCTTACCCATACATTGTGTTTTTGATCTCTTCTTGTTACTCCCAACATACTTCTCTTCATATTTCTTTGAGTGGTCTGAAGGCTCTGTATTGCTATTCTATTAGGTGTCCAAGTCTCAGATCCATAAGTAACAACTGATAAAACACATTTGTTAAAAACCTTCATTTTCAAACACATAGGCATATTTTATTTTAGTATCAAGTTATTTCTACCAAAAGCACTCCAACTAAGTTTAATTCTATGATTAATTTCCTCCATTATGTTTCCATCTATATTAATAATCTGACCAAGGTATTTGTAACTGTTAAGTTCTTCTAATTCATCATAATCAATCTTTATTTTCATATTTTGAGCAAATTGATTAAACATTACTTTAGTCTTTTTAACATTTATCTTTAGTTCTACTTTTCTACTTTCATCTGACAACTTCTGCAACATTTCCTGCAGCACTGACGCATTATTTGCAAAAACAACTACATCATCTCTGAAATCTAAATGACTTAAATAATCTCCATTTACTTTCACTCCTTTAGTTTCCCATTTTAATCCACAAAATACTTCTTGCAGCACTGCTGTAAAAAGTTTTGGAGATATGGAGTCACATTTTCTTACACATTTCTCAATGTTCACTTTCCTAGTATCATTATGTAATCTAATTGTTGCTGTTGCATTTTTATAAATATTCTTTAAAATCTGACAATATTTTGGATCTACACCTTGATGATCCAATGCTTTAATCACTGAAGAAATGTTTATAGAATCAAATGCCTTTTCATAATATACAAATCCAAATCATAATGACAACTCATATTCATTTGTCCTTTCTATAACTTCTCTCAATACCTGTATATGATCTACTGTACTAAAACCATTTTTAAATCCAGATTGTTCTCTTGGTTGGTAGAAATCCAATATTTTTTGTAGATGAGTTGTAATTATCTTGGTAAAAATTTTATATAAAACTGATAAAAGGCTGATAAATCTGTAATTTCTAATATCTTCTTTATCACCTTTTTTAAATACTAATATTATTACTGCATTCTTCCAATCATCTGGGACATCTTTATCATTTAGACATTTGGTATATAACTTTGCTAATTTTTTTCTATTTCACCTTCTTCTTTTAATACATCAATGATAATTCCATCATTACCTGGAGCCTTTCCTTTCTTCATACATTTAATTGCATGTCTCACTTTTTCATTTAAAATTCTGGGCAATTTGGTAGATGTAATAGATATAGAAGGTACTTGTTCTTTATTACTATATAATTTTTGATAAAAATCTTCTACCAATTTCATGATGTCATCTCTCTTTTTAGTAATATTTCCATCTTTTTTTTATTGCACATATAAATTTCCTACCAATACCAAAATGTTGTTTAACAAACTTGAGACTTTTCTTTTCTTTTACAGCTTTCCTTGCTTGTTCGCAGTTATACTTTCTTCTATCATTTTCAACTCTTTTTCACATTATTTTACAAAATTCAAGATATTCAATCCTTTTTAATGCATCATTTTTGTATATCTTCATACTCCTTCTTTTCTTCATAAATTCTCTAGTCTCAGTAGAAATTTTATTGATCAATTGCTGCTTTTTTCTACCAGCTATCTTTGCTGCAGTTTTTAAAAGTGTATCATTTATTTTCATATTAATTTCATTCAAATCTGAATAATGTTCAAAATCTACAAATACTTGAAAGCGATTTGTAAGTTATAATTTAAATTCATTAGAATGATTCTGAAGATTAGGAATATCAACTGTAAATATTGTTTTTCTTAATAATTTTTGTCTCTCTAGTTTTACATTAATGTGTATCTTACACCTTATTAATTGATGATCATTTCCTGTGTTAAATTTATTAAGAACATTACAATCTTGAAATATATGCAAAATTAACAAAGCGTATGCCACACTTGAATGAGAAGCTATAAAGATACACAGAACTTATTACACACTAAGCGCTTTTGAGGTCTTTTGCCTTTCTGATAGTCAAAATATAATCCAATTCTGCTGTACCTTCATTTGTATGCTTCCATGTCCATTTCCTTTTAACATTTTTCTCAAAAAAAGAATTCATAATATAAAGTTTTTCTCTTTCTGCAAACTCCACAAGTCTATGTCCTCTTTCATTTCTATTACCATAACCAAAATTACCTACAGCATTTTCATCTTTCATTTGTTTACCAATTCTAGCATTAAAGTCTCTCATAACAATTTTAAAATGTTGTTTACTCTGATCAAAAACCTTTTGTACATCTATATAAAAATCTTCTACTACTTCATCACTATGAAAACTTGTTGGGACATAAACCTGAATTATCTGCCTTTGGTATCTGCTATTAAGTTGTATAACTAATCTTGCCACTCTGTCCGATACACCATCAATTTCCACTGTATTGTTCTTCCATATTTTATTTATTATGAATCCTACTCCACTTGTATTTCCAATATTTGTGCCTTTATTATAGAGTACATATCCACTTTTTAAATCAATTGTCTATTCACCTTTTCTTCTAACTTCACAAAATCCAATAATGTCCCATTTAATATAAGACAGTTCTTCTAATTCTTGCAATCTTCCTTCATTTGAAAGTGATCTGCAGTTGTAAGTACCTAAATAAAAAGTCATCATTAAAGGGCAGCATGGGTTCCGCAATATATATATATATTGTGCCGGTCAGATGATGAATGTTGGTTTAACTCAGTTTGAATACTAGGCGAAAGTACCTCGAGGCCACCCATATACAAGATATTAAATCAAGAATACTATGACCTCTGTCCTCTTCACCTATTATCGAGTCTAATTATGAACAAACAACATTATCTGAGACATGCATAAATTATTTTTTCACCCTGCCCAAGCTTCACATCAGGGAGACACAATGGACAAGAATACTTATGGAAGTAAACAGTTAAATGTGCATAAAACTACTATGAAACATCTGTTTTGCATGCCTGGATCCTTGGAAAACTAAAATAAAGCATTGAAATAAAATTAGAAAACTCAAGCTTTTTAGTTAAATAATATATTTAATTAATGACTTTTTAAAATATTAGTAATGTTTTAATGGCCTCCGCTATTCCCTAATGGATTAATGAAAAACAAATTAGACAATAAAAACAGATAGTAATGACATAATATTTTTGCGGTCTAAGTCTTTTCTCCCCAACTTTAAAAAAATTGTTAACTCGAATCTCCTCGATAAAGCACAATAAAAAATCTTTCGCAAAGCATTTTCTAATTGCTTTGTGCTGAAAACAGTTTGAAATTATTTAAGATGTGTATAGCTAAATAAAATATACGTATGGGGCTAAAGGCAGACAAAAGAGGCATTATCGAGGAGATCAAGTTGGCAAACAAAGGAAACTTACTCGTATTTAATTTACAAACAATTGAAATTGGAAAGATATTTTAAATGAAAAATTAACTTTTAACTTATACCGCAATGGAATACGAAATATTTATAACATGTTAGCAAAGAGGAATAGCGCCGGAAAAGGGTTAAATATAAATATAAATAGATGATCCCACAATATATATATTGTGACACTACAATTCTTTTCCTTCCCCTAATAACTGAATCTTAATTATTAGAATCACCGCCGAGGGCGCCACCAAGGATTTCTCTCTTGGAACCTGGCCACGAAGCTTTACGTAAACCTGGTCTTATTTATTTTCGAACGGCGATTCACCGATTACAAATTTTGTTTATAATCTGACAGGGGTTTTCACTTAAGGACACTAACTAATTATTATAAATAATTAAAGAATTCAAATATACGTTGGATACAAAAAAAACTTTCCTTTATTATTATTATTATTAATAACATTATATTTCTGCCCGATCCAGAGAGAACTGACTTACAATTTCTGATTTTCAAACTTTTAACTTTCTAAGTATTCTTCCCAAATATCTACCATGGATTTACTTGCGCCGACACTAACACTGCGGATTCTAGCAGGCATGTATACAAAGGCGACTTATAGTATATAATCTTTCCTGAAGTTTATTTTTAAACCCCACTTTATTTGGTAAATAAATAACTTGCAAAAACTTAAAATGAACGTATAAGTGTCTTTCGTTTTCTTATACTTTCAACACTTCCCTTATTTTCTGCTAACAAGCAAGTAACGCCCTAAGGTTCTCTGTTGCTTGGCAGCGCACTTTTATACCCCCACCCTGTTGTTACCCTCTAGATCGAACAGATATTAAATAATTTAACATACAGTCATACCAATATTTCATAAAAATATTTAACGAGAATTAACATAAATAGTTTACAATATTAAATAAATTTATTTCCCCACCTCTATTGTTGAAACATTCGTAACAAATATAATAAACGAAAAATAAATCAAAAATAAAGTTCTATTACGCTTTAACTAAAGTTCCCATTAATTGAAAAGTTTATAATTACCCTGATCGATCAGAGCGAAGTGGTCTGACTTTCATAGATTCACATTCCATTTGTCGTGCCTTTGTCCTTGTATATGAGAATTCTGGTGTGTCCATGGATGTTCCTTTGGTTGTCCGGCTAGCAATATACATTTCTTTCCATTCCTTGACTCTTTCGGTAGCTTCATTCAGATGGAGTGGCGGCCAATTCCCCAAAGGGGAAGGTTTTGATAGCTTTAGCCGCTATGCATTTGAAAAGAGTCCGCAAAATAAGTTTCTATAATAATTTCTGATTCGGAGCACAGCTTCTCTCTTTTTTTTTTCTTTATTGTCCTTGCTGGTCTCTCAAGTCAACTGACTTACTCTAAAAGCGATTTTATCTCTCTTTCTCTTATCTTTTTTTTTCTTTTTAATTAGCGTAATAGCAATTATTAACCAAATACTTTTAGTTTGTGAAAGTTTCAACAATAGAGTCTAATTACTACCAACAATCTAATTTTGTTTTCTTTCCCCCACCCTTTTATCTCTCGAGTTTTCTCCCTTTTAATTAAACACTTTTAACATTTTTGACAATAAATTATATTTTATCTTTTTTCTTTTTTTTTTTTTTTAAATTGCTCAAATCTATAGCAAAAATAAAAGTTTAAGATTTTACCCTTCCCATTAAATTAAAATCATTTGTTAATTTTTATTTTACAAACTATTTAACTTCGGAAAATATCTATGACGAAATTATAAATATGTGAGCTTATATATATATGAGCTGACTTAAAATATCAGCTCAATATATATACATCTAAGATTAGTCTAATAGAAATAGTTACATTATAAAATATATTTAAATAAAACAATTCAGAAGTATAACTCAATAATGCAATTAAGAAAGGTAGAATAGTAAATAGTTCATGAGGAGAGATATGATTACCATTCTGGTTCCTTGGTCCTGTTTCCACAGACATTTGTGGCTTGATATGTCCATAGAAAGGTATTTGTCCGGACAAGGAAAATGGAAATACACAGCATTTTTTCATGAAAAGTCCCATAGACACGGCACAGAGTTCAGATTAATATAGGTTTGATCCTATGGCATTTTGATGGTTTTAGGACACCTGGTGGCAGGCAAAGCTGTTTGCCTAGCTGCCAAGCATGGTCGAATCCATCAAATTCATATGACTTTTGACTTGTCACATGTTGAAACTTATAAGTGGTTCCGAGGACGACAGTCGAATAACTTTAGGAGCCAAATCTGCATGAGAAAAGAAATCTCAGAAGATCACAGCACAGGATCTCCATGAAAAAGTGAAGCACCAGAGAGCATGAGCCAAGCTAATCAGTAACCAATCCTTATAATAATAGTAATTGTCAGAATCATAATGAATGAATGAAAAATCTGAATCAAAAAATGAATCAAAAGGAGAAATCTGAATGAATTCTGAAATGAAATCTCAATGAATTCTAAAGAGAAATCTGAAATGAATCACAAGAGAAATCTCAATCAATTCTCCAAAGAGAAATTTGAATGAATTCTCACAAAAAAAATCTGAAAAGCCTAGTCTTTTGTTCTCTCTCCTATTTATACCTTTCTGTCAACTATCCTTCCATTGTTTTGCGTATGATCTTAGATCTTGATAAGCCCCCTCCCCCCCATGCTCTTTTGTTTCAAGGTAACATTTTCTAAAAATAACTTAATTTTTTATTCTGAATTTCTTTATTTAAACTTTGAATTTCTATTAATTAAAAAAGGACATCTTTAATTTGCCTTGAATGGGCTAACTAATTAAAAACATACATTCCTTTAGAAAATGTTGGTGGGCTTATCTCAAAATAAAATCATATGCCATATTTTAACAAAATTTAAAAAGAAAAATAGATTATTATTTCTTTTAACAAAATAACATTTTATTTCAGCAGAATTTTGCATTAACTCATATATATATGCTTGATGTATATATTTGTTTGATTAATAGGTTTTACAAGTAATTTTTTTAACACTAATTTAATCTTGGAATGGAATTTATTTAAAACAAAATATTTAAATACAAATACAAATTTAATAAACATAATTAATTTTAGCTTTAATGCAAAACCCTGCTGATACTGGACTATAAATTCAATTCAGGTCTACAATATTAATTAAGTTTATAGGAGGCTATGAAGCAAGGATCAGACTTCCGGATCCATTGCTTCATTTTCCAATAGTTAGAAAAAAATGTTAAAAAATGCAGTTGCTTCAGGTCAGAGATAAAAATGTTATGCCAGTTGAGTTCAAGCCTACTCTTTGTTTGCTGTAATATTTAATTTGTTACTAACTGCCGGTCTTTCTTTTCTTAATCATATAACTAGGGTCAGGTCAATGTTGTTTCTAGTCTAATAAGGTATGTATATTTTAATTTCTGTATTTTCTGGGGTCTGGTGGTATGTACTGCTTTGTACTTTTCGACTGGTTAATGACCCTATTATTTTGATTTTCTTCTAAATTTCTGTAGTCAATGTCTGTTAGTATACGAATTGTGCCTTGAATATTTTGCATTTGAGTGCTTATCAATATTTTCCTTATCCAAGTTGACATGTTGTGCCTAATCATCCTTACTATCTGTGTTTTCGGATAATTGAATGCACTTAGCACCTTTATTCAATTTACCTGCCTAATGAAAAACTGAGCATATGTCTCTTGATGGTTAGCTGGGTATCTTTCATGCATGATGGAGTACATTAGACCTTTCTGCCACTCTGCATTCTCATATTCCATAAATGTTAGTGGTTGTTTAGACAGAGTGTTCCACCAGTCTCTGGCAGATTCTTTCAAATGATGACTGGAGATTGCCACTTTTTTTTGTTCCGTCATATTCTGGAATTGAAAAAACATTTTTAGACTGTCTAGATGGTGTCTAGGGTTTCCATCCGGTTTCCCTCTAAAACATTGTATGTGGATAAACTTTGCCACAGGAGATGTTACAGGATTAATTAATATTGGCATAAGGATTTGACTGCCTTGTTGCATCTGGATTGGGTTCAGTGGTTGACAATTGTTCATTTTTTCTCTATACTCATTCATCTATCCATTTTCTTCTCCATCCTGTATTTCATGTTTGACAGACACATCCAAGCTGTGAATATCCTTACCTAATTCATTATTCATCAATGATTTAACCTGAGTATCATCTTGTTCTTGTTGATCTTACCATTTTAACTGAGTATCATCATCTGGTAATACTTTTGTCCTACTAGTATGTTGTTGATGGAGTTCCATGTTTTCCTCCAAATGGTTCAATCTTTGTGATGTAATTCCCATGAATTCTTGGAACATGGTCATCATCATTTTTCTTTCATCTCTCATTTCTTTGATGAGATCTTCCAAATTATATTTTTGGTCACTATGAGTACATGTTGACATAATTGGAAGGTTGAGCACTACCTCCTTGTCGCTGTCATAATCTTCACCTTTCTTCTGTTCCTCCATTTTTGCCTTATATTGGCTATTTTGTTATACAACAATAACACCTCATTTCTATAACGTACTTTAGTCTTTTATAAACAATTATACTATCTCTACTAACCTAGAGACAACAACGAAAAAAAATCAAGATAAATGTTTTTTATCACACATGTCTAGGAGCTATATCCTTCTGTATATTCTTATACTAGTTAATAAAATTTTTTTATTTATTTGTAATATAAATCTGTATTCTAAGTTTTTTATTCTCTAACTATTTCTTTTATTTTGTATGTATTTAGAAGATCCAACTTTGCCTACCTCACGAGGTCCTATCTTAAACCTATGCCTATATGTATCAGTTTGTACGTGAAAAAATATAAAATCTTCCCGTGTCTGTTTTTAATATTTATACTACATATATGATTCTCCTCACTTTATTTATTTTTTTATATTTCATTTAAATGTCACTGCTATGTTGTCACAATATAATTAAAATAATACACTTACAGCTTGACCTGGCTTTCTCTGACACCTGAAATACTAAACAAATGCATTTACATTAATACACAAGTTTATATATATATATATATCAAAAGAAATATGTGAGCAAAAATATACATATGTTATATTTAAAATTATTTTGGCTCACTAAACATACATTGTTATGTTGATCATCTCATATACTATAGTTTGGTTTATTGTAATCTGATATGAGAGATTGCACTTGTTGACAAATTTATTTGATGAGGGTGCCAGTTGACAAGGCAATGGCCATATCAAATACACATATTAATGGATACTGATCCTAGCATACATTGATAAGGATTTATAAAGTTTAATGCGATTAAAATTTATTTTGAGTTTCACTTCACTTTCAAAAAAAATCTCTGCATGAATAAGTAAATGCTATTTTAAATTATTTTTAAAATTATATCTTAGATGTATAACTTTAAATAAAGTAATATGTATGACCTGAGTTCGAAACCAGTTACCATTTTGGTCATGACAAAAAAATATAAATCCAAACAGCCAAAGCACGATTAACAAAACAAAAAAAAAATACGAAATAAAATAAAAATAAAATCCCATGACAACTGCCACTCCAAATTATGAACCTGGAATCGAAACCAAATACCATTTTGGTCACAACCTGAAATAGATTAACAATTATCAAGCAATTTTACAGATAATCCATTGAGATCAAAAACTGTTAAAAACATTTATATAAAAACAGGTTTTA
Organism: Epiperipatus broadwayi; assembly: GCA_028023455.1. Taxonomy (NCBI): domain Eukaryota; kingdom Metazoa; phylum Onychophora; class Udeonychophora; order Euonychophora; family Peripatidae; genus Epiperipatus; species Epiperipatus broadwayi. The sequence goes on along the minus strand of JAQFVV010012676.1, from coordinate 168,584 downwards.
CCGATCTATCAATGAAATGTATACTATATACACCCATATATATGAATATGTACATCATTAAATAAGCATATATGACTACATATAAATATACAAACAGATATACCTATATAAATATTTCTTTCATTATGTACATGATTTTATTAGAAAAATTCATCATATTGCAAAATGCATACTCCTATTATTTCAAGCTAGTAAATGCTGGTCGCAAATATAACGAGGAAATAGTGATTGCAGATGTAGACCTATTCTTTCAGGCTACTCAGCAATTCAGAACTCTAAAATGTAAGGGGTCTTCACTTAACGGTTATTTAAAAAGTCTTAACCAAAATGGTTACTAAAAAAGGGCTTCACCTAACGGTTACTCAAAGGGTCTTCACCTAACAGTTACTCAATAAATGATTCAATAGCATAATCTGAACTGAGGAAAAAAAATTTTAACTAAAGGTGGCTGACATATATGTTATACAAAATATATCTTATATATATATATTTATTAAAACGAACGAATACAGTATAACGCATTTACTATTTCACAAGTTGAAAATTAAATTTGAATTTTATTAACAAAACTTATACTTATATATTATTTGCGAGGTAACATAATTGCAAAATATTTAAAAGTGGAAATTTTTTTTACATGATTATAATTATTCATTATATTAAAAGAAACGAAATGCAGAGAAAATGAAAAAATATTTGCTGACACCATACATTGACACGTGGCAATTAAATTATCAAACTTTTTCATCTACAATAAAATAATTCCTACTAACGGAAAAAAATGTTATCTATTAGAGCTTTACAAAAATTTATACAAACGAGAAAAAAAACATTTTATTATCTATTTGTACTCTTTGCTAAAATTAACACTGCCGTATATATGGTATATTTCTAAAAACATTATATATCAAACTTGCTCACGTTTAAGCAATACTAAAATAACATAAAATATGAAGGCTATTTTAAGGGTGGGTGTGTGGGTATGTATTTGACACTTCCATTGCATCGAAGCTATATACTTTATATGACAAAAAACAATATGGTGACTGGTAATAACAAAACTCTACTAATAAGGGGGAAAAAATTTGCTATACTCTGATATTTTATTCTCATTATATATACACACAAAAAAAAACTAATGGAGTATTAACTTTTTAAATATAGCATCTTCAGTTTATCAATTTAAAACATGGAAAAATTTTTTACCTTATGACACATTTAACTTTTTTAATTAATCTTAAAAATGAAATTTGGTTCACATTAGGAGACAAACTTGGAAAACTTATACATATATTTTTATATAAATATATTCAACTAAAACAAACTTCTCAGGGTACTAATTTTTTTTTTAAAAAAATGACATTCGCCCCACGGCGACACACTCGGAGAAATTTTTTTACATATATCTATTATTTCATGCTATCAAAAAAACACTATATATATGCGTACAAATCCGGAAAAAAATTCTACTTTTATATTATTATTTAAAACAGAAAAAAGGAAAAAAAACATTATACATACATAGCAAATGCTATATAGGGCATTTCAGGGTGTGGGAATCTCGAATAGCCCCACATTGGGTGACAAAAATCCAGGAAAAAAAATCTTATACGTATACCTATATTTTCAAATTCCCTATTCCTATTTTTTTCAAAAAAATGAAATTTGCCCCACATTTGTCACCAAAATCTGGGGGAAAAAATCTACTGTGCTGTTTAGATGATGTATGTTGGTTTAACTCAGTTCGAATACTAGGTGAAAGTACCTCAAGGCCACCCATATGTGAGATATTAAATCTAGAATACTATGACATCTGCCCTCTTCACCTATTATCAAGTCTAATTACGAACCAACAATATTATCTGAGACATGCATAAATTATTTTCTCACCCAGCCCAAGTTTAGCATCAGGGAGAGACAATGGACAAGAATACTTATGGAACTAAACAGTTTAATGTGCATAAAAATACTATGAAATATGTGTTTTGTGTGCCTGGATCATTGGAAAAGTGAAATAAAGCATTGAAATAAAATTAGAAAACTCAAGATTTTTAGTTAAATAATATATTTAATTAATGACTTTTTAAAATATTAGTAATGTTTTAATGGCCTCTGCTATTTCTCAATAGATTAATGAAAAACAAATTAGACAATAAAAATGGATAATAACAACATAATATTTTTGCAGTCTAAGTCTTTTCTTCCCAATTTTAATAAAATTGTTAACTGGAATCTCGATAAAGCACAATAAAAAATCTTTCGCAAAACATTTTCTAATTGCTTTGTGCTGAAAACAGTTTGAAATTATTTAAGATATGTATAGCTAAATAAGATATATGTATGGGGCTAAAGGCGGACAAAAGAGGCATTATCGAGGAGATCAAGTTGGCAAACAAAGGAAACTTACTCTTATTTACTTTACAAATATAATTGAAATTGGAAAAATATTTTAAATGAAAAATTAACTCTTAACTTACACCGCAATGGAATACGAAATATTTATAACATGTTAGCAAAGAGGAATAGTGCAGGAAAAGGGTTAAATATAAATATAAATAGATGATCACACACAATATATATATATATATATCTAAGATTAGTTTAATAGAAATAGTTATGTTATAAAATATAATTAAATAAAACAATTCAGAAATATAACTCAATAAGGCAATTAAGAAAGGTATGATCAAAAAAGGTAGAATAGTAAATAGTTCATGAGGAGAGATACGATTACCATCCTGTTTCTTTGGTCCTGTTCCCGTGATGTTTGTGGCTTGATATGTCTGTAGAGAGGTATTTGTCCAGATAAGGAAAATGGAAATACACAGCATTTTTTCACTAAAAGTCCCACAGACATGGCACAGAGTTCAGATTAATATAGGTTGGATACTATGGCATTTTGATGGTTTTAGGACCCCCAGCAGCTGCCTAGCCACCAAGCATGGTCAAATCCATCAAATTCATATGACTTCTAACTTGTCGCATGTTGAAACTTATAAGTGGTTCCGAGGATGACAGTCAAATAACTTTAGGAGCACTATCTGCATGAGAAACGAAATTTCAGAAGATCACAGCACAGGATCTCCATGAAAAAGTGAAGCACCAGAGAGAGTGAGCTGAGCTAATCAATAACCAATCCTTATAATAATAATTTTCAGAATCATAATGAATGAATAAAAAATCTGAATCAAAAAATGAATCAAAAGGAGAAATCTGAATGAATTCTGAAATGAAATCTCAATGAATTCTAAAGAGAAATCTGAAATGAATCACTAGAGAAATCTCAATCAATTCTCCAAAGAGAAATCTGAAAAAAGCCTGAGAAATCTGAATGAATTCTCACAAGAAAAATCTAAAAAGCCTAGTCTTTTGTTCTCTCTCCTATTTATACCTTTCTGCCAGCTACCCTTCTATTGTTTTGCATATGATTTTAGATCTTGATAAGCCCCCTCATGATCCTTTGTTTCAATGTAAAACTTTCTAAAAATAACTTTTAATTTTTTATTCTAAATTTCTTTATTTAAACTTTGAATTTCTATTAATTAAAAAAGGCCATCTTTAATTTGCCTTGAATGGGCTAACTAATTAAAACATACATTCCTTTAGAAAATGTTGGTGGGCTTATCTCAAAATAAAATCATATGCCATATTTTAACAAAATTTAAAAAGAAAAATATATTGTTAGTTCTTTTAACAAAATAACATTTTATTTCAGCAGAATTTTGCATTAACTCATATATATATATACACTTGATGTATATATGTTTGATTAATAGGTTTTACAAGTAATATTTTTAACAGCAATTTAATCTTGGAATGAAATTTATTTAAAACAAAATATTTAAATGCAAATACAAATTTAATAAATGTAATTAATATTAGATTTAATGCAAAACCCTGCTGATACTGGACTATAAACTTAATTCAGGTCTACAATATTAATTAAGTTTATATGAGGCTGTGAAGCATGGATCGGACTTCTGGATGTATTGCTTCAATATATATATATATATATATATATATATAGAGAGAGAGAGAGAGAGAGATATTGTAACCCCTCATCACCGAGCACCAACAACCACAACTATCTAGGGCACCAATTCTATGGATCATAAAATAAAATATTGATCTAACTTTACACTAAAATTATTAATGAGGCTCTTAAATGAAGTTTTGCCTTAGCTTAGCTTAGTTGAGGGATACAGAGGTCTATGAGGTGTAAAATGTACATTAGATGTGGGAGGAAATATTATAATTAATAGGAAATAAAACATCTATCACATTTTATAATAAATAAGAATTAAATTAGTAAAATTCTACCATTCTAAATTAACAAGTTGTAGTATGTACTTCACCTCCTTCCATCATCCACATGCATTGAACAACCTCTACCATATTAGAAAATTAAATTAATAAGTAAATGTAATGTTTAATCACTGTACTATGTAATAAGTTGAAACTAAATATAAAATAAACCTAAAATTACTGAACTTTTAATTATACATTAATGTAAACTAGTTAATTAAATTTAATCTAAATCAATAATTGAATATCTCAGGGAATTAATTTATTCTTAGCCTAATTTAACATCTCTACCTCTCAACAACTACTATTTACTATTATCAAATTAATGATGTAAATTAAACAATACCATAACTAAATAATGGCATTTAGATAATGAAAGAAATAGAGTACATTTTGATTTCAATTCATCATCTAAATGACAACTGAATGATAAAACTTTTAGAGAATCAGTAACTAATTAACATTTCATACAGTGTTTGGATCAAGGAAATCAATATCATCATGTCTGAATATGTTCATCATTAAATTAAATAAAATACAATCATGTCATATTAGGTAAAATAAATGTGTGAGCATGTGTGGAAATATGAAATACAAATGTATGTCAAAGAAGAATTCTGAATATAATTTTGAATAATAAAACATTTATTAAAAAAATAGTTAGGCAAACATTTAATTTCTTTATAGTTAGTACAGGTAGAAGTTTGAATGTATTTAACATCAGTGGTTGAAAATTTACATAAGAACCGATAACACAATATAATTTTCTAATTTCTAATCTGACACATTTCATCTATCAAAGCATCCCGATAGATTTATGGAAACACATTATATTTCTAACACTAAAATAATAAACCAAAATAAAATCTTTACATTTTATTGCAAAATGGTTTTAAATTATCAGTTGCTTCTGATAAACATATGGATCTGAAGTAATATAGCCCTAAATTTCAAACAATAAACTACAAAATTTACTAATATTTGACATCTTATTTTTAGCACTCTCAAATTATCTATTAATTGATAAGTCTATGATAAATAACATATGGTTAAATATTTATATTCAATTATAACCTAAAACTAAAATTTTTGGCATTTTACTTCAAATGCACATTAACTAATAATAAAGTAAAGGGGTTTGAAACTTAAGAATAAGTATAAAATAAAAATAATATCCAACTATACTTTGCAAAATGAAAATAAATAACTCCATTAATTAATTGTATTCTGTCTTTGCAAAATGAAGTAAATAATTCTATTAACTATGCTTTATTTTTGAAAAATAAAAATAAATAATTCTATCAATTAATTATGTTTTATCTTTGCAAAATAGAAATAAATAATTCTATTAATTAACTATGTTTTATCTCTTTTGCTTGCTTACTCAAATAATGATTGAATATTATGAAAATTGATGGTATGAAATTTAGATGATAAATATAAAATGATTTGGAATAATAAGTCAAATTGTGCATTAATGATGGATTTTTCCATATCTTTTAAATTAATACTTTATGCATGGGTCTGTATTATGATATGTGTCATGAAATAAATGATTAACACTAATCAATCCAATCAGTTTACTTATGAAGTTGCAATACAATCATAATATGGACAATGACAATGGACAATCAAGCTTTAATCACTAACTTTACTACAGCTGTTTTGTAAGAAAATCAATTCTGCTTTTATTCTTCTTTTTTTATCAATAAATTATCTGGCACTTGGCTATAAGTATAAAATGAAAAACATTCCATAGGCACATGGGGATAAAAGATTTTCACAGTTCTAATCATATAAATAACAATACAACAACTCCCAAGTCCAATTCTGAGACTAAATAAACTGGTGGGAACAGATTCTCATCACCAAAATAATCAGGGAGATAACATATTTGGCTTCATATACTCTAATTCATAATATCAAATATATAACCTGGAGGATTCAATCTACTCCTATCAAATACTTCACTGAACAAAGGGAGAGCTCATTCTATCCCACCCAATATACTAGGCAATCTACCATATCAAATATTCAAATAACAAAAAGGGAGAGATTAGTCAATCCCATACAATATACTAGGCAATCTACCCATATCAAATATTCAAATAATAAAAGAGGGAAGAGATTACTCAATCACATAAAATACTATAAAACATCACTAACTTCACTTTACATAGCCACTAAATACTTTCTATTCAAGCATAATAAAGAACAATAAATTCATACTTAAATAAATCTCTAATCTTTCCAAATCAATTGTCCCATTCTCATCCTCTGAAACTGATAGACTTATATCAAATTTACTTTTAATTCACACATTATTATAGTTGAATTTAATAATATACACACATACAAGCATAATAATGCACAGACAATTTCAAATCTCAGTAGGTAAAAAACTACTGTAAAAATATTAATTAATATCAGTAAAATGATAGTGAATAAATATTTCATATCTGATAAATATAATATTTATAACTTGGAAACATATTAATTACAGTTGAAAAACAAGGCAAAATAATTTCTATTGGCAAGGTAAGACAAAACAATTTTTTATAGTGCATTTGCATTGGCACAAATTCAAGGTAAAAATTTGGCTTGGATAAATAATAAATCTTTATATTCTAGATTAAATAATTATTGAAAATAATTATTTTATAATCTGTTGAAAATGTAAAGATATATTATAAAATTTTATATAATGAGTTTCTCTTTTAAAAAGCTGTCCACCCCTTCAACATGAAATGGATATTTCTATATCAAACATGTGCACATATATTTATGATATGGCACATGATAAAACATATACTAAAATAATAATAAATACCTTGTATAATGTTTCCTTTATATTATACATTTATGAGACGTTCTGGTAGAAAACAATAATAAATATAATAATAAAAAAAATCAGAATACATTTCTTTTTTAAACTATCTGTCTATTAAAATAATAACAATTAATAATAAGTGCTGAAGTTCTTTTTTTTGGTTGTAAAATGAAAAGTTTATTACAGTTCTTAAATGACGGCCCTTGGTCATATCTTAAATAATAATAATATTAATACAAAGACAAACACAAAACACATTCCTGCAGGAAGACAAATAATATTTTGAAATCCAGAATAGCGTATTCAATGTTCTTATGAAAGCTAATGAATTGCTGTTGACATTATATAAGAGAACTTTTTATTAAGCAATAAACATTTTATAATGATGCAAATAAAGTAATAATTCATTATTTCATTTGTGAGATATATTGAAGCATTTATTTTATATTTTTAGAGCCATTTATAAATGCATATAATTATTTAACTGATAATATTTACTTAAATTTCTGTTAGTTGGTTGGCAATATTCTATATAAAAAAATTCCACCATAATTGAAGAGAGCAATTAATAAAATAAATCATATTCAGTTTTATCTATTTTTCTAAGTTCATTTTTCACAGTAATTGGGGATGAATAATTAGACACTCCTTTAAATTATACATTTAGTCTTATTTTTCTAATAGGCAAAAATATAAAATAGTCAGGCAAGGGTTCTAATAATAATGACAATAAAATTAAATGATTCATACATATCCTTCTCAACCTTTTTCTTTGATAACCAGCACAGATTTATTATTTAGAATTCTTGATATGTTTAATAAAGAGTTCGCACACTTTCCAACATAATAAACATATACAGTTGCTCCATTAATATTATACTTAAATTTTAAGAAAAATAATTTTGAAAAATAAACAAACATTCTTCTTTCTTCTTTACAATTAGGTTTAAAGTTTAAATAAAGCAAACTTAAAATTCTATTACACATTTCCATTCTTTGTTTAATAATAGCAATTAAATTTAAATAATATATAGTATAGACACATACATGCATTTTAAACAATGGTTGGAGAATCTAAATAGTTAGCTTAAAATAAAGATTGATGTACCTCATAAGGTTGTTCACTCTGTCATGTTTGGAAACCAATAATACTTTTTATACTTTCAACTTGAACTTTGGAAGAATTATCTTATAACAAACAAAACTGTACTATTAAACTTGGTTTAAAAAGTGGATTGGAGACAAATCAGTAGTAGAAAAATTGTCAGCAGTCCCCAGTCAGCAGTTAGCAGTCCCATATAGAATTGTAATTAATCCTTTTATAGATTTTAAAAACATTACCTAACATTTATTCTTCCAATAGTCCAAAGTTATTTGAAATTTGAAAGATCATCAGACAGAGAACTATTCCTCCCATTGCACTGAGATTTTTAATGAGGAGATTTTTATGCAAAAACTTTCATCTTGAAAAAGAAAGAAAGAGGGGGAAAAAACTATTTTGTCTTTTAAATAAATAAAAATATTAAATATTAAATTGAACTAAGAATTAAGTATTCTGTATTTTTAAAGTAACAGAATAAAATTAATGACAATTACTTTAACAAATAAAATATTTTATAGTATATTTGTTGTTTAATAATTCACCAGTCCAATGATCAATGAATTCATTTAAACTATAATTAAGCTGGTTTTAAACTATTAGTTGTAAAATTAGATATTTGGATATGAGATTTGATATTTGATGGTTTAATGAAGCGTATGAATGAAAAATGAAGTTGAATAATGATACAGACATACCTGAATATTTACAAATAATGTACTATAGACACTAAACTGATATGATTAGAATGACAATTTTTAATAATGATGAGAGAAACATATTTCACTGTTTATATTATAGATTAAAATATGAAAAGCAAATGAACTAGAGAACCATCTAAACAAATCTTAATACTGTTTTATAAACAAATAACACATCAGAATTAACTCAAACTAGACTGACTACTTTTGTGACAAGCCACCCCCTATCCTATCATTGATTATACACTAAAGTAAGATATTAAACATCTAATAAGCCTCAACTTGCATCTATCAGTACTTTTAAGCATAGTTTTAAGTCATTAACAAAAAATTTTAAAAATTTCCCGTTATTTCATTTTTTTTCATAAGATGATATCAGATGTTATTGTTATAATATCACACAATTATAATTAATATTTTTGGTGCCAAACCAGAAGGTCACAATATATATATATATAATGGAAATTAACTATTATATACAGTTTATCAAACCACAGAAGTACTTTCCATTAATTTCTTAACTCTCCGCAACTCACATTAGTTGAGGAGAATTAAGGGATTAACCAAGAGTACTTCTGCAGATTAAAAGACTGTACATAATATTTAATTACAATTCATTATTTTTATTGTTATTACAAAAGTTTTTCATTAATGGACATTTTATTTGTATTATATATATGTTGTAAGTATACGAGATTTGAACTCAGACTTTCAAGCCCCTTCACCATCCACACTATCTCATACTACTGATACACATGACCACACACATGCAGAAAAGATAAATAGTCATCAATCATATTTTATGCTAAACCAGCACTCATCAGTTGGTCTAGACTACCACCGCCCATAAATATATATAATCAGTGCTCAGTTTATATTAAAATAGTAAGTCCTTACACTCTAATGGACAGGCTTCAACCTACTCCAACCCGAGTGACTTGAGGTTAACATGGGTATGACAACAATATTGGCAACATCATGGAATTTGGAAATTTCATGATCAGATTTTCAATGGTATGGATGGCTGAAGAGTTGGAGGTTACACTAAGTTGAAACCTGCTTATTAAAGTGTAAGGATTTGCTATATTAATATAAACTGAGCACTGATTATATATATATGGTAGATGGTAATCTGGACCAACTGATGAGTGCTGGTTTAGCATGAAATACATCCAGTGGTGATTATTTATATTTTCAGCATGTGTGTGGTCATGTGTATCAGTAGTATGAGATAGTGTAAATAGTGAAGGGGCTTGAAAGTCTGAGTTCAAATCCCCTACATTTACAATTAGGCCCCATGTGTAAGAGTGTCTGGTACTTCAAATCTTATATACATTGTAAAGAGTAAAATCGTTTAACCCTTACTCTCAGTTGTTATCAAAAAAAATGTTGTATAAAATATTTCAAAGATTTTGTTACTTTTTTTATAATGATGTCTATAAAGATAATCTTTCACCTAAGAGTAATGAAAAGTCAACAGTAATAATAACAAAAAAATAATTAAAATGAAATATAATATGTAAAATGTATTAAAATGGAATAAAAATAATACTAATAACTAAAAATAGAAATATATGCATATTGTTAGTTATTTACATTTAAATTTTTTCACACAAATATATATATATAATCATTCTAAAATATTTTAGTATAATCACTTATGTCATTGCTATTGCTTACATAAACAGTAAAAGTTTAGAAAAAATATGTGATTCGTGAAATTATATATAGAGAGAAAAAATAAAGAATAATATTTTTGTTTAGGTTTATTGAGTGCAGTGAAGAAAATCTTAGAAGACTTTTACTTTATTAATTTTGCTCTTATCATTGTAAAGATAAATCTTCATTTATGTCTTGCTGACAGGATGCAGGGGAAAGAAAACCACCTAAGGTTATTTTTATTCTCACATCTGTATGTTCCATCTTACATCAACAAAACATTGTGAACATTGACATGCATAGCTAATAACGAAAATCATATATTTAATCAATTCATCCCAACCTGGACAAGAAAAAGACCAATATCTGAAACCTGAGAAGCAACTGTAAAAAGGAAAATATCATGGCTAATCATCTGAATCATACTGTCATTCAGCAAAGAAAATATTTTAGAAAATCAGTAAAAATATTCTAAAGTCAAGCGTGTTTGTTAATTATTTCAGGAAATGATAGTCAAAACATTGAATCAAGGAGAAGGAAATGTTAAATAAAATAATATTTACTCTTAATAAACAACAAAGAAGGGGAAAATCCATATATATATAATTTGTAAACATGGTTGATCAGTCATAACTTAATTAACTAAAGTATAAACTGTTTTCTAACTCTTTTATTGTTTTGCTATATAATATAGGAAATTTTCTGCCTACTGATAGGTAGTTGATTAGCAATTTATATTAAAATGAAGACTCTAACCTTTTTTTAAATTCCTTTATTATTTTGTTGTTGATACAAATTTTATCATATTAAGGTAAGTATTTATAACTGTGCATTATTTAAGCATATAATAGATTTTTTTCATTTTAATACCCATGCACCTGATAAACCTTTAGATAATAAATATTAACATCAATTTATGAATTCATTGAAAGATTAATACAGCAGTGGCCATTTCTATCTTATTGTTATTTTCATTTTATTGCTGTCTATAACCTATGTCATAATAACAGATGAAGCAAATACTTTATTTAAAATTTAACTTTATTTGATTTTTTTTGTTATAAATTTGTCACAATTCCACCCTATTTGCACTTTGTGTCATGACACAGCATATTAATATATTAATTCACATGTACTTTGCCTTGAAAATAAATAAATGTTTTATGATCATTTGTTCAAGATTTGGAGTCACCCATAATTTAACATGTATAAATGTTAAAAAAACAAAATATCTATCTATCTTGTGAGTATAGTCTAGATTCAATCAAAGTTACACTTCATTTTTTAAATATACAGTGAACAAGTGATCTTGAGTCTTATTTAGGTTCAGTTAATTATACATTAGTACAAGTGCTAACAAGAGCACAGACCATTTATATCAGAATTAAAAAAATCTGCTTATTGATTCAATTCTGTACAGTACAATATTCATATATTTTAAGATTATCTGAATAATTATTAGGCTTCTTTACAAATAGACTTTTAAAATAAATTAAATAAAATTTTAAACTTTTAAATCTATAAATATTTTTTGAGATTTTCTATATTATATAAATAGTCACCTTGTAATCTTTAAAAGATGGTAATGACATTTAAAGACTTTCACTTTTATATTACTTACATATAATGTATTCATATAGAAAAATATGTTATGATTAAAACAAGGCAGCCTACTTGATTTTTTTTTTCAAAAAATGCTTTTATAAAACATTTCTGATGTAAGAAAAGATGTTAAATTATTGACTATATTTATATTTCCAGTAATACAGTGTTACATTTTATACTCATGAAAATACTGTTTTTAAGTTGTAGCATTTGTTCACAAATCAATTGTTTTGAAATGGGAGAATCATCCTTGTTCTGTTTATGAAATTTAGGATTATTTTCTGTATTGATTTGTTCTACTATAAGGCTAGTTTTTGTTTATAAACCTTTATAATTCATCAATTTTTGTAATAAATGTTCATGTTTGTCTACATAAAACCTGGAAAATTTTATTTTTATTTCATCACTTTTTTTTCAAGATATATTCAAAACTCTCACTGCTGTTAACATTCCTCAAAGAACGTGTGACAATTATAAATCAAAGTGTAATCATTATGCTTATAAACACAGTCTCAAAATGTTAAATTATTCAGAAGTAGGAGAGTGGTGTTCTAGCTATTAGATATCATAAATTTATTATTTTAAAACTCAGATTTAATATTTTTTACAGTTCATGAGATTACAGTCACAGAAAATACAACTATCTAGAAATGATATCTCTCAACAATCTGTTATAATATTTAGCAATATCATAAATATTACAAAAACTTTTAAACTTTTAAAGCATAAATTAATAGATTTACTAGATGTTATAAATAATTTATTCAGATTTTTAAAACAAATATCAAACAAAGAAGATTTCATTCATGTTGCAAATTAAATCTGCTCCACCTGAAATTTGATGATGAAACAATACTTTGTTTTGATTAAAATCTAATTTTTAAAATAATTCCAAAAATCAAATGTGATTTTTTTAAAATTTATTTAATTTCTAAACAAAAATATTTATCAAATGAAGTCATATATTCTGATAAATAATACTGGTTTAATATTAATGTGAAAATTTAAAGCTTAAAGTAAATGAGAACAAAAAAATATGTTGAATGCTAGCAAAGTGCAAAAGGGTTAATCTTGTTTTAAATTAAGAAAAATTGCTACCTCAAAGTTTAAGATAATTCAATCTATGTATAGCAGTGAAGTTATGATTTCAAGGGATTTTCAACATTTTATAATATCAGAAAGAGCACTGTAGAAAATCTATGAAGGTATTAAATACACTGAAATATTTTATATAGTAACTTGTGATTCAGAATATTAGTGCTTAACTAAACTATATTATTAATATTACATACATTGTTTCAGAGAGGGTACTACAAACAGCTTACACAAAGCACTGAAAATTTTTGCTTAAGCTTAAAAAAATTATCATTGAAGAAATGTATATAGAATTATTATTGAAAAATATATATGTAAATATATATATATGTATTTATAAATTATAACAGGCAAGCATAAGAAATAAGATAAAAGAAAGCATAAGAAATAATGATCATGTGATGTTTATTGACTTAAAATTATAAATTAAACAATTTTCATCATTTAAATAAAGTTTTAAATGATTTTAGAAAAAATTCAAATATTATTTATATTTTTCTGAATACATTCAAATGTTAATAATAATTTACATATTATTGTAAAGCACAGTATTTTAAATAGTATTATTCTTTTCATATATTTTTGTTATTTATATATTTCTGACTTGATCAGTGACAGCATTGGAATTGAACCAATTGTCTTTAAATTTATAAAAGATTGAATTTAAGGTGATTATTTAAGTATTTTAGGTTATTTGACAAAATTGTGAATTTAAACTTCGGTCATCCTTTCTATTCTCATGCTAATTTCTGTGATCTGTTCAAAAACACTTAAACAAAAGAAAATAAACACTGTTTAAAATATTGTGCCTTAAACTAACTTGATTGGTTTTACTATCATTAGCAATGTATTAAAAAAAATATAAATAAAGTTTGATTTTTTTCTAAAAACATTTAACAATTTAGCTCAATTGAAATAGTTCAACTTATAACTACAAATAATATTTTATTTCATAAATTTTTAAATAATCAAAAAAGTGTGCACTGGTTTTATAAATCATTAGGTAAATATATGTGTATTTTAGTATTTTTTAAGTGTTATATTTTTAAAACTAATTAAATAAATAAATTTTGACCTTTTTTGACAACTTTTTTCGGTAAAAAATTATACTTTTAAAATCAGTGTTGAAGATTATTTAAATGCAAATATTTACCTTAAAAAGTACCATCAGTGTTTCACATTAAAAAATTGCGTTTGTAATTACTAAAAAAAATCAAAGCAATTTTTGTATTTTAATTTAAAAAATAAATTAAAATCATTTTTCGACTTTTACTTTAAAAGTAACAAATCAATATACTTTTTTTTAAGAAAGTTAAATATATATAATTTTTACTGTAATAATTGACTGTTAAGAACTCATAAACTTTACTTTTTTTGAAAAGTTAATTAAATAAAATTTTAAAACAAAATGCCACTAATTAGTTGCAGGTTAAAGATAAATTTATAACTTAATGCTTATGATAATTTTATTTTTGAGTAAATATTGTTTAGATGGATGTCAATTTTTATTATATATATAAAATATAATGATTTTCAGTGTTTATGTAAAGTTATAATATATATATAAATTGTGTTGATACATAAGATATCCATCTGAAAAAAAGTGTGCATGTGTTATTATGTACTTTTGGAATGTGCTTAAATATTTTTATAAACATTTTTAAATATTTGTAAAAATAGAAGAGCAGTTCTAAGAATTTTAACTATCTTCAAATATAAAAAGCTTGAAAATTTATTTAAAATAATGGTTATAAAAGTATTTAATAAACCAAATGTGTGAATAAAGAATACTAATTAATGTATTTCATAGTAATTTTTCAAAACATTGTAAATAAAAAATTAGATTAAATTTTTTAATTAGCTTTTTTTAAAATTTCAAAATCTAAATTTTTATAAATAATAAAATAAAAATTTATAACAAACAAAATTATAATCTTGTAATATACATTTCAATCACATAGGGCCTGTAGCAATCATTTCAAAATAACACATTCTTTTCTAAAACTTCCTTTTGTTTAGCAAACAATATGTTATTAAAATTAAAAATTATAATTCAATATCAATTAGATATTATATTTTTTGTTTAAAAACAATTTTTCTAGCAAACAAGAAGAAACAAGACATTTTAAAACTATATTACATACTAGTTTTTAAAATATTGTTAATATTAATAGTTTATATTAATCTTTTAATCAGTTATTTTTATTCAAAATTTTAATTTTTTATAAATCATAAATGGCAAATTTATTTTAAGAAATATAATAATAATATTTACTAAGGCTGTAAGAATATGCACATGAGAATGTGAAGGTAGGGACCTCTACAGGTCTTAACCACAAGCTTATGATTTGTTCCAAAGCATAAACTTGTGGTTAAGACCTGTAGACGTCCCTACCTTTACATTTTCATGTGCATGGTGTGTTAATGTAAAGATTTCTATAACTAAGTTGTACATAAGATTAGTTGTTTTAAATTTGCTACTAAGGTTTTTTTAAATTTTAATTTGAGAACAGTTAGTTATTTTGAAGTAAAAGTTAATGTTTTAGAACCCTAAGGTACATGTGGTTATTGATCAATCATTTTTGAAAGTAAAAGTTTTTATCTTTCTGTGCAAAAAGGTTTAAAAAGTAGGAGAGGAAGTATAAAGTCAAATATAGAATAGGTGGCTTGAAAAATAAGTAATATGGATTGCATTTGTATTTTACAATGCATATATAATCTTCAGAAAGGAATTAGGCAGGCTGTGGTAGAGTACAATATATGTGATGAGGTTTTCCACTTGAAATGCTTAAATAAGACTAGAGAGGATGTAACAGGTTTATGGTTATGTAGACAGTGTGTGAATGTGATAAAAGAGGTTTCAAAGTGTAGATAGCATAAAGGGAAAGTCTGGAAAAATGGAGCAAAATATAGTTGAGGAAGGCAGGAAGTTAAGAGAATGGATCAAAACATAGTTTAGGAAGGCAGGATAGAGTGTGTTTGTAGTGGAGTGACAAGAGATATGGATAGAAAAATAGGTAGTGCATTGGAGATGGTTGGCCAAAAATAAGTAAGATAGAGGAAGAGGTAAAGAATGTAGAAGTAAAATTAAAATCATTAGAGATCAAGTGTAAGCAGATAAAGGAATTATTGAGTAGGAATGATAAGAAAGAAGTACAAAAGGAAGTCCAGAAGGTGGTAAAGAAGGTTGTGAATGAAGCAGAGAATGTAGGCTATGAGACAATATTGATAGAGGATTCATTAATAAGAAAATGTGGAGATATAATTACAAGAAAAAATACAAATAGGTATGTAAAAGTATGTTTGCCAGGAGCAAGAATTATTGAAGTTACAGATAAAGTAAAAAAATCAAGGGAATAAAGATGTATATGTTATGGTAGGGACTAATAATTTATCAGTCATCAGAGAGAGTAATGGGTGGGTACACAGAATTGATTATGAATTTGAGTATGGTTAAAGGAAGAATAGGAATAGTTGAATTATTATCTAGATTTGATAAAAGGTACATATTAGATAGGGCATGTTCTGTAAATGAGAGATTGAAAGAAGTGTGTGAGAGAAATGATGTTATGTTTGTGGATGTGTGGGAATTTTTTATTAAGAAGAGGGAGTTATATAGTAAAGATAGGTTGCACTTAGGGAAACAAGGAAGTGAAGTTTTAGGTGGTTTGATTTATAAAGAATGTAGTTCAGGAAACTTGTAAAAGGGGTTGGATTTTAAATTGTAGTGTTATTTAAAAAAGAATGGATGGGATATAAGGAATAAACAAAAGGCAGTTGATTTAGATATAAATGTAGATGTGAAGAGCGCATGGGTCTGTAAAATTAATGGTAAGCAAGTTATTTATAATCATAATGAAGAAGAAAGAATCAAAAAAATTTATAAAAGAATAGTTAGGAAAGAAAAAAATGTTAAAATTGGGTATTTGAATATGCAAAGTAGTAGGAGATCAAAAAAGTGGCAGGAATTAAACAAAGCAATTGAAAAAGGAAGAGCTTGAGGTATTAACAGTAGTGGAAACACATCTAAAAGAAGAAGAACCTGTTTTGGAAGATTTGATATGGCAAGGTATAAATAGAAAAGAGAAAGAAAAAGGGGTGGTGGTATAGATGTTATATAAAAAAAATATTTAAATACTGTTAAATTCCAAGAACATTTGTGGTTTAAAATAAGGTTGGGAAGACAAGAATGGATGGTGGCTGTGGTTTATATAGCTACTGGAGATAGCCAAACTATAATGGAGTGGAACAATAGCATATATGAGTGTCTAGTTAAGGATATACAGAGTTTTAAAGAAAAGGGGAAGTAGGAGATATGAATGGGCATATTGAAGAAATTGATGATGTAGATAATAAGAATGGACAGCTTTTGAAGAACTTTTGTCAGAGAGTAAATTTGAGCATTGGAAATTTATCAAATATTTATGAGGAACAATACACAAGGTCTAGAAATAATATATCCCACACAATAGATTCTGTATTAGTAGAGGAAGAGGGAATGAATAAAGTACAGAAAATTAAGGTGTTTGATAATGAAAAGAGAGTATGTAATAGTAATCATAATTTCTTTGTAATTGAAATGGTTAGTAATGTGATGGAAAATAGAAATAAAAGTAGAAACAATAATAAAAGATGTGGATGGAGAGTGAATGATAAAAATAAGTTGCAAGAGTATAAAATACAAGTTGAAGATACCATGGAAGACTTGGTTGGAAATGAGTATGAGGACTGATGTGATGAAATAGAAAAAGTGGCAAATAGGGTTATATTCAGAAGAATAAAAAAAATAAAAAAATAAGAGTTAGTAAAAGTGTAAAAGATAGGAAAAAAGCATGCAGAGAATATAAGCGTGCTATTAAGAACAAAGAAAGCGAAAAAATATTAATGCTAAATGGGAAAAATACTTAGAAAAGAAGAAGTTAGCTAAAATAGATCATTATAGAGACAGAATGAAACTAAATAGTAAATTATTAGATGATATGAATAAAAGTGGAAAAGATGGGAGTAAAAAATTTTGGAATTACATTAAAATGAGAAATTTAGCGGAGAGAGACATAATATTACTGGATGAGGAAGGAATAGAGTGTAGCTCTAGAGAAGAATTAGTGAGAATATTGAATAGTTATGTAATGGATATAGAAAAGGTGTTATATGTGAAAGACAGAGGGATAAAAAATATGAAAGCATATAGTAATGGGAATATTGCATTTACAGAAAATGAACTGAATGAGGCAGGGAAGAAAGTGAGAAGTGGTAAGGCAAGAGGATTAGATGGATGGGCAGCAAAGATGGTAATGAATTTGAGGCATAAGGCAAAAGTAAAGTTACTATCATGTTTTAATAAGATGGCACAGAAGTGTGTTTTTCCAGGTAGTTGGAGTAATACAAGAGTAAGATTATTATTTAAAGGAAAAGGTAAGGATCATAGAAAGTTAAATAATTATAGACCAACAGGGGTAACATCAGTTTTATATAAAGTTTTTTTAATACATGGTGGCTGGAAGAGTTGCAAAATGGATGGAAGGAAATAATGTAGTGGGGGAAATTCAAGCAGGTTTTAGGTCAGATAGGCATATAGGAGATAGTTTAATTGTAGTTATACAACTTATAGAAATGAGTAGGAATTCAGGTACACAGTTATATATGAGTTTTATAGATATAGAGAAGGCATATGATAGAGTGAATAGAAATAGATTATTGATAAGTTTAGCAAATCTGGGAATGGATAAAGCTTTAGTGAATGTTGTTAAAAAATTATATGAAAATAATTACTATACATATAAATTAGGAGATATAGAATCAGTTAAAGTTAAAAATGGGGTGGGACTGAGGCAAGGATGCCCTATGTCACCTACTTTGTTTGTGTTGTATTTGAGTGAAATGAAGAAAGCAATAGAAAGACTAGGAAAAGGGATAGAGATACCGTTAATAGGTGGCAAGAAAGTATATACATTGTCGGGTCTTTTTTTGTGGATTGTGTGCAGAAAAAGGAGAAGATATGGAAGTTATGCTGAGAGAACATGCACAAGGGTGGGTAAAGATATGGGGATTAAATTTAGTGAAAAAAAAATCAAATATAATAATGGTGAATATTGGGGAAAGAGAAAACAAAGATTTCTTATTGGGGGATATAAAGTTAAGTGTGGTGAATAGATATAGATATTTGGGAATCATCTTGAGTAATAAGAAAAATTGTTTGGATGAATGGGAGAAAAAATTGGTAAATGAAACAAAGAAAAGAAAGGGATTGATAAAGAAATTAACAGTGTTTTCATATAATAAATATGATGCAGCTAGAATTGCATGGAAGAGGGTGGCAGTAGCAGGGTTAACATACAGCAATGATGTGTTATGTTTTAGTAAAGGGGTATTAGATTGCTTAGAAAAATTACAAAGGGAAGTAAGAAGACATGCATTATATGCAGATGTGTGGACAGCAAAAGAGGCAATTCAAGGAGAAATGGGATTGTCAAGTTTTTATATGAGGGATGCAAAAAGCAATATGAAAATGTTTGGTAGATTACAGTTTATGGATAATAAAAGAATAGCCAAAATAGTATTTAATTGGGTTACAAGTAAAGGACAGGCAACAGGATGGGTGAGAAAGGTAACACGATATGCAAAAGATTTGGATAAAGAATTTATGTCAGTATACTTGTACAAAAGCTGCAATGATTGTGCTAGGATTGTTGAGTGTTTTGGTGGTAAGAAGTGGGATAGAAGAATAGATTCATTAATAAAGAATAGGGAGTTGAGTTGGAGAGATGGAGAACTAGTATGGAGAATAAAATGAGTTTTTGGGTGTGAGTTAATTTATGATAATAGTAAAAAGAAAGTAGTTTATTGCTTAAGGCTCAAATGGAATCTTTAGCAACAAGGGAATATATACGTAAATAGAAAACTGTGGGTGATTTAGTCTGCAAGTTGTGTAAGGAAGGCATAGAAAATATTAGGCATCTATTATTTCAATGTAAATGCTTGGAAGCAGAAAGGGTACAAATAATAAAGTTATGGAAGATTAAATATGAACAAAGTGATTATACAGAAAGTGAGTTATTGGTTTTTATGCTAGGTTTAGGAAAAGATAAGGGCAATTTAGATATGAAGGTCATGGCATTGACAAAGATTATGTTGTGAAAATGGGATGGAGCAGATTATGGGAAAACTTATGGTGAAGAATGGAAAGGGATGGTAAAGTGGCTAACAGATTTCTCTGGGCTTAGCTGCTGAGAGATTCCTGACTTTGTTTAAGGAGAAGTCACAGTGCATCACATCACATCAGCATATTTTTAAGGTGTACAGCCTTAGTAAATATTACTTATGTAATCAATGTGCTTTTAAATAAATTTATAATTATAACTTTAAATAATAATAATAACAATAACAAAATTTTAATTTTCTACTTTAAACGCTAAACTATAATAACATTGCTATGAACAATATATGATATTTAGTAATAAAAAAAAACAATATATATATATATATTCAAGAAAGAATTTGAGGGAAATATAGCACAAATAAATCTTTAAAGGAAAATCTGGATGGTAAATAATCAAACTTAAATAATAAAATGGACCAACTACCCATAAATGTCAATATTACTTTATTTCTCATGAAAAGTTAATTTTAAAAAAAAGTTTGCAAAATTATTATCAAACAAGATTCAAACATGATTATTTTAAGAATATATTTTATTAACTGAAGAAATGTGTTGGCCAAAAAAAATATAGGGATATCATGTTTCTCTTTGTGAATAAACTTTTTTTTGTTAATTACTTTTGTTGATATCTTGTTTGTATGTATAATCTTTGACTATTTGTATTTATTAGTAAATAAATGCTTACAAACATATATATATTCACTAGAATAAAAACTACAAAATTTTAAAAAATGCCTATATAAAATTAAAGATTAATATTCTTTGCTATAGCCAGCTTCGGCATATTCCGCCATTTTATTCTAGTGAATATTTTTATTATACTTATATTATTTGATATTATATATATATATATGTGTGTGTGTGTGTAAACTTATAAATAAATATTTGTTAAAAAAACCAAAAAATATAAATGTCACTTAGGAGCACTTTCAACTATCCTTGTAGTCTTTGTCAACTAATTCTTTGAAAAGTCAACTTTTCCATAATTCTGTGATCTTAATATTTGCTGCCTGCCTATTGATTAAGTCTTGCTTGTATTTATATATTAACATAGCTTCCTTGATTTTTCTTTTATTATTATTTCTTTCAGTTAGCAATATTTTTACATTATTATAATTGAAATCAAAACCATATGTACATGATTTATTATGGTCATAAGAACCAGAAACTGATAAATTATCATTATCTTTAGAAATTTGTTTTGTATTTTGAACTCTTTTTAATAACAACAAGTGCTCTTTTGTTCTTTTCTCCAATGTGCATCTTGACTCATCTATATTCCCACTACCACACCTACACATCCATTTATAAATGATACAATTTTCATTTGCAAATAAGGTTTTAGCTTTTCAGTTATTTATTAATTTATTTAATGTAGGTGGTGCATAAAATGCAATGTCACATATACCTTTATAAATTTTTTTTATGAAATTTGCCTATTGATTCAAAATATATGCTATTGATATCCCAATTTTATTATCAGAAGAATTAACATCATTATTAATCCTATTTTTATTTTTGTATTTATATTTTGAATTAAAATTTTTAATAGTATAATAAATATGATCATAATTATATTCAACTTTTAACAATTCATTAGAATACATTTCAATATTTTTGCCTTTATCCGATGAATATTTACAAAGATTATCATTTCTAAACAAGAAGGACTTCAAACCTGCCATTTTATGTGACATTGGTACTCTTGATTTATATGTAATGTAGTCTCTTTTTGCTATTGGTTTAATAGTCATATACTAATCCAGTTTATCTCTGGTTCTATTTAACTTATAATCTAGAAATTGACTACACATTAAATTTTCATCTGTTTTAATCCATTTTAAGCCTTTTATATTATTTAATTCATCAAACAAATCTTTAATTGTATTTGAATTTTCATATATATATATATTGTGTGTGTGTGTTTGTGTGTGCATGGTAAAATCTATGCAGCATTGTGTAATATTTCATTACTTTTGTTGGTTTCTTAACCCTTTTAAAACTGTTATTGTCAATTCTCTGCCTTTTATTTCTAGATAAATATTTTATATTAGCCTTTCTGAGTAAGAACCATGCTCTTGTGTCATCCATGTGTTCACATCTTTAACACACTCTCTGATACTTTTGATGTTATTTTAAAAAAATTTCTAATGTAAAACTTAAGTATTTTTTCACAACTAATAAATCAGTAATATTTAAATTTAGTATTAAAACAATGAAATAAAGCTCACCTTCCAAGGTACTGAAAGATTGTTTCTTGTTCTCATCCTAGGAGAGCATTTCTCAACAATTTTGATTTTCAAACTGAATGTATGTTTTAGAACCTTTTTTACACATTTATTATTTTTTCACAAAATATTGGTACAATATTAATTATTTTAAAAGAGTAATACAGATATTAGTAGAAAATATTTACTTTTATATGAATGCAAATTGTCAATGAAGCTAATGAAGCACAGAAGCAATTTATAATTAGATGATAAACATATGTTTTATGTTTACCATTGTAGATTATTTTCATCAAATATAAATAAAAAATTATTTTTAATAAAAAAAACTTTTGCTTATTTTAATATTAATTTGCATTTTAGAAACTAAACTAAAACAAATATAGTTTTAAAGAAAAATATATATTACTGCTGTTTTTATAATTGACCCAATCAATTGTTAGGAGATTTAATTCAATCTATCTATAAAGAGTTTGAAAACAAAAAGGGTTAAGCTTCAATAATTTGGACATTTATAATGGTTTTTTGTAACTGAATTTGAATATAGTTGATAATGACTACTTAGATAGTCGAAAGTACTTCTATTAAATTATAATAGATATTTGTTTTAAAATATTATTTACTGTATTAATTATTGTATTGTTTTTCGAAGAATTATATATATTTGTTTATAATTGGAATACAGACATTGATTACTAATTTATATATATATATAACCATTAGAAATCAGTAACCACCTAAACATACCAATATAGATAATAGTCAATATTTCCCATTGTTGTCAAGGCAACCTCTATCCTTTGCCTTGACAACAGTGAGAAATATTGATTACAATCTATATTGGTATGTTTAGGTGGTTACTGGTTTCTAATGGTTACATACTATCCCATTTAGCTTGAAGCATCATTTCACTTATTATTTATATATATATATATATATATATATATATGTGTGTGTGTGTAAATATATATATATGTGGATATATATATAATATGTTAAATACAAGCATATATTGCATACCTGGAGTCTAAATGTAATATAGGTGATTTGAACATGGACTTTCTAGCTCCCTTCAGCCACCTATTCTATCTATACCACCAATATACATGACCACCCACATATAAAAAAAATAAATGATTTCCAATAAATATATTTCATGCTGAACCAGCACTCATAAGTTGATCCAGATTATCATCTCATACACATATATATAATCAGTGCTGTTTATATTAAAATAGCAAACCTTTATACATTTAAAGTGCAGGTTTCAATCTACTCTATTTTCCAACTCTTCAGCCATTCATACCATTGTACGTCCCTTATTTGTGTATTTAAATGGACATGGTTTCTATATATGAGGGGTCATGACTGTAATATTGGCTTTAATGTGGGACTTGAGCATTCAATCATCAGATTTTCAATGGTATGAATGGCTAAAAAGTTTGGAAGGTAGGGTAGATAAAAGTCTATTAATTAAAGTGTGAAGGTTTCCTATCTTACCAAGCATTGATTATATATATATATGTGTGTGTGTGTGTGTGTGTGTGGTGGGTGGGTGTGAAATGATGATCTGAAATAACTGATGAGTGCTGGTTCAGCATGAAATACATTTATTGGTTATGTATATCAGTTGTATGAGATAGAGCGGTTAGATGAAGGGAGGTCGAAAGTCTATATTCAAATCCCCTATATTACATTTAGACTCCAGCTATGTAAATAAACGTGTACTTAAAATATTACAAATTGAAACTGTATCATGCCCATATGTCTTCTGTGTATTTAAATTAACAAGATCGTATATATGAGAGATAAGAAACTTAAAGTCAATATGGCACAAGAAAAATATTCATATTAACAAAGGATTTTGGTGTTACTGATACATAAACTTTACATCAGCTCTGTACAAAGGATAATAAAAGTGATAAATGATCCTAAAATCTAATTCTTAATAGATTAATATGAATTTTTAATAATCTAAATAAATTTAAGATTGAGGAGAAAGAATAATAAAAAAAATACTTGCTTAGAAAGATCTTTATACCTACTGACAATGTGAGATAATATTGGTGAATTGTCCTTTGAACTACATATAACTCACTCAGCAAAAATAAGAATTACAAAAAATTAATTTTTATTTTCTGCTACAAAAAAATTGTTCCTGGTAAAGTTTAAAAAATAAAAGTATCACATTATCTGATTAATCCTAAAAATATACCTGTAAAAAAAAATGTTTTATAAAAGGAGGAAAAATAATAATTTATATCACTGGTCAGAAACTATTTTTTTTAATCTGAATCACTTTTTTTTTATCAAATGTTTTGCATGAATTAAAATGATGATTACCAACAAAATGTATATATAACATAAACAATGCTGGTAATAAAAATGCTTTAATCTGAATATTCTTTCAAAAGTAACCTTTATTAGTAAAAGGATTACAAAAATTTTGGGTACACTTACCCATTGAGAATTACAAAGCGTTCAATGTGACAAACAAGGTAATGTCCATTAAAGAGTTGCTATAATGTTGATATTAATGTGTATCGGAACATGAGTATCTATACATGGATCTACATGGCCCAGCTACTGAGAAGCCATCCATCACCCAATGATCCCACCCCTGGGGCCCCGAAGTGAAGACCCAAATGCTTTAGCTGAATAGGTGGACAAGTCCAACATTGTGCCAACCACCACAACAGGCAACGAGGTCCAACGCTCAAGTCCATTGAATAATAAATTCTCAACCTGCAGCCGAGCCATGTCAAGACCATTCCAGATGCCTCTGTCTCCCAATCAACAGTCCAAATGTGCAGGGACCACATTTGGTCTACCTGCCCAGAATTGGAAAGCCAACTAAGAAAAACTAACACATAGAGAACACAGATCTGCACTGCCTAAAACCAACCTATCAAGGGGGCACAGCAGCCAACCAGAGCAGGAATGGTGCTGAGACTTTGACAAGGTATCCTCCCAGCAGGTTTTCCAGGTAGCGGCAATAATTGTCAATAGCCTGCACCAAAGAACCAGCCTCCAAATGACTGCCACCACCCCCGAGGAAGAAAAGAGGAATGCAGATCCATGCCTGGAAAATTATTGCAGCAAAGCCTCCATCAAAGTTATAAAATTTGGAGGTGGCCCAAATCAGACCAACCACCTTACAAACTCTCTAATTTTAAAGTTAACCAAAGAAAAAAAATGATTAGCTCAAATCAACACTGCCATAATAAACAAGCCATCAGGGGGTTGAAACAGCCTCCAAAATCTGCTTCATTGTTGTTAACTCTTGATATGTGTCATATATTCTAAATACTAGTTCAACTCATCTGACTGCAAGGTTTTCCAGGGATTATGATCTAGTTTATATATTTCCATTTGGTTATTCCAATTATGAACAGAGTGATTAGCATTGTAGGATTTTTGCTTATTGTTTGGTTGTACAGTAGAGCTAAATGGCAACCAACCTGTTGTAGTAATTAGTTTCTGTAACCATGTTGTGGACTTGATTGTAGTAGGATTCCAACTGGGACTCTTGTATTGATCCTATTTGAATTCTGCTTATCTTAATTGAAATCTAGGTCTTGATTAGTAACCAATGTTTCAATTGTGTAGTGTAAAAGTTTGTAATCTTTGGATTATTCCTAATCATTGTTGGATTAAAGGAGTTGAGTGAATTGCAGCTTCAATATCTTTGTTTGAGTCTATACCATCTTTTGAACTTGTTTTTATCTTTAAATCATTGTTTTTTGGCTCAGGAAACACTTCGTTCTAATT
Source organism: Epiperipatus broadwayi (assembly GCA_028023455.1). Taxonomy (NCBI): domain Eukaryota; kingdom Metazoa; phylum Onychophora; class Udeonychophora; order Euonychophora; family Peripatidae; genus Epiperipatus; species Epiperipatus broadwayi. The sequence continues at coordinate 142,132 of JAQFVV010012676.1, read as the reverse complement.
CTGTGTCAATTTGAAAGTTTTCTATTCTTTTTGTGGTGCCCCAATCGCACTGGAAGTGGCCCAGTAACTTTGATCTAATCATCAGAAAAAAATAATTTTTGTGCAACAAGATGGCTTAAAACATAATCTATAATGTTTGATTCTAAAATTGAGATCGAATTCATATTTAAAATAATTTTCCCCTTCTGCACTGTTTTACCGCATTCAGTCATGATATCGTAACTTTTTTCTTATGAACGAATTAATGCTGGGATTTCTTTTTTTGTAATTTCCATAGGTTTATGATTATTTTTGTGTCTAGTTTGTTTCTTGGTCTATTTCCTGTTTTTCCTGATTTGTTTGCAGCCATAGAATCTTGCTATATCTGATGCTGTTGTGAAATTCTTGAGACTATCTTTATTAAGCCTTTTCTTTTTTTTCCCAACGTTTTCAATAAAATTTGACCCACCAACTATATCTCAATTAATCCTATCATTAAGCTTAGGATTTCTAATAACTTTTTATTTATTTATTTGGTTTTGTTTTAAAATCTTTTTCCTTAGTTTTATTCTTGCTCAAATGATTCTAAGATTTCCTTGTACTGGCTTTTGCCTTTTTTAATGGCAGCCATTTGCATAGAACGATACGATTGATAATTTCAAATACTTTAGAATGAAAACTGATTTAAAATTTCTTATAAAGGTGATGAAATGATAAAACAAGTACTCACCTACATCTTGGCAAACTTTTTTTCCCATAAACTCAAACTTGAAAGCATAATGAGTCTCATTCTTCTGGTGCCAGTGAACAGTCAACTGCTCCAGCTGGCAACAGAAAGTGGACTGCTTTAATCTGAATATGAAAATAAAAAGCACTTTTTTTTACAATGTAAATTCAATGACAAAAAAATGAGAACATTTTATAGAAAAATATTTTATTATTGTATCAAATTTATTACAACGTAGAAAATACTACAAACAAACAAAAGTTTTATTTACATCTGATGCTATGACATATGAAAAAAAAATTTTTTTTATTCACATAAAAGGTATGAAATCAGTGATTTTTTTAATGGAAAACACTTAGCAAAACATCCCAAATAAAGTTAATGAATGTTGGTCTATATTATAGAATAATTTGTCATTATCCAATTCAGATAGTAGCCCCAAAAATAAAAACAGAAACCTGTTTAATCTTTATCTTTTGCGCAATTGTATTTTTTTTTTTAGGTAAGACTAGCATGTCATTTTTTTTTCATTATTATTTCTATCACAAATTATATCACAAAAAAAAAAAAATTGTATAAATATAAAAGAAAAAAATCTATAAAAATGATTTAAGTTAAAATATCCATTATTAATAAATATTGCTAATCAATTAATGTATTGATAAATATCATATGCTTTTTCTCTATTTGACAGATCTTTCTTTTGAAAGCATATTCATGAATTCACAGACACTTTCCATATTGGAAAAGTTAAACTTTTTTTTTTTACAAATCAGTATGATAGACATTGCTGTACACCCATTAATAATCAAATAAACATAAGTACACTCAAATTAAAACAAATTGAACAGTTTGTTTTATTTCTATATTTTAAAATCAACCATAATTTTTTATTTTGTTTTAAAAAAATTGAATAAAATATTACATAGCTGTATCATTAATTGCTATTTTAAAATCATTGTTCTAGATAAAATTCATGGATTAATTTTTAATTCAAATTAATTAGAAATTATGAAAAATGTTTATACTATTGATTTTAAATTAATTTAATAATTATACTTGGAAATTTAGGCTATTAATAGAAATCCTTATTTTATAACTATATTTATAGAACAAATAATATGTTTCTTCTCTTAAACACTATACACAATAGATCTTATAGAGAGATATAAAATTTGAAAATGAATTCAAACTAAGTAAACTAGTCAGGCTCAACAACACAATTGTGGTTATTAAGTGGATATCTAGCTAAAAGATAAAATAATAAAGTCTATTCAAACCATTACTATTTGCCCATTGACAAACTTGATCATAAATGCTTTTTTGTTGCAGTTGTTATTTCTCTATGAGTTAATGGTAAAAAATTTTGCCCACTCCTGGACTATGTAATGGCTATTTTACTTGCATTTTATTTAAACAAATGTAGAAAATAAAATTATAAATATTTTCTTCTTATATTTCTTTTTCCTTTTTTATATAAATGTTTTGTTTAACAAAGTTTTCCTTCAATAAGAGTATGTACCGTGATTTCAGTGCATACATTTTTATTTAAATTTTATGCAAGTTCAAATTAATCAAGCCAAATTAATTTTGAATAAATACTAAAACTAAAAATAATTTTTAATAAAGAAATTTAAGTAGCAAACCTCTATGAAATATTAAGCATTTATATAATCAAAGAAACTACGGTATGTCCAAGTTTAAAACGTTAGAAGATCAAAGGAGACATTATAATGAGGGGGAAATTGTTATTTATTCAAATGTATATAAGCAAAAGAGCATTAAATAAATTATAAAGTTAATAAACAAAATACTATTTTCTTCTAAAAATGAAGAAAGATTACTTTGTTCTTTCTTTTAAGAGTTATTTATATTTTATGATTTATTATTATTTATCTTGTTTTTATATGTTTATGTAATTATCCCTCTTTTTAAAAATTACTCTACACCCCTCTTCATTAATTTCTTTTTTGAAAGTAAAAAAAGTATAAGGATAGTGCGTTAAATGTAATTAATTGCTGTTTTTTAAATTGTTGTAAGTTTTGTATTTAAAATGTCTTTATAAAGATTTTCGTAGTTTATATTAATTGGAGTTTTTTATTAACTCTCATCTATATTTCAGTTAGTAATAATGTGGGGTTTTTTCTTCTCAGTTTTTAATTCAACATTTATAAATTAAGTGATGAATGTATACGTATGTAAGTATGTATATTGTATCTATATATAATCCTTCTAAACACTTTCCTTCTTCCTTTCCTTTATTTCTGCTATCTTCATATACAATATTGAAATTCAAATAATTCTTCTTAAACTTTTTTCAGTGGAAACTGTAATAATAATAAAAAGATTTGCTGAAAAAAGGGTAAGAACAATTATTTGAATTGCAATAGTATATGTGTATTATGTATGTGTAAACACTGAAATTACTTTTCCAAACGCTACCATATCAATGCTTCAGTCTCTTTATCAAATATATATATATTCAAAAATCTTTGTAATAGAATTGATGTTTTTCAAGTACTTTTTATGTGAACATCTTGTGAAATACTTGTTTTTGCTTTTGCTTAATTTTCTTAGACAAAAAATGTATATATTTTTAATTATAATATTAGCCAATGAATGAAATCTTTTGCATTTAAAAAATTGGGTTTGTACAGTAACAAAAAAAGACAAAAAACAATATAAGCTAAATGTCTGCAAAGTCAATGGACAGTTTTATGTGTAAAAAAAGCTGAAAAAGTAATTTTTTTAATTTTTTTATTTAATATTGTAACATATTAATTGCAGTAAGTATATGTAAACATTTTATTTATAATTTGAAATAAGAAGTATATAATTTTAACATTTTTATAAAGATAACCATTTTTCTAATTTTTTTTAAAATTATATACAAATAAATATAAAAAAAATAAGCACAGTAACAATATTTAGTCTTAGTATAAATAAAATTATAAATCTCCAGAGACATTTAGAATAATAAATAAATATTCAAATTTTACTCTCTTCACAAATTTATTTTGCATTCAAAACCAGTTATTATTTCACTATTTTTAATTAATCTTATTTATCATAAAATATTTTTTATCTATTTAATTTTCCCATTTCATTGTATGAGATATTTTTCAACTGTTTAACTTCCAAATCACATATTACATTTTATAATGGGTTGATGGAGTTGGGGATGAAGGTTGTCATCGCTGGGGTGATGGCAAATCATGATCACTCCGATTTATACAAAATTTAAAATTAAATATTAAAATAATTTTTATTAATTAAGACTAATTTATAAATTAATGTTTAAGTATGAAAAATATATAACAAATTTTATATATTACAGGTGAGCATGAGAGTTCATGAGGGCTCTCTGAGAGATCAGCCCAGTTATCTTCCTAGAACAACTATAAATATAATTATAAATTCCATAGCATTATCAATAAATATAAGCAATATTCATTCATCAGAATACATAATAATCAAAATAAATCAAGAGTCAATCTTGTGACTGGATTTAAACTCAGTCTACTATAGAATATGCTAACTATAGAGCCTTTACCATCTTAGGGCATTTATTAAACAATTAATTTGGATGCACCAACTTAAGTGCTAATCTGTAGAATATACAACCATAAAACAATAATGCTGGGACATTAAAGATGCTGATCATCATCAATGCTGATCACCATCTTTGATGTATTGGCCATCTATAAACTTAAATTTTAATAGAGACTATATTAAAATAAATGTAGTGAATGGGCTTTAAAGAATATACTCTTAGTGCCAATCAGGATGATGATGATAATGATGATTGATGGGAATATCATCATCATCACCAGATGCCCATAAACACTAATATACACACCTTTTCCATATATACTAGACTGTTATGCTCAAATCTATCTCAGGAAACATAAGTGACTAAAATAATTTTAACAATAACATACAAGTTTATTAATAACAACAAAAAAATGATATTAAGGTCTTTAGAATTCAGCTATACACATCTAAATCTTTTAATTTTCATTAATCTACATAAATAAAACTATCACATCTGTAATTTACAATATCTCTTAATGGATTTACATACAACACACACATATATATTATAACATTTTCTGTTTTGCTAGGCCTCTACATGCTAATATAAACTGCGTGCGAGTTGATCAAGCTATGTCAAAAAAGAAGAAAGTTGTATTTCTATCCTAAAAACACAGCTATATTTCCTGATCAACTCGGCCTAGTAGTTGTTGAGAATTATGCTATTGACGAGATCAGTTTTTAATTTATTTGATAGGTGCCAGAGTTCTACAAGAACTCACTGAAACCGTCACATAACATCTTGCAAATTAAAAAGAAAAAAATGTTTTTAAACTAATCGGTATTGCATCATACAGTAACAAGAATTATTTTCTTCTTTTTGATTATTATTCCTGGGCTTGTTTAAACATATTGACAAGGTAAATTCCATTTTAAATCTTATTAAACTAATAATAAATTTAATACTAAAAAAATAATAACTATTATTAATAACGCACAAATGAAAATTGGTTTTAGAAATATTTTTATTCTAATAGACTAAAAAAAATTTGAAATAAATTACTTATCAAGTAAATTAGAGATAACACAACTCAGACGTGAATCAATTAATAAAAAACAATTTTACAATTACTGTTCATATCTAAATTTCTTCTAGAAAGTTCCTTAAAAAATGAATGTCTCTTGTACAAGAAAATTAATGTCTCTATTGGGATTGTTTAAACATACTTTTAGAAATTGTTTGAAAACGTTTAATTTGGTCACAATCAGGAGTAATGAAGTATAACTTACCGGTAAGTTTTGTGAATTCAGTAGTAGATAACTATGCATAGTTTTTTCGGTAGAATGAGCTTGGCCTTTTGGTTATTATTTGATCTTGTGGTCCATTCTCCTAGTCGGTCATGAAGGCTTTTCCTGTTGTACATCTTCAGGCATGATGTTCGCAGAAGCTCCGGTTCACTCCGACATGCCGAATTATTTCAGTGTAGGGCGATCCTGGATGTATTGTTATCCAGGACCAACTAGAGAGACTAATGGAAGAAGATGTTCTTCAAACTGACCTCTGCCTTTTATACTAGAGGCCCAGTTTTCTGACTTCTGCACATATCTTTTGTTTGTCAAAATATACGTTGATAATCTTATATATTCTTTATAAAATTTATGTTACAAAGTCTTTATTTTTTTCAGCATAATTCTGCCATCGTTAATTAGTTGAAATATTTTTACTTTCTCTTATCTAGATTGGTAATTTGTGTCTTTTGTTCTCTCCAATTCTAACTTTTATTTCTAATTATATAAAAAAACGAAAGAATAATTTAACTTTCATTGTACGTTATTTTTTTTTTAAAAAAATTAGTCAAAAAAATCTAAATTTACTTTTATTTTTTTAGCTTTTACCAAATGCCAATATATTTGCAATGTATATAAATAAACGTTACAATATATATATAATATTATAAATCAATGTCTGTATTTCTTCAAAATAATATGTGCAAATTTATAAATAAATATTTAAAAATACAGTATTTAAAAGCTTATAAAAAATATATGTATAACCGTCACTTAGGAGCACTTTCAACTAACTTGTAGCTTTGTCAATTATCATGTTTATAATGTCAGCTTTCCCATAATTCTATGATGTCAACTTTTCCATAATTCTGTGATCTTAATGTTTGCTGCTTGCCTATTAACCAAATGTTGCTTGTATTTACTTATCAACATCGCCTCCTTAATTTTCTTTTTATTATTATTTCTTTCAGTTTTCAATATTTTTATGTTGTTATAATTAAAATCAAAACCATATATACATGATTTATTATGCTCATAAAAGACAGAAGCTGATAAATTATCATTATTTTTAAAATTTTGTTTTGTATTTTGAACCCTTTTAATAACTATAAGTGTTCCTTTGTTCTTTTTTCCGATGTGCACCTTGATTCACCTATATATCCATGGCCACACCCACATGTCCATTTGTAAATGATACTATTTTTATTTGTAAATAAAGTTTTATCCTTTGAACATTACATTAAATAAATTAATAAACAATTCAAAGGATAAAACTTTATTTACAAATAAAAATTGTATCATTTACAAATTGACATGTGGGTGTGGCCATGGATATATAGGTGAATTGACATGCACATTGGAAAAAAGAACAAAGGAACACTTATTGTTATTTAAAAGGGTTCAAAATACAAAACAAAATTTTAAAAATAATGATAATTTATCAGCTTCTGTTTTTTATGACCATAATAAATCATGTATATATGGTTTCAATTTTAATTATAGCAATGTAAAAATATTGGAAACTGAAAGAAATAATAATAAAAGGAAAATTAAGAAGGCAATGTTGATATGTAAATACAAGCAACATTTGGTTAATAGGCAAGCAGCAAACATTAAGATCACAGAATTATGGGAAAGTTGACATCATAGAATTATGGGAAAGCTGACATTTTAAATGTGATAGTTGACAAAGCTACAAGTTAGTTGAAAGCACTCCTAAGTGACAATTATACATATATTTTTATAAGTTTTTAAATACTGTATTTTTAAATATTTATTTATAAATTTGCATATATATATATATTGTGCCAAGGCCAATTTGGCACATGTATATAAAATAATTTTGTCTAAAAAAAATTATTAAAATAAAAATCTTTCACAAAAGAGTTTGAAATAAAAGTTGAAAAATCATTGATTTAAAGTGGGAAGGGGGTTTGCTTAAAGTTAAACTGAAGGTTTTATAAAAAGGAAGTAAAGAGTTTATTATTATTAGTTGAAATACAATTTAAAAGGTTTAAAAAAATATATAAATCTCTTCATTTAAATTAAAGAAAAATAATCTTAAAACTATTTTTGATTTTAGAATAGTAAAATATATATGTGTGTGTGAATGTAAATAAATGTAAGCTGTTAAAAAGAGATATAATAAATGCGTGTTAAAATTGTATTGAAAAACACATGAAAATAAATATTGAAATGAAATATATTTAAAAACACAGTGGTGGGAGACTAAAGATATAAAAACAACATGTTTTGAAATAGCTACTACTAATTAAACAATCATCAAAAACACGTTGTCATAGGATTAATTACCAATGGAATTCGACAACAGATATTTACCGGAGGATATTACACAGACAACATGTCGCAGGTATAAATAGACTTTTTTTTATCGGACAATTAATTGAGTGAGAGAGTTTTTTCAGTCTAGTTTCCAGTGACAGTCTGGTTTCAGTTGAGATAACAGTGCATTTTTATTATGTATCCAGAAACAAAAATGCATTGTTGAGCAGCTTTTGGAAATATACACTCGTGCTTCAGCCTTTTTAGTCCAACAAGATCATCAAAACCTGCCTGAGAAATAATGTCTGCATAACAACTCAGAAATCCTCCATTAAACATTCAACTGTCTTCAAGAATAAGACCAATGGATTCGCATAAAATCTCTTCAAGAAACGTCCCAATCTAACCAATTAGATATACTCCATCAGAAGCAGCAGAAGCATCCAACAACAAGCAATATCCATGTTCCAAAAATCCTAGGTAAACATTTATTTATTATCATTTATACATAGTAGCCACCACTGTAATTCATCAATATTACAGAATAAAGTAGTTTGAACTCTTAAGCATGTATAAAATGAACTATTGATGTGCATGTGTGGGAATGTAAGATAATTTAACGATGTCACATATTATTTATGCTTTTCACCAGATATATGTTGTAATGTGTTAATTTAAAAAATGTGCGTGTATTAAATTAGATTATCAAGATGTTTAAATTCAGTAAATTAATGTTGGTTTATAAATTATCTTTAAAACTTAATTAATGTTCATTAAAATAAATTGTCTTCAAACTTAAACTTTATTTGTTGGTCAATTCTTTTTACCAACCTTTTTTATTAATTCTTTCCTCCAATAATTTTGTATAATTTTGTTATTGAATTAAAATTAGACTGAGCTAGTTTTAGGAAATGTTTCGAGCGCTGGATTATGAGCCTACTGCCCGAATACGTTAGTCCTTGGACTAGCTGGCACCGGGGGTTTACTCCAAAACAAATAAAGTATTTGGATAGTAGGGGTTTGAATCTAGCAGCCAAGGTGGGCCATTGTTGATAGTTAAAGCTATCAATAAGATCTCTCATTATGCTCAAATGTGCCAGCTCGTTCACGTAACATTTATAAGATTATAAATGTATTATGGAGTTTGAAACCGGTCAAAACTTATATATACGTATAAGTAAGTGGTTTCAGCGGTTCGATCAGGTACAATATATATATATATATTGTAACAGGATGGGGGTATTGAAATAAAAAGAATGAAGTAGAAATGAATCTGGGGTGATGGAAAATCATCATCAATCCCAATTCATCAATATTTCAAATAATTTACATAAGCTATATTTAAGTAAAAAATATTTAAGTGGACTATATTTAAGAAGAATACGAGATCAAAATCTCTGAGCACATTGAGAGATCAGCCAGCTAACTCAGAAGAGCAACTATAATATAACAGGGCTGATTTCAAACCCTGTTCTAAGTCATAGGGTGATACCACTGAGCGTACATATATACTCAAATCAAGTGTAATATTAAGTTAAATTTTTTTTTTCTCGTTGTTGTTTTTTATGTGTGTGTGTATATATTTTAAGTAAGTAAATAAAAATAGATTGAAACATAAAAGAGACAGGGGATTATATGGTTTGTGCTCTTATATTTTGTTTATATGTGTGTTTATATTGCTGCATGAGTGAGTAAATGTAATAGTTTCATAAAAAGAAATTGATTCCAAGATGGACGACTAAAGGAAAGATTTTACAAATTCTAAAAGATAGGTTAATTGGAAATAAAGAATTCAGAAAGTTATAGATCGCTATCTCAAGGAATAAAGCTATTTTAATTTAAAAAGAAATTGATTCCAAGATGGTTGACTAAGGAAAGATTTTACAAATTCTAAAAGATAAGTTAATTGCAAAGAAAGGACCCGAAAAGTTGCAGATCACTATCTCAAGACAAAGCCATTTTAATTAATAAAAGAAAATGTTATAAATAAGAGACAATGAATGGTCGAGTGTGGATCTCAAGGTAAAATTGAAATTCCTGAACATAGATAAAAACAAAGAAAAGAAAAGTTATTGAAAAGATTTTCTATTTGCAAACCACGTTGTTTAATTAAAAAGAAGAGAACAATGGCATGATTAATTGGAGTTGGAAAGCTGAACTTTGAAGAGGATTCGAGAACTGTGACTGCCACAAGCACGATTGAAGGAAAATTAGTAAAAGAAAAAAGTGTATATATCTTAAATCATGAATAGGTTGAGGTAGAAGAACATAATGGACCAGGTTATGCCATCCATCCTGCAGAGATACTATCGTCACTGTCCATGTAGGAGCGAAGCCCTTCCTAAAGTTATGGCAAGAACAGCATTCACTGGATGCCATTGATTGCCTTACGGAAGTCTACAAAAGAAAGAAATCATTTACTCATAACAACACAGTATGAAGCCAGTGGAAAATTACCATTAATCTACACCCGGGTGAGATAAAGTAGGTAACTCAAATATTTTCGTAAATGACAGTAATCTCTTGAATGAGAACATATCTTAATAAAATAATGCGTAAAAGGGTTAAAAGTAAATAAAGAGACAGTTGAAATAATGCCCTATATAACTATACACCTAAATAGACAGGATAATGTCTGATTGCAGTTATTTTTCATGCTATGATATATGTGTTTTGTTTGTTACATTTGTGAACTTATGCGAGTGTGTATTTACATGCATGTCATTTAAGTATTCGGACACAAAATAATATCCAATTACGTGATTCTATTGGGTTTTATTATTTTTTTGTATTAATAAATGTTAAGTAGTGTTTTAAATATAATTGTGTGTGTTTAGTGTTAATTTCTTTAAAAAAAGCATAGATTACATAGTACAATTAAAAAGTAGCATTAGGAATAAAAGTAAGAAAGTAAAACAAATCATTTATGCACTCCATGCGCAGGTGATCTGTTCCCTCCACCTCTTTCTCATGGTCAATGACCACTACTTCTGAGTGAGCTAGCCAGAGGTATAAGCTATATCCACTAGAAATAGATACTCATTTCCTCCTAGCATAATTCTTACTTACTCGTAAGAAAGATTGGTGCTTGGAGTCAAATTGACATCCATAAATATGCTGGGCAAGTAATTAGAGTACATTGCAGAACCAACTACATATATATGTGTTCACATCATAATTTTTGTTTAAATAAAAAGAGCAAAAACTTAGATTTGAAATACATAATAAACGTATACCACCTATATACGTGTTATGCTGAGTATAAACCGTTACAATAATAATTAATCATCAACCAGCATTATAAATAAAAGTAAGTATGAGTACTCAAAAGAAATAAACTTCCATCATCATCATTGATGAGAATAAAAAATTAGTACAATAAATCAGAATAAAATCAACAGATCATCTTGTGGCTGGATTGAAAATGGGTCTTCTTTAGACCAAGCTAACTCTTGAGCCTTTTGCCAGCTTGAGCAATTATATAAACATGACTTGGATGCACCAGCTTAGTGCCCATCCATTAAAAATATGCAATAATCAAAAATCAAAACAATAATGCTGGGACATTAAAACATGCTGATCATCATCAATGTTTTGGCCACTTAGTACCATTAATGTACTGGCCAACTAAAACTTAAATTTTTAACAAGATTAAAGTAAAATAAAAAATAATAGTGCATGGGCTTTAAAGAGTATCCTCTTTTGCACCAACCAGGATGATGATTGATCATCTCTGGATGCCTCGAAGCACTAAATATACATCCCCATTTATCCATGTCCAAAATCTAGCTCAGAGAACACAAGATCTATTACTGTATCTGAACAAGAGATGATGAAAACAATTTTTAACAATGAAATACAAGTTTATTAATAACAAAAAAAATAAATGATTAAGGTCTTATAAGGGTTCTGATTTAGAAAAGTATTCAATAATAAAAGTCATTACACTGTAATTTACAATATTACTACAAAATTCAAGTTATCACATTAACTGCGTTATTTCTTAATGAGTCTTTATAAATGCATACATATGTCCGTACACAGACATGCATTTTATAATACATGATGAAGACATTTTAATTAAACAAAATAATTATTACATTTGTGATTTGCATAATGACTATACAAATTTTAAATTGTTACATTAATTTATAAAATTACAAGTTACAACTTATGTTATTACTATGTTTTACATATATATGCACACAGACGCACAATGTATATAATATACAATTAATATTTTAAAAAAATGAGTTGACATTTAATCAAAAAAAAATATGAAAATTTTACATATATGAGTGTGCGTGTATATATGCACACTGACTTTTATCTTCCAACTTGTTATAATAATATTATTTTTTATTTTATTTCTAATTAATTCAATTGGAAAACACATACATTTTATACATATACATGTGTATAAACAAAATATACAATTTAAAATTTAATTTCAGTTTATAAGTTCTTTTTTTTTTTAAAAAATTAAATAGTCAATTTCTGTTTGACTGATATTTGTTGATTAATTATCAAGGTCTCTAAATATAAAATCTCTCCTTTTTTTTTAATAAACGAAAAATAAAATCGTTTTTTATATCTGTCACTTCAGACCAAAGAAATTATTTAAAATTTCATTATTATATATAACTGCTGTTAGATTTCAACTAAAGCAAAAGTTACTTGTTTGTTTTAACTTTAAGTTATTAATTTATAATTTTAAAAGTCATTTTAAGAAATGTTAAAAATAAAATAACTCACTGTTTATACACGCGACTTGCTTATCTGTTGTTCCCTGCATTTTTAGATAAACAGTAGCATAAGTACATCAATTTTTTCATGCTTCCTCTTGGTAAGCTTGGTTTCTAGCCCATTAGAAAAAATATAATTCCAGGCTTGTCATTATCGGGGGAAAATTATATAATTCAGATTATTTGTTGGCATGCCATGAGATTCCTTTTGTAGTCCAAGCAATGGTCAAGCTATCTTCTAGAACATATTTAAGCAGCTAGTTTGATCCATTTGAAGTGACACTGGCTTCATGAATAAAAACTCTGCAGAAAACTATAAGGCAGCTACTGGACTGTACTCCCTTAGATCTTCATAAAAGATCTGTATGAATCTGCTAGCTATTTTGTCCTCATCATTTTTTTAGGCTATTGATTTAGAAGTGACCCAGCTTCAAATAAATCAAAACTCCTGTGAAGGAAATTATTAGCAGCTCTGGATCTGTTGTCCTGTATTCAGCGACATTAATTCATGGTAGATGTACTGCTAACTCTACAGTCAGCTAAAACCAACTGCTGCACCTTATCAAGTTGCAGTAAACTATTGAAACCAATTTTCAGCTGACCGTTCTTACAAAAATTATCCAGATTTTGCAGTTGGCCTAGTTGGTCACTGCTTAAAATATTAAAAACTCTTCTGACCAACTCTTACAAAACAGCAAGCAGAACTGTTCTTTTCAAAATCACTATCCAGACTGGCTGATATTTTTTATCAGCTCTTTTTATAAAATCATCTGAGGTGGTATAACAACACCTTAATTAAAAACAGAATTTTATTTTTATCTCTTTAATCTCTTGGAATCTATATACATGTTTTTACTTAGGGGATTTTTTAATAGATAAAAAATTTGTTTAATTAATTAAAAAAATTCCAAAAATAAGTATGGTGTTTTTACATTTCATAATCAGAATAATAATAATAATAATAATAATACAATATTTATATTTATTCAGACCTTTTTAAAATATTAATTTCATAATGAAATTTTACTTTAAGCATATTTATTTAACTCTTTATTTATTATGGTTTTATTTTATGAAATATTAAAAAAAAATCTACAAAAATTTATTCTATGTTTATTTCTACTTTTCCTTAATTTTACATATATATATGCACATACACTATATTAGTGTATGCTATGTAAGCCAACTGGTTACAATATATATATATATATGCACAGATATACATTTTATAATATACAATGAATATGTTCCAATTGACATTTAATAAAAATTTTAAAATGATTAAATTTTACATGTGTTTACTTTTCACATTGATATTTATGCATGCACAGACATGTGGCATAATAATTTCTGAATATATTAGAATTGTTATAGAATAAAAAAATATATTATCACTTAACTGATATAAATAACCTCAATTTAGGCTTACTTAAACATGTAGATATCATCTGTGCAGATAAATGCAGTACAATAATTGATTAACATATAAATAACATTCATCTTTCATATTTGAATTTATAAATAAAATAAAATTATTAAAAATAGTTTTCATAATTAATTCTATTTGAAAAATATGTGTATATAAAAATAATCAGAATCAGTTATTAAATTTAAGCCTACTTCTTTTTTTCTTTTCTTTTAAAAAAATAATATTAATCTTTGACAGGTTACAAAAGTTCTTTTTTAAATCAGGTTACTATTAACTAATTATAAATGTCTTTAAAAACATATACTTCAGAAAACTTTTCTTGTTGTTTTTTTTTTTTGCTCTAAAAGATTTTGGAATTTTAAAAGTATCTATGAATCAATCATTTTTATTCAAGCAAAAGTTAATTATTATTTTTTAAAATATATAAATTTTTAAATGTCATTTTCACTAATGAAATTATTTAAAATATCAGTTTCAATATATGTATATATCACTATCCCAGGTTGCTCTTGATCATAACATTTTAAAATTTAAAATATGAGTTGTAAAATATCATTATTACTAAAAAAATTATTTTAAATTTTGTCTTCATTATATATATATATTACTTATCAGATGAACTTGATATAATACATTTATTTGTTCTTTTCTGCATGTAGATACATCAGCATACATATAATTACTTCTTCAGCAAACTGAGATTTTTTTGATAAGCTGGTCTTGGTGAGAGTGGTTTATAGTCATATCAGGAAAAGTATTATTTAGGTAACTGCAGTGATTTCTTTTCTGCCCATGATTAAACATATTTTAGGCAAGCACTTGTCCACCTTAGTCTTATATCTTCATTGTACTTTTCTGTCTTGATCTGGAGTACTCTGCTAGCCAACTAACTTCTGCTACTACCAACACATCTCAAAACAATTAGTAGCCAAACTAAAACTAATCCTTTTATCAACTCTTTATATAATCATCTGAGGTGCCAAAAATTATAATCAGGTAAGTTGATAAAACCTAATTAAAACTGTTTTTAATTAAATACTGTTATTTTTTTTTTAATGTTTTCAAATCAACTTTGAAATTTTATCAAAAATCTGATTTACAAAAATTTCTACATAAAGAAATGTATACAAGCATTAATTAAAAGATTTTAAAGATAGGTAATAGAAATGTTTACACTTACCAGTAGACATTTTATCATAAAACATGCATGTTTTTTAATTTCAAAATCAGATTACAATATTAATATTTATTTAGCCCTTTTTAGCTGTTTACTTTATAATAAAATTCTATTTTAAATTCAAAATTATTTAACCTTATTTATCTAAGGAATTGTACAAAAATATTTGCAAATTGTTTGTCTGTATATGTTTCTACATTTCCTTTCAACTTTATATATATATATATATTTGTCCACACACACACTATGTTTTGTGTGTTGTGTAACAAAAATATTACAATTTATAGATATATTCCCATCTATTCTGACACATTTAATTCATATAATAATTTTTTTTTAAGAAAAATAAATATATAAATTAACAATAAATAGATTATTCTTGTCTATTTTTTTTAAATATTCCATTATAAAAAAAAATTAATATACATTTAAACTATATTACATCATTAACCCACAATAAGTACAATGAAGCTTTGTGTCATTTTAATAACTATAAAAAATATCTTATTCTGTTCTTAGGATATATATTTATTTTATAATTATAGTTTTAAATTCAATTTTATTTTTTATAAGCATTATTTACATAGATGTAAAAAACATTTGCATAAATAAAATTTAAATTAGACAGAAAAGAAATTAAATTATTTTTGTTTAATTAAGTCTAGTCAACTGCTTTCTTATAGTTAGTTATTATAATGAAATAAATTTGATTTTTATTGTTGTTGTCATTGGTTACAATAAATTTTACATTTATTTTAAATGGTAGTGAAAAATCTTTTTTTATGCAAATGTTGATTCAAATTTACAACAATTCAGATTACATGCAATACGAGATGTAGGAATATATAAAATTTAAACTATGCAAGCTAAATTCAGACTAATACCAAAATCAACATCTGTTCAATTTTAAAAATATTATGAAGTTAAGGCATTTGAAAATCAATAGCTGTATTACATATCAGTTGTAGCTCTAGTAGATTAAAAATCCTAATAAATATTTAAAATAAATAAAAATATTTTTTTTTCCAAATTTAATCATATTTACCAAGTTTCTCAAAATTCTTTTAACTTGATGATCAAATATAAAAATAAATGCAAAGTATATAATTTACAGAGTTTGTTTTATTATAAGAGATTTATTAATGCAATAGAATAATGTTTAGAATAAAATGATAAATATTAGTATTTACTTAAACCTGTTATTATCTTGAATTATGCTTGTCAAGTATTATTTTATTTTTTCATATTTTTCTCCCTGTTTTTTTTTAATAAAAAAACATTCATCAAATCTTTCAATATTATTAAAGTAGATATGTGAACAATAGAATTACTTTTATAAATAAAATAATTTTTCTAATAAAATTGCAATATTGTCATCTACATAAAAAATTGCTAACAGCTTTCAATATAAAAAATATATGAAATCTTTATATTTAATTAAATTTTATTTAAAACTATATATTCAAATAATAAAATTAATGTTACAAATATTAAACATCATTTTCCAATTAAAAAACAAAAAAGTAGTAAAGTTATTGGCAAAGGCCATTTTCTATCTGATGTCATGTATATTTTTGACAGCCTAATTTTTTTTTAAAAATCAAATATTATTCAAACAGAAGCTATATGTAAATATCACATTCATATTAAAAATATCTGTTTAATAATTTTGCAGAAAAAAAAATTTACAAATAAAAATACTTTTTGTCAATGTTAATGGAAAAAACTGTACAAATACAGAAGTGTATTATGTTTTCTATTACAAATTTCTCACTAATAGTGATGATCAGTCAATATATTTGGAAAAAATAAATATTAATTTAGAGCATCATTTTTAGTTGTTAATACAGTTAACTTTCTTCTTATTAAAAAATATCTAAACTAATACATTACAGATTAATCTTTGATAGAGAGTTTAATTGGTTTCCCAAAATGCCTTATAAATCAAAAATTTTACATAAAAAATAAGCAATTATAATGAGTTCTTATGGTAAAAAATTTAGTGTTATTTTAAATTCAAAATATATAAAAGCCTAATTAAATACTAATGCTTAAAATTTAAAAAAAAAATTGATAAAAAACATTTTACTAAATATATTATTATTAATACAAAAAAGAACAACCTGTGAGTAAATACATTGTAAGAAATATTTGAACAGCTATATTTTTTTAAAAATGTAATGATTTCTCAATTGTATATATATGACTGCAATCTGAATTTACATGTTTTGGCTATTTTCTTTAACAAATACTCCATATAGTATATTGATTTACCCAGTAGTGGCTCAAATGCAACCATATAATTAAAATAAAATAGTCCCTGATATTTTTATATGATTAATAAACTCTGATAATTTATTTGTTTAGTGGCTAAAATGATTTATCATAACTTTATACACCTGAAGATGAATATGGTATAATATATAATTAGAAAATTAAAGTGATGCAATTAAATTAAAAACTAAATAGAATATTATCAAAAAAATGACAACTAAAAAGTAATGAAATTTATATCATAATATAATACAAAAAGGCAAAAAGGAAAACAAAACAAAACTGTTCATAAGCAAAAAGATTATATAAGAAGCACTTAGTAGGTAGTATCCAGAAAATATTCATGAGAGTTGATTTCAATACTTGTATATCATATCAGGGTGACTCCATATCTCCAAAACTTGATTTTCTCAAAATATGAAAATAAAGATTGATTATGATGAATTAGAAGAAGTTAACAATTACAAATACCTTGGTCAGATTATTAATACAGATGGAAATATAATGGATAAAATTAATCATAGAATTAAACTAGGTTGGAGTGCTTTTGGTAGAAATAACTTGATACCAAAAGGAAATATGCCTGTGTGTTTGAAAAGGAAGGTTTTTAATAAATGTGCATTGCCAGTTTTTACTTATGGATCTGAGACTTGGACACTTAATAGAAGAGCAATACAGAGACTTCATACTCTCAAAGAAGTATAGAGAGATGCATGATGGGAGTAACAAGAAGGGATCGAAAACATAATGTATGTGTAAGAAATCAAACAGGTGTTACTGACCTCATTGAAAAAATTAAAAGACAGAAGTGAAGTTGGGCTGGACATATTGTTAGAAGAGATAATAATAGATGGACAATTGAAATTTTAAATTGGATTCCAAGAGATTGTAAAAGACACAGAAAGAGGCCACATGTGAAATGGATGAAATATAAAAGTATGCAGGGGTGATGTGGAGAAGAGAACCTAAAGATAGGAGAAGATGGATTGAACTTGGAGAAACTTTCATCCTGCAGTGGATTGATAATGGTTGTTGATGATGATGATGATGATGATGATATCATGTCAAAAAAGTAATAAATTTAATATTTATAATTATGAAAAAGTAAACAAATAATGGGGCAGCCAACCAAGAAAATAAAACATCATTAAACAGAATGTTTTATTTTGAGATGGTTTGTATTCTAATATTTTAAGTACTTGACAAAAACAAAATGAGCGAAAAATTCATGAAAATGTCATATAAAATATTTTCACTAGACATAGATGAAATAGAAAACTTTAATATTGATGGAAGCAATATAGAAGAATCTAGCAAGAATAAAGAGATTGCAATATTTAATAATAATTTTTAGAAAACAATGCAAACATTATTGCAGTGACATGGGCTGATAAACATGCTTTAATAAATGAGAATACTAAAGATCTGACTTTATTTGAAGAGCATAGAGTAGATGCAATTGAAAAAGCAAAATCTATAATACTAGGAAAGAAAACATCCAAATTCATCTATTTACAAAATCACAAATATTTGTGAAAAAACTTTAGTAAAATGATATAATTGGTAAAAATAAAATTCAGATGGTTTTTAAATTTCCACAAACATAATTCCCACATTAGATGATATTCAGATAATAGCCAGAGTGAATTATTTAGGGAATTCAATAACACATTACCAATTATTATATTTATTACTTATGTGTAAATAATAAAATTGTTATATGAATCATGTAATTAGAAGGAATTTGAAGCCAGACTTTCAAGCTCCCATTTGTCATCCATTCTATCTTATACAACTGATACATCTGATTACATACATGTGAAAAAGATAAATGATCTCCACTACATATATTTCATGCTGAATCAGCACTCATCAGTTAGTGCAGATCATCTCCCACATATATATTGAATTGCTAGTGAACAGCGATATGTTCATAATTTTTAAAAATAAAAATTATTAAAATAAAAAAAATCAATAAGTAGCTTAAAGAATTGTAAAACAAAAATTTAAAGAAATAAAAATCTCAGAGAATTATTCATCAAGAATGATTAAAGTAAATTTCATTAAAAGAATTATTCAAAGTAGTAAATAGCAATCTAATTTAAAAGAAACAGAAGTTTATTTAGAGAGTTTAAAGAGTTTTTTTATTAGTGCAGATCACCAAAGGGCAAAACACTATGCCATTTATTAGTATACGTTTTACTAGTGTAAAAAAAGAAAAAGAAGCAATTAGAAAGAGGGGAATCTAACTAAATAAAAGATTAAAATTAATGTTCTTTCTTGTCATGAATTTAAAAAAAAAGAGAAGGTGTGTATAAAAGTGAAATTCAGTTGAAATATAAAAAAAAGCATATAAATTTAAATTCACTCAGAGATTGCTCAGCCAATAAACAGAAGGATGAAATAATAACTATAATTTGCAATAAATGAAAACAATAGGAAGTAATACAAATCAATATTTTATCCAAAAGCTAGACTACTCTAAGTAGGTATGTAGATTAAAAAACAATGGAAATATAATTAATAAAATTTACAAATTAATTAGAAGTGATAAAAGAGACAATGAGAGGTAATCATATAAAAAGACTAAAAATCTATTCCTCATCACCCAGACTCTGATTTCTGATTTTGTTTCATATATTTGATTTGTGAGTTAATTAAAAGACATGCAATGCTAATTAGCCAATGGAGTATGAGGCCAGTCTCTGATCCTGGTCCATCAGAACACCAGAAGTCCTCCATTTAGAAATCATTTCCACATAATAATCTGAGCCATTAAGGATGTTTATCTCAATAAATGAAGGAAGTTAACCAAGAGCAAAAACCATTAGGAAGCCCAAAATTTAATCAGTTCATAACCAATTTAACAGAGATGAAGGGAGGAGCCATATTCCTGAAGTATAAGAGCAAAAATCCTAGGAAAATATGAACTTGCTTATTCCCATTCATAAACTGATGTTGATCTTGTCAAACATTAATAGCCACAGCAATTTTGAGTGCCTTCTGTAATTATCATACAAAGTGAAATTTAGTGCATGCATGTACATCAAATCTCTCATAATATATTTAGTTAAATACATATAAAGCTTTTCTTGAATAATCAGTATGCAGTTTCTAATATGTGTGCACATGAAATGTATAATTAGTTATATTATTATTATTATCATGTATTTATAAAAGTATGCTACAGTTTTATAATATTCCTTATGTTTTATTAAACGCTCACTATTATTTCAGTAATAGTTTTAACAAGGCTGTAAACCTTAGCAATGAGCGTCTGAAAAAATCGTCACTAGGGACCTCTGTAGGTCTTTAAACACATGCTTACGCTATGAAGAAAAGAGAGAATCCCTTCTTTACTTCGACCTACTTTTATATATAAATAGGTAAAGCAGAAGTGTTTTGATCTAAGAGTGTGAAGCTATTAAATACTTCACTAATTAAGTCCACAATTCTTATAATACATTAATACTCGCGAAATCTTACGATTTACTATGAGTTAATGAAAAGATCTTATAGTAAGAAATATATTACGATAATTTAAAGTTGTAATTATAAATTTTATTAAACGCTCACTATTATTTCAGTAATAGTTTTAACAAGGCTGTAAACCTTAGCAATGAGCGTCTGAAAGAATCGTCACTAGGGACCTCTGTAGGTCTTTAAAACACATGTATTATAAGAATTGTGGACTTAATTAGTGAAGTATTTAATAGCTTCACACTCTTAGATCAAAACACTTCTGCTTCACCTATTTATATATATAAATAGGTTGAAGTAAAGAAGGGATTCTCTCTTTTCTTCATAGTGTAAGCATGTGTTTTAAAGACCTACAGAGGTCCCTAGTGACGATTTTTTCAGACGCTCATTGCTAAGGTTTACAGCCTTGTTAAAACTATTACTGAAATAATAGTGAGCGTTTAATAAAATTTATAATTACAACTTTAAATTATCGTAATATATTTCTTACTATAAGATCTTTTCATTAACTTGTAGTAAATTGTAAGATTTCACGAGTATTAATGTATTATAAGAATTGTGGACTTAATTAGTGAAGTATTTAATAGCTTCACTCTCTTAGATCAAAACACTTCTGCTTCACCTATTTATATATAAAAGTAGGTCAAAGTAAAGAAGGGATTCTCTCTTTTCTTCATAGCGTAAGCATGTGTTTTAAAGACCTACAGAGGTCCCTAGTGACGATTTTTTCAGACGCTCATTGCTAAGGTTTACAGCCTTGTTAAAACTATTAATATTCCTTATGCTAAATATTTGACATCATTTTCTTTTATTATTAATTAAAAGTATTTTAAAATAAAGTGTTTGTTTGCTAATTATATTTTTGATCACTTCTCTTACCTGATATACTGCCACTAGTTGATCTATAATTAACAGCAGTCTTTAAGTGGCTTATTATAATTTACCTTTATATAAATAAACAAGAGAACTAGCAAAGGGTTAAAACAAGTACTAAATGTGTTTACCTGTTGTCAAGGCATGCTAACTATAGATTATTATTAGCTGGTGCCTGAGGGTTTACATCAAGCTAAATAAAATGCTTTAGATGGCATGAGGATTGAAATTTAGCAGTTGAGAAGTTTTATAGCCTAGAAATGTGGCCACAGGTTATATTTCTTATAGCTGTGGTCTGATTATAGATGCCATTGGTGATCTTTGTCTTCTGTATTTGACTTCTCCACTTGTCAGGTCAGTGTGCTGCAATTTGAAAGTGTGGCTTGAGTGGATTGAGATTTAATAATTTTTATTATTTATATAATGAGATTGATCGACATCCAGTTCAATTGGCTTTCCCAACATGGGTGCAGAACTGTCATAGGTTACTAGTAATTATAACATAATTAAAGGGGAAAAAAGAAAAAAAATTGAAAATGGAGTTGGAAGAAACATTAAATTGCATAATTGTAATTATGAAAGTGGTATACTATGTAGACAGAGAAGGGACTAAAATCAAACAAATTATAACAGGTCCAAATGAAAAGAAAGAACTTAAAAAATAGATATTTTAGGTATATTGAGGTATTGAGAATGGGATGAGACAGAAAGGACTAAGTGGTTTGAAGGTTGAGGGTAAAGAAGAAAAATCAAGCAGGGAAAATCAAAAGAAGCCACTGCATAAACAATAGTGGGATAAACTTGTAGGTGATAAAAATAAATAAATTAGCAATCAGACTATGAAAAAGGAGATAAAGTTGGTAAATAAAATGAAATATTTTGGAGAATGTAATAAGAGAAGGAGAAGTAAGATAGAGATTGTTTTGAAATTTAGATATATAGTAATTAGACTAATAATTTAAATGAAAATAAAAGAATGAATCAAATAAAATATTTTTATACATACACACAGGTTAATAAAAGCAAGTTAAATAAATGGTTTAAACTAATGTTGGTAAAGATTAATTAATATAAATAAATAAGATAAATGGAATCTAATAGTAAGTAAAACTCTGGAGAGTAGTATAAATTGTCCTTAGTAAGTGTGGAGTGTCAGATGGATTGGAGTTGAATGAAAGGGGGTGGAATGATAGAGTGAAGGCTGAGGGAAGAGTAATAATTGTAGGCAGTCTGTTGTATGAAAATAGTATCTTAATGGACTAACAAGAGGAACAATTCTCAGGATGAGGATCCAGAAGAGAAATTCCTGGGCCCATCCGTAGTCCCAATTTCATATTCTAAAATATGTGCAAAAGTTGCAAGTTAGTTCACAAGGCGAGGATCCAATAGAGAAAATGCTGGGCCCATCCAAAATTCACTGGGTGAAATACTCCCAATTCTTATTAAAATGTGCATACTGTGAACAACCAGAACAAGCCATGAATCAATTCTTTGGGGAGTAATCCCCATATCTCATCATAAGTATTGCAGTGCAAGCTAAATAAGTCAGTCTAGGAATCCTGTTATTTGAAGCAATATTTTTGTCCACTTTCTAGGATGTAGACCTATTGGAGCAAGTCATGGGCTCATCCAATCATCTGGTAAAAACCCAGCATAGAAAGTTTAATATAAATGTGTAAGTTAGTTTAAGTCAGGAATATCCTGCATCCACCTCAGTTAAAACCCCTGAACACACCAGAAAGATATATGTTGTTCATCATGGTCAACATGCAGAACCAATTATTGGAATCAACATTGTATAGCCTGGAAAAAAGAATAGTATAAGAAAGATCACCTTCAGCATTGCAGACATTGTAGCTGCTTCAAAAATGTATTGAACAAAAAATAGAAACCTAAATAAAATGTGATAATAATAATTAGTAATTACAGTGGAAAGTATCAGCAAATTGTTAGAGATAAAATGATCAAAATTATGCATTTTACACTCAAATGGGTGACAGTTTAATGTACCACTAGTGAACAGTATTACATGTTTATAATTTTTAAAAATAAAACTTATTAAATTTTAAAAAAATCAATAATTAGCTTAAAGAGTTGTAAAACAAAAATTTCAAGAAATAAAAACCTCATGGAATTATTATCAAAAATGATTGAAGTAAATTTCATTAAAAAAATTAGTGAAAATAGTAAATAGCAATTTAATTCAAAAGAATGTAAGAAATAGAAGTTTATTTAAATAGTTTAAAAAGTTTTTTTTATTAGTGCAAATCACCAAAAGGCAAAACACATCATTTATTAGTATAAGTTTTACTAGTGTAAAAAAAGGAAAAAAGCAATTAGAGAAGGGGTAAAATCTAACTAAATAAAAGAAGTTTTTTTCTTTTTTTCATATGTCATAGCATTGGCCGAGAGGTGAACCCACAACCGTCTGCAACCAGCTACTTGCTTGCAATATAGCTGCAATGACCTCTCAGCTAACAATGCTTGACTAAGAAGTTCTTTCTTGTCATGAATTTTTTTTAAAAAAAAGGAGGTGTGTGTGTGAAAAAGTGAAATTCGGTTGAAATATAAAAAGAGGGCATATAAATTTAAATTCACTCAGACATTGCTTGGCTGATAAACAGAAGGAGGAAATAATAACTATAATTTACAATAAATAAAAACAATGGGAAGTAATACAGAATGATATCTTATTCAAAAGCTAGATTAATCTAAGCAGTTATGCAGATTAAAAAAAATAATGAAAATATAATTAATAAAATTTACAAATTAATTAGGAGTGATAAAGGGGACAATGAGAGGGAATCTTATAAAAGGACTAAAAATCTATTCATCATCATTCAGACTCTGATTTCTGATTTTGGTTCACATATTTGATTCATAACTTAATACCATGCAGTGCTAAGCAGCCAATAGAGTATGAGGTCAGTCTCTTATCCTGGTCCTTCAGAACACCAGAAGTCCTCCATTTAGAGGTCATGCCCACATAATAATCTGAGCCAATAAGTATGTCTATCTCAATAAGTGAAAGAAGTTAGCTAAGAGAAAAAGCCATTAGGAAGCCCAAAATCTGAGTGGTTGGTAATCAATTTAACAGAAATGAAGAAAGAAACCATATTCCTGAAGTATAAGTGCCAAAATCCCAGGTAAATATGAACTTGCTTATTCCCATTCATAAACTGATGTTAACTTTGTTGAACATTAATAGCCACAACAATTTTGAGTGCCTTCTGTAATTATCATATAAAGTAAACTTTAGTATGTGCATGTACATTGAATCTCTCATAATATATTCAGTTAAATATATATAAGGTTTTTCTTAAATAATCATTATGCAGTTTTTAGTATGTGTGCATGTGTTATATTATTGTTATTATCATATATTTATAAATGTATGCTATAGTTTTATAATATTTCTTATGCTAAATATTTGACATCATTTTCTTTTATTAGTAATTAAAAATATTTTAAAATAAAGTTTGTTTGCTAATTATATTTTCATCTCTTCACTTACTGGGTATACCACTACTAGTTGATCTATAATTAAGAGCACGCCTTAAGTGGCTTTTTATAATTTACCTTGTTATAAATAAACAAGAGAGCTAGTAGAGAGTTAAAACCAAGTTTTATATGTGTTTACCTCTTGTCCAGGCATGCTAATTATAGATTATGATTACCTGTCACCTGAGGATTTGCCTTGAAATAAATAAAATGCTTTGGGTGGCAGGATCAGCTGAGTAGTTCTATAGCCTGTAAATGTGGCAACAGGTTATATTTTATAGCTGTTGTCTGGTTATAGATGCTGGTGGTGATAATTGCCTTCTGTATTTGACTTTTCCACTTGTCAGGTCAGTGTGCTGCAATTTAAAAATGTAGCTGGAGTAGATCGTGATTTAATATTTTTTTTAAAATTCATATAATCAGAGTAATCTATCTCCCACCTGGTTCCATATATATATATTAATAATTCAAACAAATATATTTAACACAGTATTCAAAATTAAATAATATATTCTTTACCAGAAGTACTTTCAATTGTTTCACTGACAATATTTATCAACTGTTAATACAAACATACAAAAAATAAAAACTTGCATTACCCATCATTCAATCCATTCAAATTTCCCACAATTCTGTTGTCTTTATATTAGCTGATTGTCTATTCATTAAACCACCTCTATTTCTAGATATCATCATTGCCTCTTTAATTTTATGTTTTTCACTACACCTTTCAATTTGAATAATTTTTATATCTCTATTATTAAATTTAAAACCATAATTACATGTTTTATTATGATCAAGTATAATTGATGGAGTATTCATATTTACCGAAGATATATTTCTTTCTGTACATATTTATATAATGTCTTATGATCATTATATCATTTTTGTAATGTATATTTGGTTTCCCCTATATATTTTATTCCACAACCACATTCCAACATATATATAACAGAACTTAATTCAAACTTAGAAATAAAAATACAGACATTTAATGGTTGTAGTTTATATATATATTGTAAAAGATTGATAAATCTACCTATAGTTTAAAAAATCATTTGTTGTTATTAAAAAAAAATCTCTTTGATTTGATGTTTATATATGGAATATTATTATTGTTTATGGTTATTAGTTATAGTTGTTTGGATTTATTATTTTCTTTATTTGTTGATGGTATATCGCTGTGAATATTTAATTATTATAGATAAATAAAGACATATAAATTGTTGATTATAAAAAATATTATTTTATTTGTAGTGATTATTAAAAAAATGCAATGTTATTATTTATGTATTTATATATATATTTTTAAAGCTGTCAAATAAATTTTCGATTTAATATTTTTTATATGATTGATATTTTTATTTATTTATTTTAAATGTTAATTGTTCAAAAGAAAACATATGTAACAATGGTTTTCAAAACTGCATTTTCTGGCACGTGGAGAAAAACAGCAGCAACAACAAAAGAGGCCATTTTTAAGTTAGTTATTAAAAAAACTGAAGGATAAAATTAGTTGTAATTTGTTTCTTTGGAATTTCCATTCTTGAGTATAACTGAATAAGATAAATTACTGTAGTAAACACATAAACCATGATCGGCTAATATATATATATATATATCACAGCCAGGGGGCTGCACCATTTCTTTTCTTTTATCCCATGGCAGTTTAAAAAGAAAAACTAGGCAAATTTCAACACATGAATTTCACCATGTCTGAATCCGAAATTTGATATAGCTATCTGGAATTTATAATGGTAAATCTAATTACAATCTGGAAGCAACTAAAATTAGTTAATATATTGGATTCAACATGTCAATTTTTTTTTTCAAGGAGAGAAATCTTTAAAAAAAAGTGAAATATATATGTGCATTTGGAAACCGATAATTTTCTCTAATGTGATATTTCTTTAATTTAACTTTGGTTAGAATGCATTCTAATATTAAAGAAATATAAAGGAATAAAAACAACGAAACAAGTTGACTTTTGAAAAGAAAAATGAACAAGTTTAACTTTAACAAAAGATAATAACTTTATTAATGTAAATGATATGTTTATATATATATTTTTGAGATCAATATTCTTTTTTTTTTACTTTTTTTTTTAATTAGAAAAATAAAACGTTTTATAAATATAGTTCTTTTCAATTTAAGTGTATTGTGTTTTTTTTTTTAAAAAAAAACAAAAAAAACAAATGTTTAACAAATGTCAAGATTAACACTTCAATATTAAAAATTTGTAAGTAAAGCTCTAAGTTTGGGTTGCATATGAGTTGTCATATATATATTAATAAGTAAAAGTTATATTTGCAAATTTTATTATAAAAAATTTCTATTATTTATATAACTTAATTTTTTTTTATATTATATATTTATTATCTATTTTATTAATTTACAATATTTTACCATTCAATTATTCACTTATCTATTTATCTATTTTCATTTTTTTTACTTCATATAGTAATTCTTATGCAGACTTTAAACAACAATTCAGATATTTGATGTATATAATATACTTTCATTTATTTTATTTTTTTTAAATTTTGAATATTTGGAAAATATAGATATAAATTTGTGTTTATATTAATGCATACTTGTTGAGCACAAATATGTCTTTATCTATTTAATATATATTCTTATTGCAAGTATATATGAATATTTTTTTTGTATTTGGGTTTGTATTTAAAAACTATTTAAAACACTGATAGTACCTAAAATCAAACCATAATATAGAAATAAAGGATGTACTCTTTGTTTTATAAGTAATGTCTTTGTAATTTATTTGGAAGAGTATTAATATTTTATTCTTTTTTTTTTTTAGAGCCAGAGTCATTATGAAGTTAATTGAATTCACAATTTAATGGAAAATAACTTTGTATTTCACTTATTGTTTAGTCTTTAGGTCACTTACACATATTATTGTTCATTGATATGTTTAGATATATATATAATTTTACTTATTTGATGTATATATTAGATTCAATAGAATTCCCTTTGTTTCTAATATATATTTTGTTAGTTAGTCATATCAACCTTGAGAATAAATTATAATGATAGGTCTTATTATTGCTTTCTGTAAGATTTTGGATTTATTTCATGTATAGCTAGTTGGAAGGGCATATAAACAATTTAGTTAAATATCACTGAGATAATTTTATCTTTCTTCATTTAAATTATACAATCTATTATATTTGGCTTTCTCAACAATTGGATTCATTTAGATTGTTAAGATCTTTCTTTATGTGTAAGATATGCTATATTTCTATTATTTAAATTGGATGATAAATACATTCTATTACATTTGGCACCATCAACATGCAGACATGATTAATTAGTCGTTTCTTTATATTTGATGCCTAAAGTGTGAGGTTTGATTCATTATGATTTGTTTGAGGATATAGCAATTGTGATTCCATTACATTTGGTTTTCCCAATGATTGGGCCATTTCAATTGTGGATAGGCATTCCATTCCATTTTGGAACCAACATTTGAAGCCTTCTTTCTTCATATGTGTATTTTTGTTTGAGAACATTTAGATTACATATATTCCATTACATTTGTCATCTAACATTTGGAGCATTATTTTCTTCTAATATATGGATGTTCCATTACATTTGACACTATAACATGGTCAGCATAATATGTTTGTATACATATGTTCCATTACAATATATATATATATATATATATAATCATTGCTCAGTTTATATTAAGATAGCAAATCATCAAACTTTAATGGACAGGCTTCAATCTACTCTGTCCTTTTCAAAGTATAAATACTATACTTGTATTTAAGTATGAATCATAATGATGAATATAAAATTAATATAGCACATATAAATAATACAAATTTTGATGTTGGCATCAGAAATCAGTTTAATATTAGTTTTGAATAGATAGGTAAAAATAATATAAATCTATATATCATAGATAATGAGAAAATTGATGAGGAACTGCAGAAAAAACTGTTTGTGTAAAAAAAATGATAAAAACATTTAAGAATACTCAAGTTAAGTCAGTGATGATTGAAAATTTAATATTAGTATTTTAATGGTATGATATGGTGACATAAATATGAGATAGGTATAGAGTTGATTTGAAAACTTCTACATTTATAATCCAAAATGTGAGACTTATATGAGGAATCTACAATTTATGTGGCCCTCAAACTACAGATACTCTATTAATATTTATGGAATTTGTAATTTAAGACTATAGAATTATGTTTGATGACAATAATGTCATATGAATTAGTATGAAAACCTATTTCCCTCACCTACACTATCACAATCTGAATTTATTTGGTTAGTAAATATTGCTAGCTCTTATAATTAAATCTACTTGGTAATTAATTGGTGTTCAATTGTAAAGACCTATCTGAGTAATATAAACTGAAATAACTAAAGCTAGAAATTTAATTTATTAAATATTTTATTTACATTGGTAGCCAGAATGTAGGTCATGAAATTGCATATTAAAGCAACATTCAATTAAAATAACTTATGCTTGTATCTAAACTATGAGAGGTATTAAACAAACAGCTTAGCCAGAATTTCAGAAATGTATCAACCCAGCTTAATTTTACTGATAATAATTTAATGCTGAAACCATTAACTTATTATGGTCTAGGTTAGGGAATAAACATAAATAAGTTATCGTGTTAAGTATCATTCAATAATTATTTATTCTTTTGTAATTCAAGTCAGCTTCCTTCCATTTGAATATGTAAATGTGACTGTGTACTTTATATAACACTATACATACATTTATTCTTGTATATAACATAAGTTAAATAAAATTAAAAATAAAACTTGAAGACATCACTGAAACATTTAGCATTCAATTAATCACTGTACTGGTAAAGTTATCAAGTTAATATTAGAATTTGTAGATATCCAAAATGAGATGATAGTAGCACTAACAATTTGATTATAATTCTTAGAATAATTCACTATAATTTATCGAACAGTGGTTTTGTGCTGTGCCTCTCATATATTCGTTAGGTAATTTGTAGTTGTGTAATTTACTTTCATTACATATATAGATGTATGTAAAGTTAAATTATAATAAACACTGATTCCTGTATTACCTAATAAGTATGTAGTATCACAACTATAGTTATACATCTATTTGCTATGTTATCCACAAACATCATAATAGAGATGTTGGAATTCCAACATGTGCAAGGTAAGGATGTTTCCAGCAGGATATAATAAGCTATTACATATGGTAGATGGTGTTATGGTCTCATGACAAAAGTAATTATATTTGATGTTCTATATTTTATTATTTTCTTCTAATGAATGATCCTTATGGTAGTTGTTTAAAATTAACTTGTTTTCTTCTATAAAATTGGTATTTTATTTTATCTCTAGTGACTAACACTTTACTCCTAATATATGTAAGATTATTTCATTTCACATGCATATATTCCAAATTTAAACAGCAATTTCAGGGAATATTTTTCTAAAAACAAAATAAATTTATGGTGGATTGGAAGTTGTGGTTTTATTTATTAGATGAATTTAATTTAAATCCATGGCTCTTAGGAAACACATATCAATGTATTTGAATCTAGAAATCCATTTTTATTGTCTTTTTCTAACTGGTTTTACAAATATGAACATTTCAATAAATAAAATATACTACTCTGACACCCCTCTGAGGAGTTCCAAAGCACGAAACCATGGTCAGGGATTTGGGGAGGGGTTCCTGACAGAGATATTTTAAGTGCTGTCTCTGGCTAAGCATTTATCATAAAGCTTGTAGAGGAATTGGCAATCCTTATTGTTTATAACTTACAAGCTTAAGAGATAGGGTCATGTGGTATATGACTGTTATTTTGACTAATTAAAATATAGTTTCTTCTTTATCAATGAGTATGCATGTAAATTCTCTCAAACAATAAAAGTATCCAGTGAAGTTAATAAAATAGTTTTATTTTTAATCCAACTTATCGATCTATTATTTTTATTTAAAAAATGTTTTTTTAAATTTTCTTTCTTTTTTCTATCAATTTTTTCCCATGGATTTCATTCAATTGTTGCTTTAAACAATTGACATAATAATGTTTATATATTACTAAATATACTCGCACATATATGTATATAAAGTATTTCGCATGAAGCATGACGTGCATTAATCATTCATTAATGTTATTTTAACAACATAATTTCCTAAAATTAAAGTATTTTCATTTTTTTCTTTTCTATAAATGATTTTAAATATAGTGTGATCACAAGTTTAGATTGTTATTGACATTTACCATATTAAATATTCATACTAACTACAGTCTGATAATCCTTCTTTGATTTTAAATTTGAAATACTTTTAAACAAAATAAGTAAAAAAATGGTTAAGATATTAATTAAAATTTTGTGATATGTGTCATGTTTTTCCAGATGCAGTAGAGTTATCAATTGTCAGTTTTTTAAAAAAATATTATTTTTATATAACCCTATTTTGAAGAAACCTTCTCATGGGTACAAATTCCTCCACTAAAAAAAAATAAAATCTAAATGTGTCCTAAATTTCACCTAAATGTATTTTCAAGTTTAATGGTGAAATCTGAAATTGCATTCCTATTACACTGACAAGGTTTCTAGTTATGTTTTTTTAATCACTATTTCTACAAGCAGCAATTGTATCATTACTCATGAAAATTATTTGATTATTAAGAATTGACTCATGTTCTAACAAAGTTTGAGGTATGAAGGTGAATGGACTTTGTAAGAATGCACTTGCCTGTTGGTTGATCACATCAAAAGAATATGCCTGTCTGCTAGACTGATTAATGTGATATAACCTTTTTCCAAACTAAAATAATTGAAACATACAATGAGAAGTAATAACAATAATACAATGATACAATATCACTAGAAATTTAATAATTTGATTCCTCTTTGAGATGTACAACATATCTGTGAAGCACACAAGCAACAAATATACTCAATTTATTTGACAATAAATATAAAAAACTTTATAACACAAAATATCCTACCATGAACTTTGAACTTTGGCTCAAAGGGAATCTCATGAGGCAAAATGTTCATCTATTACATTCACCTAGTTTCTTCACCTACAACTTCTGAGTGAAAATTATCCCCATATTGAAAGTATACTCAAGAAAATTTTAGTCAACACCTTTCACATAATGTTTTATGATTATTATGTATGTAGAGAAAATGATAATAAGACAATTTATGAGCCATAATACTTGTATGTTCATTCATTTTATAAGCCTTCTCCTGTTTGGATGGGATCTTCTAAAATGCTTGTCACCTTTCTGACAACCAGTATCTTCTTTGATACAATTTCTAAATGCATATACCTTATAAAATTTTGAAGATTTTTTAGATCTTGTTTGAAATCAGTGTTGATTGTAAGATAACCAGAATATGTATTAGTTAGTAAATGCCTGGGCATCTGAAGTAGAGTTATACTTACCAAAGTGATATTCTTAATTTCTAAAATAAGCTTTGATATGTTGCATTATGCAATTTTCATTTTTTGTCATCAATGCACATTTGGGGCTCTTAACTTCTGTGATATCATGGATGACTAGATGGTTTATGAAATCCCTTTTCAACCAATTAATCACGTCATGTGTGCTTCATTGTGGTTATTGTTCAAGGTTTTACAAGTTTCATTCTATGGATACCTTCGAAACATTGTAAGCTAAAACTATATCATATGATTCAACTGCTCTTTTAATGATTAATATTTTCAGAAATATTATTGAGTATTCCTTCAAGTTTACATCAGATTGTGCACCACCTAATTTCACAACTATGATAAGAATATTTAAAAAAATTTCCATGACGTGGTTCAGGTTTATGTTCAGTTACTATGGGTTTTTATTCCTGCTATTTTATTTTTCATATCTAAAATATTATCAGTAAAATTCTCTTTCTGCATTGTTAAACCATTTTTAACCTCTTATAAGATGACTTTGTTATTGTTCTGTAACTTGTCACACATGGCTTTCTCACCTTTTAGTGATATTCTCCACTTCTTCCTACTTCAAATACTATCAATTATCTATGCTTTTCTATTGTCTATACTTATCCTGTGTAATTCTTCAATAGTGTTTTATCTTTTTTTCTGACTTACCCTACCTCTTTACTATTTCCTTATGTTTTGCAATGGATCTTATCTTAATATCCTCAACCTTCACTTGCATGCAAGTCATTTCACGATGGATCTTAACTTTGAAATTATATTTGGTTTTCTCAATTTTGCTGATCCTTTCTATCACTTTCTCATACTCTATTTGAATCATATTGACTTTAACATTTATGACTCTAAAGCCCCTGTTAAATTTCTCTTGAGTTAAATCCAACTTCTCCTCTAACCTCTTAATTTTTTTTCTCATCTCTTTAAAAACTTTGCACTATATCTATTATCCAACTCCTTCAATTCAATTTCTAAATCCTGTTTAAATTGTTTGAACAATGTGTCAGATGTATTGAACCTTATATTAACTCTTCAAATCTCTAAAGTCTATATTTTGCTTTTCAAATTTCTCATCAAAACTTTTACTTAATTTTGTTTTTTGTTCTTTCATTTTCTTATCTAGTCCTTCAAATCTCTTATCACAATCAATTCTGGACCTTACTATATCATTTTTTACTTTTATTTTTTGCTTTTCAAAATTTTTATCTAAATGTATTTTCTGCTCTTCAAATTTTTTGTCCAATTCAATTTTCTGCTCTTCAATTTTTTTTATCAAAATCTATTCTTAATTCTGTAATTGACTGAAAATCATTTTTATGATATTTAGACTTGCAGCCCTAGGCTCTACTTTTTGATCCTTGGCTTACATAGTGACACTTGAAAACATTTTAGAAATGAAATTACTTACTCATGGTTGCATACAATGTGCAAGATTCTAATGTGAATGACTACTATTTTATAATCAACAAAATGTATGTGTAAGACTTATCTCTTCACTTCCTATAATAAAATGCTTATGTAAGTAAATAAGAGTTTGTTGTTGACATCTGACTCTGGACATTTTATCAATTTAAAAAAATCATGACATCCGGCATATTAAAACATGCATATCCCATTTTCATAATAATGATGCTGTTTATTGCATTATTAAAATAGCCAATGATACCCCATAAATAGAGTACTTATTCCCTAAAAATTGTTTTGTCTAAAGTACTGAATGTGGATTATGCTAATTTTGGGTATTGTAATTTCTATTCATAGTCACACAGTTGGGTGTCAAAAATTGTAATGGTATGATTTGGGAAAGTAGATATGAGATGGGTGTAGAGTTGATTTGAAAACATCTACCTCACGTGTACTCCAAAATAATAGATCTATATGAGGGATCTATAATTTATGTGGCCCATGAGATAGAGACTCAATAATATTTACAGAACTCTAATTTAAGACTATAGAGTTATGCTTGATGGCAATAACATCATATGCATATGTATGAAAACATAATTCCCTCACTCACACTATCACAATCTGAATTTATTTGGTTAATAAATATTACTAGCTATTATAACTAAATTTACTATTGGTGAATAGTTCTAGTCATATAAATTGGTATTCAATTGTATAGATATATCTGAGTAATATAAACAGAAATAACTAAAACTAGAA
The DNA here is from genome assembly GCA_028023455.1 of Epiperipatus broadwayi. Taxonomy (NCBI): domain Eukaryota; kingdom Metazoa; phylum Onychophora; class Udeonychophora; order Euonychophora; family Peripatidae; genus Epiperipatus; species Epiperipatus broadwayi. Next base: position 107,221 of record JAQFVV010012676.1, on the reverse strand, counting down.
TTTTAATTTAATAAATAAATATTTTATTTACATTGGTAACCAGAATATAGATTATGAAATTGCACAATAAAATAATATTGGTTTAAAATAACTAGAATGCATATATTTACACTATGGGTGATGTCAAATAAAGTTTTTATCCAGAATTAAAGGAAAGTACAGGTCCAGCTTAATTTTGCTAATAATAATTTACTGCCAAAACCATTAACTTATTATGGTCTATATTAAGGATTAAACCTAAATAAGTTATCTTGGTAAGTATCATTCAATAATTATTTATTCATTTGTAGTTCAAGTCAGTTTCCTTTAATTGAATATGTAAATATGATTGTAAACTTTATATAACCCTATACATAAAACAATTCTTTAGTTCTTGGAATAATTTAATACAATTTATACAAAAGTTGTTTTTTGCCTTGATTCTTTTATATATTTGTTAGGTAACTGATAATTATGTAATTTACTTTCATTACATATATAGATATATCCAAAGATAAATCATAATAAACACTGATTCCTGTTTTCTAATAAGCTTGTAGTATTATAATTCCTTTTAATATCAGCTATAGGTATCCATATATTTACTATGTTATCGACAAACATCTGTATTTTGGTGTCTTCCTCTAGTGATTGATCCTTAAGATATTTATCTACAATTAACTTGACTTTTTCTATAAAATTATCATTTTATTTTATCTATAGTGACTAACACTTTACTCCTAATATGTGCACGATTATTTTGTTTCACATGGGTATATTCCAAATTTGAACAGCAATTTGAAGGAATATTTTACTAAAAGTAAAATAAATTTATAGTCTGCTGGAAGTTGTGATTTTATTTATTAGATAAATTTAATTTAAATCCATGGTCATTAGGAAACAGAGGTCAACATGTTTGAATCTAGCAATCCATTTTTATTGTTCTTTTTCTAACCGGTTTCACAAATACAAACATTTCAGTAAATAGAATACATTAATTAAAATGTAGTTTCTTCTAGGTAGTTTATCAAAGATTATGTGTGTAGATTTTCTCAAACAATAAAAGTATCCAGAGAAGTTTGTAAAAGAATTTATTTTTTAATTCAACTTATCGATCTGTTATTTTTATTTAAAATATATATATTTGTTTAAAATTTTTTTTTTCTTGTTGCTATCAATTTTCTCTCATGGATTTAATTCAATTGTTGCTTTAAATAATTGACGTAATAATTTTTATATAACATTAATATACCCACATACATATACATATAAATTATTACACTAGCATAACATGTATTGATCATTCATTAATGTTATTTTAACAACACAATTTCCCTAAAATTAAAGCGTTTTCATTTTCTTCTTTTCTATTAGTGATTTCAAATACATTGTAATCGAAGTTAAATTGTTATTAAAAATTACTGTATTAAACATTTGTACTAACTACATTCTGATAATCCTTCATTGATTTAAAATTTGAATTATTTCCATATAAAATAAGTCATAAAAATACGGTTGTGATATTAAGTAAAATCTTGTGGTAGATGTCATGTTTTGCGAGATGAAGTAGAGAGTTATTAATTGGCAGTTTTAGCAATTATTATTTCAGGATGAAATAACAAGTTGACATCTAATAAAATTTTTAAATACTATACTTATATAACCCTATTTTTAAGGAACCTCTTAATGAGTACAATATCAAAGACTGAAGAAGAAATTAAACAAATTTAGAAATTATGAAAGCATTCAAATTAGATTCTATGATAAAATAACTGTGGTTGAAGTTGAAAATAAAAACAGAATTTCTCAAAAAGTCTAATATGTTAATAATTAAATGTATGAAATTGTATAAGGAGTTTTTAATGCCCATAATACTTATAATTTTATTATATACAAAAAAATATTATTAATATTATTAAAAGTCCATATAATTTCAATGACGTGCATACAACAATATATCTTTTTAAAATAATTACAATCTTCTTACACCTTTTAAGCAAAAAAATATTTATTATTGTAATTACAGTTTTGACTGTTCCTCACAGTCTTTTTCAGATCTACAAAAATTTAAATATTATAACAATACAACCAAAACTTATATATACATCAATAAATTAACAATCAATTTATACATATAATAACACTCTTAAATCCTATACATCGTTTATTACATTATATTACTAAATTACTCAATCCTTAAATGCTTTAAAAATTTTAAATTAATTTTTAATTCTTTAATATTTTATATTTTCTGTTTATACATTTTAAAATATACTATTACACCATAATACGTCCTTCCTATAAAATTTTAAAAAAAATAGTAAATCTTAATTTTTATACATTATTTATTATATTACATTTCTTAATTCTTTAACTTTTTAACTTTAAATATTATAAAATCTCATCCCTTAATAATTATAATTTAAACATCTTTTCTTTTATATATATTAAATACATTTTTCTCCAAACATACAAATCCTTATTTTTATTTTATTCCTAAACCATATTCAATTCTTAAATTTTATATTTTAAAAATTTTTAAAAACCTTTATTTCTCTATTACTTATATACCTATTAAATTAATATTCTTTACTCATACGAAATTATTAACATTTCTAAATATATATCTGACTTTATTCATCATCTTACATACTCATATAACATTATAATCATTACAATATCTTTACTCGTTATCAATTCCTACTACCATAAATTTATTTTTATATTTTTATTTCTATTACTTAAATTATTTAAATAAAATAATAGTTTTTACTTCACCTTTGATTAGTAATTAATTGAGATTGTGCTTTACGCAAAAAAGTGAAGCTTGTCTAAATCTTACAAAGTTATATGGCTTAGTGCTTTCCATATTCTTCGAGCACCAAAATACAAATGGCCATATGTTTGAACCCACTATAGCAAGGGCACTGTGCACTGAATGCAATGATGTGAAACGAAAAATCAAAGAGGCATGTTTTATTGCAAATGATAATTATGCAATTAACCGGAAAGAATCATGCTTTACAATCTCCAGAAAATGGTCATTATAAAATTTGCATAAAATTTTACATAAATCACAACTAAACTTCAGTTAAAAGTAGGCTATGATTATGGAGACTCAAGGTCTCCGAAAGCACTAAGCCATATAACTTTAGAAGATTTAGACAAGCTTCACTTTTTTGCATAAAGCGCAATCTCACTTAATTAAATTATTTAATTAATCTTTTACCTCATTCTATTTTTCTACTTTTTTCTTTCTACCATTTTATTTCACTAACCCACCAACCTTCCAACTTCCTTTTTCACTTTCTTTAATACAACTCCCTCTATTTTCTATTTAAACAAATTTAAAACATTTTATTTTAATTCTATATTATATTTATTTCCTTCACCCTCCTCTCACACCAACATTTTACCCCCCCCCCCATTTCTATTAATAGTGGGTTTTATTTTCTTTATTAATAATGCCTCCTTTATCTTTCTATCCCTTCTACCATCTGCATAATTAATCATCCTAATATTATCCATTTCTAATATTGTAAGGATTAAAATATTAAATGAGTATATAAGGTGACGAATAAGGTCAGGTATATATTTAGAAACATTAATAATTTGGTATGCGTGAGGAATATTAATTTAATAAATATATAAGTAATAGAGGAATAAAGGTTTTTAAAAAAATTTTTAAATATAAAATTTAAAATTTAAGAATTACATATAGTTTAGGAATAAAATAAAAAATAAAAATAAAAATTTGTATGTATGGAGAAAAATGTATTTTATATATATATATAAGGTATTTAAATTATAATTATTAAAGGATGTGAAGATTTTATAAGATTTAAAGTTAAATCTTATAAATTAAAAAAGTGTAATATAATAAATAATGTATAAAATTTAAAATTTATGTATTTTTTAAAAAATTTTATAGGGAGAAGGTATTATGGTGTATATATATATTGTACTGGTCAAAATATGTTTATCCATCTAACATGAGCTGGAACTCACAAAATGTACTTCAAACCCAGTCAAGCCTGAGATTTAGGCCAGAGACCAGCCTGGATTCGAACCCACTCTCTAAGCCCCAGATCAAACACCTAATGGATAACATAATGATGGCACACAAGAATTAATTTTAAATCCGGCCAACTAGCAAAGCTGAGCAAAACAATGAGACATCTATTAACTATGACTAAACTAAAATATATATAAGCATGGCTGTAATATGTGGAAGTGGAGAAAAAGGAATTTGAACTACTCAAATAAGTTAGACACTAAAAACATAGTTTAATATACTGACAAATTATTATACATTTATAAATTAATTATATACATTAGTGTGTGCGTGAATGAGCAAGCGGTCTACCAAACGATAAAGGATTACCTAGTGTCATTCATGCTATTATTTCTCATATGCTCTTTATTAGCTAAAAATATATATTATAAATAAGCACACATCTTTGTTGGGTCCAATATTAAGATGACAATCAATTATTAGAAAGAAGTTGCATATTATTGTTAATAACGCTTTGATTTATGATTCTGAAACATGGCAACTAACCTATATATTTAGGAGCATTCCAAAATTCATTATACATATGATAAAAACTATTTTCACACCATTGAGGTCGTGAAAATAACAAAATACATTTGAAAGATTATATTTGAATCTATGACAAAATATTTAATGAAAAATTATTTTAACAATAGTAAGACAAACACTTTACTTTCCCCAAGGCATGTACTCTTAAATAGATATATAAATTATGATGGTGGGATTGTATATTGAAACAGTAAGGTCTGCTTTGCAGATCTTTGTTTCACCTTTTCTTACCTATTTCCTACCCTCATACCTTAGTTTGAACCCCAATCTATTGTAGTGTGTATGCAATACGCTTATATACTGAAAATCCCACCTAATTTTAAACCACGAGTACAATGCTCGTATTATATATAAGTATAATTCATGCCCAAATAAATAAAATATTATAGATTATGTATATGTTCACATAATTTAGATTTATTTAAAAGTAGGTTATATAGGTCATAATTGTGCACACACTATGATATGCATTTTAAAACTTATATCAAAATTATAAATTGTTAATTAAAATTATTTTGTTTGAATCTATTTACAAAAATATATTACAGTCGTAATATATTTTTGATTTAAAATAAAATTCATATTCATTTCGTAAATAGATTCAAGTATTGCAAATTAAAAAGTAAAATCATTTTCCTTTAATTTAATAAAAGTCATTCCAAATATTTCTGTTAAAATAAATGAGGGACAATAGTTTAATTATTTAATGTTATAGAAGCTTATCTAAAAATACAGCAGATGTCCATTTAAGGTTTTCTTTAATTAGTAAAAGTAAATTTTAATTAAATCTAGTTTGTAATTCGAATGTTGACAAGGAAATTAACAATAGAAATTAATTAAAATTTTGTTGAATTCCTTTAGACATTTGGGGTTTAATTACAGCTGATAAGTCTGATATATTTTTGTAATGCTCCAGGGCAGTTCTATTGTTCAATTCCATTATAAAAGGAAGGGTTTTCTTTTGTTCTCTATTCTGGTGTTTCTAATGAAATGATTCTAGTCATTTTCTATTGAAAATATTCTAGTAAAATATTCTTCAAAATATATTTTCCTGAGATTTTAGCTACATGCGTGCGAACTTATATTTGAAGCCAAGTTTTCATCTCCAAATTAATTCACCATGTTTACCACACAAATTGCTAACCTTGACATGTTGGAGTAGAGCCGGCATGCAGGCTATTTCCCTCAGGAATGGCCGGCGGCTGCTCTAGACCATCAGAAGCTATCACGTAAGAAAGCCCAGAACTGCTGCTGCTGCCAAAAATATGAACAATTCCAGATTTTGCTGCTGAGTTATATAAAACCTGCCAACCATCAATCTACCTGCAAATGCTTTTCCAGAGGTAACCCCAAATTAATCCAAGAGCTCTTGTGATTCCTAACTAACATGCTATAGCTATTTTAAATTGTTTTCTTTTATTTCACTTGACTTATTATGTACTTCTTTAATGTGTTGTAATATAATCAACAGTTTTGCTCTCTATCCTTGGGTTAATATTTTCGATTTATTAAGCTTTCTTTTATTTTATTATGATAATGTGTCAGAATCATCTTTGACTGAGTGAATTATTCCCTTTGTTGAAAGAAAGATGGTGCTATTAAGGCATATTTTAAATTTATAATAATTCCCAATTTTATTATCTTGCAAATCACTTGTTCGAGAGCGATTCTAATCTTTTTTAATATATATAATAATCACATAGTTTAAAATCTACATGTTATTGATTTTAACCTAATATGAGAGTATGTGCAAGGTCAATGATTTTTATGCGTCCCCAAATGCATGATTGCGTAAATAAACCTATGCTTTCTTTTCACACCCACAAGCATGCATTTTCCTATTTTTAAATACTGTGTTTTGCTTTAATTACAAAGTTCATCATTGACATCGAGAATGTGCAGACACTTTTAAATAAATTTCTGGGAATTTTATTGGGCATTTTTCTTAATCCAAGTAAAACCCATTTAGTATGTTTTATATAGACTAGTCTAGTATTGCTGGTAAATGAATTGGTTGTTGAGACCGCTTTGTTTTGCTTTTCCAAGGATTTTTACATGGCCAAGTCCATTCTCTTCACCCCCTGTGGTTCCCAGGCAGAGTGTGTACTCAAATGTCATACCTGGGAATTAAATGCAGTCATCACCCAGTCACTAAGTTCCGGCTGTTCATGACAACCCTTTCCTATGGGTTAGCGGTGAGCTGCCCTCCATAGTCATTCCAAATATTCACTATTGTTTTATTTATATATTTATTTTTACAAAGCATCCATGACTTAAACATGTCACACCCTCCATCCTTTAATAAATTCATTCCTAGCAATACTGACCTCCCATCTGCTTTAATTATTATTATCAAATAAATGTCTTGATCACATCCCCACTTAATTGCTTAGTAAGCTTTTGTCCGTGCTATTCTCGAAATCAATAAATATTTTATAACACTTAATTTTCAAATATTTTATTAAACTTTTATAATTACTCAAAGCACCTCGCACATATTCCTATCTTTTTAAGCACATTATTGTTATACTATTAGCCCGAGGGATAGAATATATAATTTTGCTTTAAAACCATTTTGTAATTTATTGGAATGTCATGCCAACAATTATTTAATACACATCCCTGTCTCATATAAGCAGACAGTGATGTTATATATATATTTCTATATAAATAAATTTTGAAATCATTTAAAACTAATTTTGATCTTTTATTTTATTGATTCCTATCACTGTCTCAGTCTATATATCTATTTTCTATGTTTCTTTTGTACATCCATAGACGTTAATTAGCAACCCAAACTTATCTTAGTATAGAGTCTTTTTGTTTCTCCCTGACCACCAGGCACCGGTAAAAGGTTATAGTAGTAGTAGCATCAGATGCGTTATCACGTATATGGCACTGTGAAATTTAGACTTTAGATTCGAACTTAGTATATCTAGAAAGCAACCCCTCCTAGAATGTTCAGTTTCGTGTTTGGGGTTTGAATTCTGCAGTGTGTTAGTGAGATAGATGATTCTGACTGTTACAATATGATTAAAATAAATTTAATCAATAAAATGAGAAGTAGTTTGCATTTATATATATTTTTAAACAGAGCGCAATTTCATTATTATTACGGCACTAAAACTAGGTCATAAGCAAAAGAAATAATAATAATACGAAGTATGCATGGTACTGACATAATAGCCAAAAATAACTAAGAAGAGATGGTCATGCTTCTGGATGAGAATGAAGTCTAAGCCCCCTTCTTGGGTAATGCTTAGAGAAAAGTGGATAGGCATGGCATGGCCCAGAATTTTGCTGGTATAACCAATGTGACAGGCCTTTTAACTATGAATCGAATATACATAGCGTGTGCCAAACTTATGGGATCACTGCCAGAGGCATTTTATATGAAATAAATGTGATTCCGGATAGTTCAATTATTTACGGAATGAGATATGAGAAGAAATCTATGGGTTTGAACTTGTCACAACCCCCAGATTAGAAAACTAGAGCACATAATATATCTATATATGAAGATAGCCAAATGTCAGTAATGTAGTAATGATACATGTCACTTATGACATTGAATAAATTTTACTGCTTTAAAATAAATGACCCTTGTTTGAGTACTATAATTCAGACAATAATACGCTATGCAGTTATATATATAGAGAGAGAAATTTCATTTATTAAAATATACTTGAAGATTTTATTTAGCAAAAGAAACATTAAGATTTACCCCCATCCCTTTTCTGCTATTTAAAATAAATCAATCCCATATTCATGGTTTTTATAGTAACTGGAATATTTAAGCTTATATTTTAATGGTAAATATAGAAAATAATTAATGGGTTACTCTTTCAGAATTTAATAAAAAAAAAACATATTAAAAGATTCCAAGCGTTAATTAGCTTAAGTTCTGGATTTACCCCAGGTAGAAAATTCAGAGTTAAATATATTTTTATAATAAATCAACATAAATAAAATGTTAACTCATAAAAACAATCTGGCAAGTGTATTAATTAATAATGCATTGTTTTAAATGGATGTTAAAAATCTTAATTCATGAAGGTTTACTTAAAAGAAAGAAAAGATTTTGGAAATTTGACTCGTCAGATTGCATTAAGATTGGCATATTAATAACTAAAATAGACATATAAAATCATGTAATAAATAACTGTAAATAAATGATTGACCACACCAAAGTTAAAGAAAGTTAAGAGCATATGAGAGAGAATTAAATAAAATAAATTACTTAAGAGCAAATTACATATTAAAACAAAAAATAAAGTTAAATACATTAGAAGACATATTGATAGATGAGTTAGGCTAGATTTAGTTTGAAGTGATGGCTTGAAAAGTTACCTGGCAATTTTAAAAGTCCAATTTAAAATATTGCATGTGCATGGCAATTGAAATGAAAGTTCTTCGGTGGCAACACGCTTCTATTAGCATTCTAAAATTTTCCAGTCAGGCTCTTACTTCATTACTATGGGTGTATGATATAACAGCAGTGGAAGATGACCCACAAAGATAGGGAAAAGCTTTTGACTACATCATTTTTAGATTTCAAAACAAAGTGGTGTCTAGCAGCAATCAGTTCTCTCAACAATATCTCATCTAATCTGTGACTCAAAATTCAGCCATTTTATACTTTTTCTTTATCGATTGTTTTTTGAAGATGCCACAATAAGATAATGTCCAAAAATAAATTAAAATCTATTTCCAGATTAGAAATAGATTTGATAACATGTTTATAACAAAAGTATCTTTAATCTTAATCCCATTTTATTTTAAGTAAAACTTTAATTAAAATACCTACCCCAGATTAAAACAATATTATTTCCACCCTTTAATTATTTTTAGACAAGTTTAAAAGAAAAAAAATACTTTAAAAAGAAAAAGTTGTACAAATGACATATAATAAAATATTTACAAAAAAAAATCAATATTTTGTTAGTATTTTGCTCCTATATATTATAATGGGATTTGCCATTTTCCATATGTATTTTACGCACATATGTAGTCTAGTACGATTGTGTGTATGTATATATAACGATACACGTATATGCATAATAGTTTAAAAGAATATTTATTCTTAAATTATTCCATTTTATTGCCCCAGCATATTTATGACCATCAATTTATGACCTCAAGTGCCAATCCCATATTTCTATAAGAATTATGCTGGGAGAACTGGAATACCAATATGAAAATGCCCCTGGACTAGCTCTGCTCAGGGCTGGTGGTAAAATTTACCGGCAGTAGATCTAACTCTCTCTTTTTTTTATTTAAAAAAAAAAACTCATAACATAAAAACAAAACAAAAAAAACCATTCATTGTATATACATTTATTAGCTATGATATTTACGTATGTATAAAAAAAAATATTATTTACTTAAGTTAAATTAGTGTCTCTTTTAAATCAAAGATTCATATCAGTTTTCTTTTTTTCTTTGTTTGCTCCTTTCTCTTTTTGCCAAAACTCCCACACACACAAATATGCTATTATATGTATTTTGCACCGAAGATTTAATTGGACTAATTTATACACTAATAAATTCCATAGTAAATAGTTTGATCTCTCCGGGCAAAGAAAATAAATTTTAAGTTCACAATTGTGTCAAATAAACAGTTTTCTCAAATTCGTGGAGTAAGCTTACTAAAAGTGACATATATAGATGTAATTAGAAATAAAATACCTGGTTTCCCTAGGGAATTGATCGAATCCTCTTGGTGAAAATGGAATCTCCGGTCCTTTGTCGGTGAACGAACTTTGTTTTTTTTTTTCTTTGAAGTTTGGGTTCCATGGCTAAAGTCTGTTTATTTATTTATTTTCTTTCTCTTCTGGCAATTCAATATTGTTGCTTATTGAGGCGAATTCTCCGGGCTTGATGGCCTTCTCCACTATCGGCAGCTGCTATACATTCGGGGGCAAAGGATTCGGACCCTCCACACATTGAAGCCTCTACCCCAGCCTGACCATATTTTATCAACATGTATATCATGTTCTGTCCACTTTCTTCTACCTCCAAACTTATACTAATCTTTAATTCTTTTTTTTTTTAAATTATCAAATTTATCTTTCTTTTCATTCATTTTCAATTATATTTCCATTCACATTCCATATGCCTTTGTTAAAATGCCCCACAAAAGCTTTTTATACCTATTTCTTTCCAATTAATCTTTAATTAGTATTAGACATTCCACGATTTTTATAATAATTACTTCCATTGTTCTGCAAAATTAGTCTTCCATCTTGATATTTAAAGTTCTTTTGTTGACTTAATATGTATATATTTAAAAGTTTATCAAACAAAATATTTTTTTTTTTTATTTTGTGAATTTTTCATTTTTAATGGTTCAAAAACGCACTCACACATATACATAGCGATGTGTATAGCTGGGTTTGGCAAAAGAGAGAAAAAAATCAGAGCAAGTGTATAACCCCCCATACCTCTTCTATGAGTTCTTTTTAATTAAAATAACTAAATCAATTCTGTACAACCACACAAATGACTGTTGATTGTACATCAAACTGTAAATATTAATTTTGTTAGTAAAGTAATATATATTTTTAATAATACATTAGTAATAAGATATATATATTTTTTAATAATGCGTTAAGTATACGAATACGTATTTGTCTAATTATCGCAACAGGGTTTGATTATACCTGCCCTGTTGCAATATATATATATATATATATATTTGAGCCACACCTATGCATTTTAATAAAAAGAATTAATAATCAGAAAATTAATAATAATAAAAATGTTAATTTAAAAGTTAAAATTTTATAATGCAGGTGCGCATCTCAAATGTATACATAAAATATACATACACAACAAAAGGAGCGGGATGGGATATAGGGTTTGAACACAGGTTAGTAGATGGAACTATGAAGCTCAATCTTAAGCTAAGATTGACTGCTTCATTTCTCCTCACATACAATGAAACAAAAAACAACATTGAAAAAAAATGCCTTGACTAGGAGTTTTCAAGTGACGATTAAAAGAATAATGAAAAAATCAATTTTTATATGTTCATTTCTTGTTTTTGCTGAGTTAGTGTTCTGTTATTTCCCCTTGTTTTAAGAAAATAATCATCTCCCACCTAATCACTCACTGCTCCCACACTTTCTATACATCTGCCCAACTTTTGTTTAGCTGAAAATTGTATCTTTTGCTTGCTGGAAAAAGAAAAATTGTTTATTTAAGATATTATACAAATCGAGTCATTTCACCTTTTAGTTTCTCTTGGTCGCACCCCTGCATCTGAAAATAAAAACTCATAGTCTGGTTATTACATGTTTAAAATTTATACATCATAGCATTAAGCCAAAAAAATATCTGCTCTCAATAATTTTTTTTATCTGAGTTCAAACTCTCCACTTCCACCATTTTTGCATTTGACTCACTACTGGTTAGCAAAATTTCTTTTTATAAGGGTGCCAGCTAACACAGAGTGATAAATGATTTATGAATTATTTACACATTTTTTATATATGTCTCAATAACAAAAAAAAAACTATATATGACTGAAGTATGTAGGTGATTACATTGAAGAAAAAAATACATATGTACTATACTTATGGGAAAAAGTTTTTTGAGTTTTTATGCTTGAGATACAACACAATTTCTCCAGACATATGGCTTTCCAAGAAAATATATAGAAATGCAATACATATAAAACATTTTTTAAACACATCTATTCCCTTTTGAGATATTACACTGTACCTACACATTGCACATACACACCTATGGACATATATATGCAGCACTACATATACAAGTACATAGATTTTACACATGCATACATCTATATACACTACATAGTACTATACACACCATTGGAAAAAAGAGAAACAAAAAAAAACTGGATAAAAGTTGGAAAAAAAATTAATACACATGCTAAATTCTTTACACTTTGAACACATTATTTTAAACATACCAAACATGGAGAAAAAAAGCTATATATCTTACAACTTTTTTTAAAAAAATACGTATAAACAGAATTCAGTTTCAGGGTATGTGGGTGTTTATTTTCAAAGCCTCGCGTTGGGAAGCCAAGCCCAGGAAAAAAAATCCTATGTACTGGTCAAAACATGTTTATTCATCTATCATGAGCTGGAACTCACAAAATGTACTTCAAACCCAGTCAAGCCTGAGATTTAGGCCAGAGACCAGCCTGGATTCGAACCCGCTCTCTAAGCCCCAGATCAAACACCTAATAAATAGCATAACAATGATGCACATGAGAATTAATTTAAAATCCGGCTGACTAGCAAAGCTGAGCAAAATAATGAGACAACTATTAACTATGACTAAAATAAAATATATATAAGCATGGCTGTAATATGTGGAAGTGGAGAAAAAGGAATTCAAACTACTCAAATAAGTTAGACAATAAAAATATAGTTTAATATACTGACAAATTATTATACATTTATAAATTAATTACATACATTGGTGTGTGCATGAATGAGCAAGCGGTCTATCAAGCGATAGAGGATTACCTAGTGTCACTCATGCTATTATTTCTCATATGCTCTTTATTAGGTAAAAAATATATATTATAAATAAGCACACATCTTTGGTGGGTCCAATATTAAGATGCCAATCAATTATTAGAAAGAAGTTACATAATATTGCCATTAACACTTTGATTTATGGTTCTGAAACATGGTGACTAACCTATATTTCTAGGAGCATTCCAAAATTCATTATACATATGATAGAAATTATTTTCACACCATTGAGGTCATGAAATAACAAAATACATTTAAAAGATTATATTTGAATCTATGCCAAAATATTTAATGAAAAATTATTTTAACAATAGTAAGATGAACGCTTTATTTTCCCCAAGGCATATACTCTTAAATAGATATATGAATTATGACGGTGGGATTGTATATGATTGAAATAATTTTAATCAATAAAATGAGAAGTAGTTTGCATTTATATATATTTTTAAACAGAGCACAATTTCATTATTATTACAGCACTAAAACTAGGTTATAAGCAAAAGAAATAATAATAATATGAAGTTTGCATGGTACTGACATAATAGCCAAAAATAACTAAGAGGAGATGGATGTGCTTCTGGAAGAGAATGAAGTCTAAGCCCCCCTTTTTGGGTAGTGCTTAGAGAAAAGTGGATAGGCATGGCATGGCCCAGACTTTTGCTGGTATAACCGATGCGAGAGGCCTTTTATCTATGAAGCAAATATGCATAGCATGTGCCAAACTTATGGGATCACTGCCAGAGGCATTTTATATTAAATAAATGTGATTCTGGATATCTCAACTATCTATGGAATGAGATATGAGAAGAAATCTATGGGTTCGAACTTGTCACAACCCCCAGATTAGAAAACTAGAGCACATAATATATCTATATATGAAGATAGCCAAATGTCAGTAATGCAGTAATGATACATGTCACTTATGACATTGAATAAATTTTACTGCTTTAAAATAAATGACCCTTGTTTGAGTACTATAATTCAGACAATAATACGCTATGCAGTTATATATATAGAAAGAGAAATTTCATTTATTAAAATATACTTGAAGATTTTATTTAGCAAAAGAAACATTAAGATTTACCCCCATCCCTTTTCTGCTATTTAAAATAAATCAATCCCATCTTCATGGTTTTTATAGTAACTGGAATATTTAAGCTTATATTTTAATGGTAAATATAGAAAATAATTAGTGGGTTACTCTTTCAGAATTTAATAAAAAAAACATATTAAAAGATTTCAAGCATTAATTAGCTTAAGTTCTGGATTTACCCCGGGTAGAAAATTCAGAGTTAAACAAATATATTTTTATAATAAACCAACATAAATAAAATGTTAACTCATAAAAACAATCTGGTGAGTGTATTAATTAATAATGCATTGTTTTAAATGGATGTTAAAAATCTTAATTCATGAAGGTTTACTTAAAAGAAAGAAAAGATTTTGGAAATTTGACTCGTCAGATTGCATTAAGATTGGCATATTAATAACTAAAATAGACATATAAAATCATGTAATAAATAACTGTAAATAAATGATTGACCACACCAAAGTTAAAGAAAGTTAAGAGCATATGAGAGAGAATTAAATAAAATAAATTACTTAAGAGCAAATTACATATTAAAACAAAAAATAAAGTTAAATACATTAGAAGACATATTGATAGATGAGTTAAGCTAGATTTAGTTTGAAGTGATGGCTTGAAAAGTTACCTGGCAATTTTAAGAGTCCGATTTAAAATATTGCATGTGCATGGCAATTGAAATGAAAGTTCTTCGGTGGCAACAAGCTTCTATTAGCATTCTAAAATTTTTCAGTCAGGCTCTTACTTCATTACTATGGGTGCATGATATAACAGCAGTGGAAGATGACCCACAAAGGTCGGGAAAAGCTTTTGACTACATCATTTTTAGATTTCAATACAAAGTGATGTCTAGCAGCAATCAGTTCTCTCAACAATAGCTCATCTAATCTGTCTCTCAAAATTCAGACATTTTATACTTTTTCTTTATCAATTGTTTTTGAAGATGCCACAGTAAGATAACATCCAAAAATAAATTGAAATCTATTTCCAGATTAGAAATAGATTTGACAACATATTTATAACAAAAGTATCTTTAATCTTAATCCCATTTTATTTTAAGTAAAACTTTAATTAAAATACCTACCCCAGATTAAAACAATAATGTTTTCACCTTTTAATTATTTTTAGACAATCAACTGTAGCATGTTCCATATTGGATTTTACAAAATATACAGTTTAAAAGAAAAATAATGCTTTAAAAAGAAAAAGTTGTACAAGTGACATATAATAAAATATTTACAAAAAAATCAATATTTTGTTAGTATTTTGCTTCTATATATATATATTTGAGCCGCACCTATGCATTTTAATAAAAAGAATTAATAATCATAAAATTAATAATAATAAAAAATGTAATTTAAAAGTTAAAAAATGTATACATAAAATCTACATACACGACAAAAGGAGCAGGATGGGATATAGGGTTTGAACACAGATTAGTAGATGGAACTATGAAGCTCAATCTTAAGCTAAGATTGACTACTTCAATATATATAATACTATATTTTAAAAAGTATAAAAAGGGAATATAAAATATTAAAGAATTAAAAATTAATTTAAATTTCTTTAAAGCATTTAAGGATCAAGTAATTTAGTAATATAATGTAAGAAATCATGTGCAGTATTTAAGGGTGTTATTATATGCATAAATTGATTGTTAATTTATTGATGTATATATAAGTTTTGGTTGTATTATTATAATATTTAAATTTTGGTAGATCTGAAGAAGACTGTGAAGACCAGTCAAAACAGTAATTATAACAATAAATATTATTTGCTTTAAAGGTGTAAGAAGATTGTAATTATTTTAAAAAGATATATTGTTGTACATGAAGAAGCAAAATTAAGGAAGAGGAAGAAGGAAGAAATGACTTAATATATTATAGAATAAAATAATTATAATATTGTAAAAAACACATGCAACACCACATCATTTGTTGTATAATGAAAGAATATTCATTCTCAACTGAAAAAAATATGTTTCAGTGTTTCATATCCATGAGGATTTATATAATATCCTTAACAATTGTTATAAAATTCAGCATAACTCAATTGGAACTATTATTATTTTTGATTAGGAAAGATGGACAATATATATAGTTCTAAAAAATTAAAGAAATTTTAAAATAAGCAAATGTCAAAAGTTTAATAAATTATAGATTTTATATTTATAAAAAAAAAAACTAAATAATTTTAATTTTTAAAAAAATCAATTTGTTGTTTCTCAAAAATACATTTTGGTAAGCATATATCACTCTTTTGGTTTAATTAAAATAAATTATATAAACAGCTTTATTGAGATGAGATAGATAAGTTACAGAAATTAAGCCAGTAACAAGTTTTAACAGAAATAATTTAAAAAAATATTTATAGACCCATAGATGTTCTTTTAAAAGGAAATATATAAAAAAAATCAGAATCAATTTAATTTGTTTTAGAAGTTATAAAAAGAGCCTTCACAAATATCAAGAGAAATAAATCAGAAAAGTAAATTAACATCAGAATCTTTATCAGATAGCAGCTAAGTGAAAATGATGCATACATTGAATGAATGACTATGTTAAGAGAATTGCAAGATATTAGGCTGATATCCCAACTATATTCAAAAGATTAGCTAACTTCCATTATAATGTTTTTGCCTCCTACCTACATGGGAAATTAGATATTGAAGTTTCATTACTTAATTCATCAAATCATTACTACAAAACCAGGAAAAATTAAACAGTGCTAAAAAATATATATAAAGTTGAGTTACTATTTGAATTTAATTGATTTGTATAAATTTATCTTAATAACATTTATAATTTTAAATTCATTTAAAACTACCAATTCAAATATTTAAAATGAGTAATATTTAACTTTTTGTAACTATATTACAATTTTAGTATTTTTTGTATAAATCTTTATACATTTGTGAAACTGATATATCTATGTATACAAACTATCTTAATAATGTTTTTTTTAGGGAATTATTTTATTAATTATTATTTTTAAAAACCTTTTTAACTTTCAGTCTGTATAGATGAAGATAAAGTATTTCACGAATGTATTATTTCCGAAAAAAAATATTTAAAAAAATTATGAAACAATTTTGCTTTCAATTATTAAAAAAAGAAAAAGAAACAAAATTATAAATCCCTTCAACCTATATTACATGTTTAGAATTATTTACTTAATTTGAAATATAATAATTGCTATTATCATTATTTAAATAGTATAATCAAGTTTTATGAATTATTAATTATATCTCTAATAATTAAATGTGAGTTTGTTAATTCATTAAATCTAAAAAAATAACTGTTGGTTGGCATTTTATTAAACTGTATTATTTTCTTAGTGCCTGTGGCTTGCCTCATCATTTTTGTTTTTATTCATATTATTTAAATTGAAATCCCTATTACTTCTTTCAAACATTACTCATAATCATTACAATTGCACTATCACTTTCTGCTAAGCACAGGTATATACTCTTTTATCAACAAAATATTTAAGTTCATGTAAAATATTGCACCAAATAGTGTGGCTTGATTATTTAAACAGCAGCAGTAGACAACCTATATGTTTTACCCATCCATTCACAGTCTTTCACATCTATTACAGCATTAAATATATTGTTAAGTCTACAAATATATAACACATTTGTATAAGACATATAAAAAGAGCAAATGATCTCCAAAATACATTAGTGGCTGAACCAGACTTCATCTGTCAGCCATGATGTCTAATCATACATTTCTTCATCATCAAAATGTAGCATTTACTTATAGCAAATTACTACACTTTGATTTACTAGCTGACATTTCCTGAATTCAGCGTAGTTTTAGATAAATATGCTAAGATTAAAGATTATTTTTAGATGTTTGCAATCATTATTAATAATCTTTCACATGTTTAGTTTAAAAGATATTGTCAAATAAATATTTTATTTAATGTCACACTTATAAATTGAGTTATAATGTGCATGTGTGCTCGCGCGGATGCATGTGTAAATGTGTGGTATTATATTCACACTTTATAAAGAATGTATTATTATTCAAGAATAATTGACATGATTGAGTGATATACGATACATATATAGTATGAAAAGACTGATCAGTTATTTTATAGTCAATAACGCTTTACATTTTTAAAATTTATTGTGTAAATAAAGTATGCTAAAAATGTGTGCCTCATCTATTTATACCTGTGGAGCACATTTATATATATATATTAAGGTAGAAATCTGGATTACATTGGATAGAATTATCTTTATGCTTTCACATTAAACAATGAATTATTCAATATATTTTTTAAAAAAATATTTAATCTTGCTTTTTAGCTTATTTACTAACTTTATCAAAACAATATCACAGTTTCTGTTAACTTTTATACATAAAAGATATTGTAATAACGCTGCTAAAAAATACATTTCTGTAAAAAAAGATATAATAAAACAATTGTTTTATTTCCCCAATATACTATTAATGTTTTATATTGTTATAGATCCATAATTTTTAACAGTCATGTCGAAATTTTGACAAATGCAAAAAGCACCGAAAAATCTCAATGCCTAATTCGCTTTAACTTTTTCCTTCACATTAAAAAAGGAAGTTAGACTAAAAAACTTTTTTATTTTTCTGCCAATAAAATTTGATTTTTCTAATCGGATTTTATAAAAATTCGTTTATAAATCCTTTGAAATTTCTCATTAATTAAAATGTTTTTAACATAACATATATCAATTATTAATTTTTAGTATAAATTTTGTATAATAAATAATAAAATGAGATTACGATTAGGTTAATCTCTTTTTCAAAAATAAAATGTATAGAATAATTATTTTATTATTATATTTTCTGTCTAACAATAGTTGTCAATAAATCCAACTGAGTTTGTTCGTTGCTAACTGTTTAACATAATAATAAAATAATTTCAAAATAGAAAAAAAAAGATCACCTTGAGTAAAATATTTACAGATGTGCATTCATTTAGTTACTACAAACAATCAGTTTCACAATTGTCATACACAAACCACATAAAAAATGTATTAATGGAATGAGAGCTCAATACTAACAGTTGTAATATAAGCAATTTAGATGATTTTACTTTATCCAACATGATGTGCAAAAGACAGAATCAACTTCTTCAAAATGATGTTTTTCTCGAAATATCTTTAATGTTTTATTAAAAAGCATTAAAAATTCTTCATAAGTGTTTTGTCTTTAACCTTATTCTGATTGATCTGAAAATAATGATTAACATACGATTTGCCATCTTTAACACAGTCATAAAGAGAATTATGGTACAAACTAATATATTGCTTGATGTGTTTTAAATGACTTAAGGTGTCAACGTTGAAATTCTATTAAATCGTAGAATATAATTTCTCTCCACAGTTTTAATGTTTATAATATAATCTAACTTGTAAAACATTTTTGAAAAAACTTTTGAAGTATTAATAATGTTTTTGATTGATTAGAACTTTTTATAGCAGAATTTTTGCATGAATGTACAATACGAACTTTTTCTCGAGGTAAAATAAATCATTTGTGTAATTTAAATAGCGTTAATTTTCAATATTTTTTTTTGAATCAAAATCACCTAGTAAAGCATAATCAAAATTTAAAATTTGTATTTGAATCAGCACTTCCAATAAAATATTGAATAAAAAACAAAAAAATAAAGATTAAGTAAAAGATTGCACTCACAAACTTTTATATATGTAGTAAAATAAATAAGTGAGATAAGTTTTTATCTGCATCTTTCTATAAATGCCAAAGAATTAATATTTACCAGTTTAATCAACTGACAGCTAAATATCCATTTACAATCAATAAATATATGTTTAACTGCAGGTTATTTTTGAGTTGATTATCTGATTTTCATATCACAATCAAGGCAAATGAAGGTACTAAATAGTACATCATGAAGTCCTTTACATAGTTATATATGTATATGTAAATAAAGAAAGTAAATTACCTTTCCTTAAGCTATAAAATTAGTAGTACTGTAAATATTGAACAAACGATCAGGAATAGAGTGAATATACATTGTAACTCTGATGTTTATAAGTGTATCTTTATCAACATTGTTGAAAATTTAAAGTGAAATTAATATATCAGCCTTCTGGAATATGACACCTGAATAGTTATCAAACTAAAAATCAACTATACAAAGATGAAGACAGAATCTCTCTTTTTAATCATCTTGTTTGAATAATTAAATAACATTTGTTAACAAAACATTAAATTAAACATAGTCAATTTACGTATGTAAATAAAGAGTCAATCAGCCTCCGGAAGACTATAAAATTAATAGTACTCTAAATGTTGAAAATAGGATCAAAAATAAAATGAATCCACCTATTCTTGGAGCTTTGAAGGTTTAGAAGCATGATCAACATTATTGAAAATTCAGAATAAAAATTAATATTTATAAGTGTATACAAGTATATGAAGTGAAAACAGAATTGAGCTATGTTTAATTTATTTTTTATATATTATAATGCAAGAAAAATTAACAAAAGAAAGAGACTATTTATATGCTCTAGCTTTGAACACCAAGTTTCTACTGGTATAAAAATGAGAACAGGAATATTCTTTTTGTTAATGCCCCAAGTCTCTGAGTAAGCTAAATCAGTAAGGAAAGATAATTTAATCTTTTATTATAATAAAATAACAATGTGTATAAATACTAAAATATGTAATGGAATAAATTGATCAAATTGGACTGTTTACTTTTATATATTCTATAAATTGTATAAAGTTAAAATCTATAAAATATTAACTGAGCAATACCAAATATGTAATAAAGTAATAGGATAGCTGAAATTAATTGTGCTGTACAAATTAAATAACCAAATCTGTAAGGATACAAATTTAAGTAATAATTTTATTAAAACTCTACCAATAAAATTGTTCAAAATCTATATTGAATGAAATTAAAATTTATTCATAATATTTATATATTAAATAAATATCAACCCAATTGGGTGCCAATATTGTATACACATTATAAACACTGAGGCAGCCAATAGCAGAAACCAGTCTAGGATTGGGCATATTCTGCAAAGCTTATTAAGAGCTTATTTGTGAGCTCTATATATAATAAATTAATGCATTTGAAAGTTATGACAGATATATTAATTAATAGTTGATATTAGTATTCATTCATAAGTAACCTTTTATTACTATGTGCTTAATGTATATACATCCAAAAGTGAATAAAGTTATTAATCTTAATGATTATATAAAATTTCATTATAATAATTTATTAACTAGTTTTATACCAATTGATGTTCATAAAACATTAGGTTCACTTTTAATAATTACCAAATTTTAATACAATAATAAAATTTGGATTATTTTGTTAAATAAAATTTTATATATTTATGTTTGCAATGAGACACTAAGTTATGATTAGTATAACATATAACTACTAATTTGAAAAAGTCTCTCAACTCAAATTTAATAAATAACAATAATTTTATTTACCAAATCAATAATAAGATAACTAATTAATTAATATGCTTTGATAATTTAAATCAATGTGTTACAAAATATTATAATTGTTTGAACTGTAAAGTGGTGCTAAGACATTATACATACTAAAAAAACTATAAAAATTATTATTTATTTATTGTCTCCAATAGTCAATATCATTACAAAACAATCAACAGTTATAAAATCTCAATATCAATAACAATCAACAATTTCAAACTGTTGTCAAGGCAACCTTCTTTTAACAATAGAGGTGGAATCTCATTTAGCCTTGAACATTATTATACTTATTATTTAAATAGACAATATATATAAAACATATAAAAAAAAGTATTAACTAGTTTAAATTTGCCTATTAATCATTTATCAATGAACAAAACACATTATTAAATAAAATCTATTATGATTATTTAAATATAAATATAAAGTTATCTAGTAAAATTTTCTTTTGGTTAATTTATATTTTACATGTTTATTCATATCTCTATACACTAAACGATCTTTTAAAGCAATGACAATATTAAATCAGAATAATTATATAAATAAAATATACAACCTGCATGAACAATAATTAGTATTTGGGCACACAGATTTCTTCAGTTTTTAAGTCACTTTTAGTAAGTTCACAAATCCACAAAATAATATTTTATAATACAACAATTCCAAAAGCTTGTTTCTTTTAAAAGTATTTGTAATTTATTCAACAAAGTAATTATTAATAAAACATGGCAAGATTTCAAATTGTAGTTGACATTAATTGATAAGTATTAGCTATCCTTTGAAAATGTTTAATGATTATACATATTCTTAACAAGTTATTTATTTCTTTGTTGGCATCAGATATTAATTCATTAAACTTTTTCAGCATTCTTTTTTAAAATTTATAATTATTTTATTTGGTAAATTATTATTATTTTATCTTTGTAAATTAAACAGTAAGATTTTTTATCCTAAATATGTGCTGAATTGTTTTTTCTTATATTAACTCAATGATGGCTTGTAGAGTATTGAAGTATTGAGAAAACTCATGAACTAAGACACAAGATAGAGACTTGTGAAAAGATAACCAGAATGTAGGCTAAAGATAAGATGGTCATTTTTATCTTTTAAAAAGTCTCTATCTTATGTCTTAGTTTGAGAGTTTTTTCAATACTCAACAAAATATCAGTGAGTTAATATAAAAAACAATACAGTTGTGTTAGGCTGAATTACTGTTTAATTTAAATCCTATCTGTGCACTAGCAAATAAAATTAGATATTTTATCCTTGGTAAATTATAGATTTGTTGATGCACATACATATATATATATATTGTGACTTTTAGCTTTCCCCTGAAGCTAAATACCAGGTCATGTCTTATCCCAAAGTATCTAAAAAAAATTAATAATTTAATTTTATAATGAATAAATTTTGTTACTACCTTGTAATTTTGTGATTCTGCATACAAAAAAATCAGTATATAAATATTTTTGTAATTTTTATAGCTGTAAAATAATATTAACAGCTTGAGTTATATTTTTTTAGTATTATTAATAGGTGCTTATCATATTAAAGTATTTAAATCTTAAGGTATCTGATAGCTTAAAGTAGTAAGTAATGTATTTATAAGTTAATAGTGTTAATTTATAACATAATTTAACCATTAAAAATTTTAAAAATTCTAATATTAATTTTAAGCTTGAAAACCAAATTCAAATCTTACATGTATTAATTTAATCTTAATTTTAGTGCGGAATATTATAATTAAATATTTTAGAGTTATTTATTCACTAAAGTTATAATTAAGCTAATAACAATAAAAGATACGATTTAAAGTAGAGATAAATGATTGCCTGGATGAATGAATAAATGTAGTGTTTAACTTTAACATTTACTTGCTAAAATATTGATTAAATGTTTAATTTTACAAGACGATTTAATATATATTCTGAACAATTTTTATAGGTTAAAATTAATGGTAAATTAAATGTGTGACGTACTATGGGTAATATTTTTATTTTAAAACAATGTAAATTTTGATTATGTAACACATTTTATTTTGTAATAGTGTTTAAATTTGTAAATAATTATTGTAACAAAAAATATTTAATTTTATTGTCTAGACAGGAACCAATATATTTTAAAAGCTAAATATTAATTACATTTTTTGTTAGCAACATTCCTTTATTTCAGTAGAACATTGATTCAAACCAGTAAAGAGGATGGGATGTAGATTTAAATGCCAATAATCAGTGTTTTAAAGTGGTCACTTGACCCCCCACTTTAAATTCGTCAAATTAATACCTACACACATGTTTTTAATCACACTTGACTCACTCTTGTAATCAATTTTATTCATTACATTTGTGTTTTTAAAACTTCAGTTTTACTTAACAAGTGTAATTTTATTTTATTTTATTAGTTTTAAAGTAATGTATAAATAAAAGTTAAATTATCTGGGGACAATATCTGAATAAAACTTCAAGAACAATAAATCTACATTGTAGTTAGCTTTATTGGTAAAAAAAAAAAGTCAATTAATACAAAGTTAATTTTTTAACATTTAAAATTCATGCAATTGGAAATTTTAAAAGAAGTTATAATTATCACCATGACTATTTTCAGACACTTATTAATTTCAGGACATGTTTCATATTTGACTTTCCTGTAAAGTATTTGATATTATCAGCAACAATAAGACTTTTAAAAAATTTTAAAAACTTTATCATATATTTTTCTAAAATATTTGTTTCATATAGAATATTATTTGAAATTAATTTACCACATGTAAAGAACTTTGAATTTCATTTAATTAATAAAGACTATTTTATTATAATGTGTATATTACTAATTGTCTATAAACTATGTTTCTGTCTCCAAGAAAGAAAAAAAAATTGACTTTATTATATGGATTGTTTAAATGAGCAATTATTTTGGCTGTTATTATAAGGAAATATTTTATCATTTTATTACAGCATTAAAGAAGTTACATTTATTATGTCTATTTCCACTCAGAGGAAAGAAATCAATTCAAAAATATGGGAAGTGAAACAATTGGCATATTATAAACAAATGTTCAACAAATATTGTAAAATATTGGAATAAATTACATTATAAATAGAAATATAAAATAATTTTGAAAATGATATTATATTTCACTTAAATATAAATGGACTTTTTTCTGCTTAAATTATAAAAATTACTTTCTCTTGCTATGGTTTTAAAAATTTGATATTTGAAAAGAATTATTTCTCCCGCTGAATACTCTTTTATTACTATTAATTAATAAAATTCTGCTAAAAGAGTAAGTGTTGGGTACCTAATTTTAAGTACGAAGAAACATTTTACTGCAACTTAATAAATATTTATCATGATTTAAATCCATGAAAATTTATTCAATGAATGACTATATCTTATAGTTTGCTGCCATGATTTATTCTGAATCGTATTTAAAGATAATCATGAAGTATTTTTTATATTTTAATTCCATTATATTTGTGCATTGGATATTTTTGCTGTCCACAGAACTTTATTTTCAAATAGACTGTTCCTCTTGCTGTTAATGGATTAATTGTGGAAGAATAGAAAAAACTGAAGGACTTTATTTTATTTATTTTACATGGTAAAAGGATTAATATTTTATTTATGATTTTGCATACAATGTTTTTATTTCAGATACATATTATTTTACCTGATTTATATGATATTTTTAAAAATAACTTTTAGATTAAAGTTCTCTTGGCAGTGTATGATATTTGCATATTTTAAAATAGTATATGTTCCTTTTCTCATATAAATTATTTATTTATAAAAATATATTATTAGTCTGAATAGTGTATGTTGCTATTATTTTATTTTATTGCCTAATTTTAACTAAGCTATGTTTAGCATTATATATTACTCATCATTTTTCACATCCATTAGTTAAGGCATTTTTGCATAGTGTTGTTGCTTTAGGCTCTCTCATTATTTATGAATGCTTACTTTGCCAGTATTGTTAGAGATTGTAGCTTAGGCTTTCTCACCAGTTTATTGAGATATTTTGTGTGAATTTTAATGATCTTTTTATATCCAAAGTGCATGATACATTATTAAGGCAATCCTATTTAGTATTTTTGTTCCTGATATACATTCTCATTATTTTTGGCTAATGACAAAGTCTAAAATCATTTTATTATTGCCCAGCTTTTATTTATGAGCTATATCATCATACATTTATTTTTACTTTTCTCAGTTATCTCAATATAAATCTAATTTGTTGTTGGCAATGTATTTTGTAAAGCATGTGTAATTTTTTACTATGACTTTATTCTGGAAATTAAGTTATTTGGATCAAGATATTGACGAATGTCACCCTTACCTCCTGTAGAATTCTTGGTTTATTTAGATATGAATTATATATTGTTGATGTGTAGGTCTTGTATTTAAGCTTTGCTGAGTTGGGGCATAAATACAATAAATAATTAACTTCAAAATTTTAAATTTTATCAGGCATAAATAGACTATATACATCTCTCTTGTTACTCCTTCATTGCTGGATTGAAAAGCTTGTATTTTTTTTAAGTAATATTAAATATTTATAAAAGGGAACTCTTCAAGAAAAAGATATATCAGTATGTGAATGCTTTAATATGTAGAAACTTTTAAGAATTTAAAGTAATAGAAAGTTTATCTTGTCCTCCTACATATTTTTTACCTAATCAAATTTATCGATTTTTCATAGATCCATTTACAATTTTAACATTCTGATATATTTTTGAAAGAAAGTAATGTTTGTTAAAGCCCTTAGCTTTGTGGACTTAAAGGATATGTTATATTTGTGCATTGTTATTAGTTGTTTTTCTGTGAAGTAAATATTTGTTTTTATTATTAAGAAATTTCTTATAGTTATTTTTTCACATCATCCACTTATTAATCAGAAATCTAAATAATGATAGAAATATTATAAATTATCTTAAGAATTTGTTATAAGAGTAAATGAATATTGAAATTAATATCAGTCACTTTATTGAATTATATTTAGGTATTAGAATTCCAGCTAAGAAAGATGTATTTTGCTTAATAAAAATTATAATTGCATATTATTATTCAAGATCACCTCAGTCATTTTTTTGCTTATTAAAAGATCACTGTCTTCAATTTAAAATTATTTCCCATAAATATTAAATCATATTTATTATTCCATAATGAATTTTAGATTATGAAAGGACTTAGTTCAAATTTTAAAAGATATTTAATAACTGAAACACAGGCTTATTATATACCTGTGTCTATATGTAATTTATAGGGTATATAGGCACAGACTTTCACATGACTCCCCACTCTCCACTCTATCTCATAACGCTGATACCCTTGAACACATATATGTTGAAAAGATAAATAATCACTAATATATGTATTTCATGCCAAACCAGCAATCATCAATTGGTCCAGATTACCATCTCTACACATATATGCTATAAGCGCTCAGATATATATTAAGATAGCCAATCTTCATACTTTAATTGACAGGCTTCAATCTACTCCAAACTCTAACTCTTCAACCATCCATCCAATTGAAAATTTGATGATAAAATGCTCAAAGGCCACCCTGAAGCTGAGATTCTTGTCACATCCATGTTGACCTAAGGTCAATATGACCACTCATGTACAAGACATATGATTGCTGGTTTAGCATGAAATACATATATTGGTGATTATTTATCTTTTCAACATATATGTGTTCAAGTGTATCAGTGTTATGAGATAGAGTGGAGAGTGGTGGGTCATGTAAAAGATATTTAAGTAGATTTATTGTATGGTATTTAGAATGGCTATAAAATCCCTTACTCTTCCTTATGAATTTTATCTTAGGAGTTTATTATTTATCTTATTCTAAATAAAGAAGTAATGTTGTGATTTATTTTAAATTAATATTATTATTATTATTATTATTACAATTGTGATAATACATTAATTTAGGGATAAGTGTATGTCTTATTTACTTATTAGGATGTTATCCTATGTTGAATAGATTTTAAGTATTAATGGGAATTTATTTTATGATTAAAATCAACCACATTACCCTAAGATACCCTAATGTATTTTACAAATCATCAAATTTAAATATTATTTTGTTAAAGAAGCTATTTTCAAAGAAGATAATCTTTGGTGGTAGAGATTTAAAAGAACACTTTCAAATTTTATGAAATTAAATACAATGTTTCTTCTGATCATATCAATGAGATGATGGTAATAATAATAATTGTTTGTAAGAGAAGGGATTTAACTGTAACCTCCAAGGCATATGATTGCAGTTTTAAGTCTTTTATTTGTACTGGAGTGAGTCAAGAGTTCTTCTCCTTAAATTATTTAAATACTGCTTTGTATTTTAATGATATTTTATTGTAATTTCTTACCCCTGAATCTCTTGTTATTGTGGCATATGACATTTGTCTCAAACCTATTAAGCTTATGTTATGAAATTATTTAACTTACACATTATCATTGTTTAACTTTGATTCATGCTTACACTTTATTTTCTTTTTAAGAATTAATCTATTCATTTTCTATTTCTGTTATAAAACTTTCAAACTCAGTTATGATCTCACTAATTTGTTCTAGCCAACTTTTTGTATTCCAGAAATTTATTTTGTCTTTTTGAAATTTTAATATCACCTTCAAATTTAGACTGAGTTTTTCAATTTTTCATTAACACTTTCATTCAATGGACAAATACAAATTTATGTAAAGCTTGAAAAACTGACCTATCTGCTGTACTTCAATATTTAATTTATCTTTGTATAAAATTATTTTACTTTCTAAGTCACTCTTAATTTTTTCTATGTATTGTTTATACTGTATTTCTATCTGTTCAATTTGACAATTTTTTTCACCTAGTTCTATATCAAAATATTGAATTTACCATTTCTTTTCTTTTTATGACCAGCCAAGATAACTATAATTTCTTCAGTTATTGATAAGACTCATTTTTAGCTACATTATTGTTAATCTCAAAATTTTCCATCCCTTTGCTAATGTTTTTTAATATTATTTAGTACTGCATCATGTTTCTTATTAATTTTACTAATATCTTCCTTTATTTCTTTTTGCAACCTATCTATTCTATTTAAATTTTTTTTGCATCTCATTTTGAGATTTAACTAAATTTTCTTCTAAAGATTTAACTAAATTTTCATGTGTTTTTTGCATTTTTCTCATCATAGGAAATATCTGCTGATAAAAATCAGTTGAAGGTGCATTTTCAGATCCACTTACTATATATATTTTTAGTCTCTATTCTTAGTGATTAATACTAATAATAGAAACACAAATATAAAATTTTTATTTACTAATTATGAAGAAATTTGTAATATATAAAAAAAAATATTATATATGAATTATCTAGACATTTTACCTGCTGGCACATTGGACCTAACTCATTAGCTCCATAAAAAAATATTAAAGTTTAATCCACAAGCACAAAAATAATTTTTAAAATAAACCATTAGTATCATTATTATTTTTCTCTCATTTATTTTGAGAATGTAGCCTCTTCATATATAAAACAATTGATTATACTACTACAATTTGATAGTAAAATAATAAATTGCTTAAATATGTTATAAGTTTGCAATCTACATTGTTAAGGCCATACACACCCAAAAAATATTTTAATAACCATGATTCAATATTTACTCATGCTTCCTGAATTGTTATATAAGTGTGTAAAAAGTAAAAATAATGGGGATTTAATGTCTCTTTCAGTTTTCTTTGATCATGAAAAATTATGTAAATATAAATTTAAATTTGATTTTGAAAATGTGAAAATTCTTCACGAAGAGAGAAACCATAATAAAAAAAAAATTAAAGAGGCAATTTTTATAAACAGGAATAAAATGCATTTAATAAATGGACAAGCTGCTAACATTAAAATACGAGATTTGTGGGATTTGAATTGATGATGTTTGCTTCTGCTTTTTTTTTTTTAATTTAATGGCAGTTGAGGCAGGTTTAAGAAATTAACCAAAAGTACTTCTGCAGATTTAAGGATTGGTTGTAATAGTTTGTAAACCATTAAATTTATTTTAATTATAATTATATATATATATTGAACTGGATAATTTATCCGATTCAAGGGTTCTATCATGCAAATTGGAAAAAAAAAAAACCAAGTTTTATATGTGCAATAACACACATACTTATTTATTTTGAAATCTTATATTTTTAATTCTAAGTTGATTTTAGTATAAAATATTTTTTTATGATGCTTGTTTTCTTTTAAAATAATTAAAAGCAAACAAAGTTTAATTAGTGCTCTTATATGTATTTTATTTAAACTAAAAAAAAAATTTAATGTTGATGTATTTTAAAGCTGAGATTTGGTTTTGTATTTTTTTTTTATA
Source organism: Epiperipatus broadwayi (assembly GCA_028023455.1). Lineage (NCBI taxonomy): Eukaryota > Metazoa > Onychophora > Udeonychophora > Euonychophora > Peripatidae > Epiperipatus > Epiperipatus broadwayi. The sequence goes on along the minus strand of JAQFVV010012676.1, from coordinate 77,198 downwards.
AAAAAATAATAATCATTTTTGTAAGATTAAGCCCTGTAAGATATTGTTTTTCTAATTAAGATTGCGTGGGAGATAACAAAGGACATAAATAGCTGGGTAATTTTTTTTTTTTTTTGGATTAGAGAGGAGGATTCAAAGAGACTATTCTGTTCATTCAGTTTTTATTGCTCGGCGGCTTCTTATTGAGGAGCGATCCAGATTTTAGCTGTTATTGAACTGTTGCATTGTGAAAGTGACTAATTTTTTTTTTTTATTGGTACCACGGGAATCACCAAATTGAATTTCCGTTGACCGACAATAACTCTATTTGCCACGATAATAGCAGTCATTCAGACGCCATGCCTGTAATATACGCCATGAAGAATCTCCACAACATGATGGGCTGAGCCTTTCCAAAGATGAACCTCCGGAGCCCCAAATTGTGACTTCCATCATGACCTAACTGTCAAATCCAGAGTGGATCCCGATAATGCCTCCAGACTTCTGAACCTGTAGTAAATGACATCCGTTGTAGAGGACTCTATAAACTGAACTTTGTGTGAACAACAGAAATTAATATTATCTTGAGGTAACTTACCTTTCCATATCAAAATCAAGTCTCTCGCAAATCTCAGCTTAATCTTAAAAAGAAATTATATTTACGATGTGTAATTGATCAATTTAAATATTAATGTATTTTTGTTTATTTTACATTACAATCTTAGTAGCAAGATTTTCAATCTTAAAATGTTGCTTGTTCAAGAGTGTAGGGCGAGTGATATTTTATATGCTTAATAATTTCTAAGTTTTATGATTAACCATTGTTAAATGCTCAGACCGACCTTAGTAGTTTTCTTTTATTTTTGTTTATTTGTTTGCTTCAGTGTTAAACTAAATCAAACTTGGCTTTGGCTAATGATTTCTAGGATATAAGATTTATTTATTTTTGGTAGAGATTTATTTGCTATAATTCAGATTGTGTAATTCATGTTTCTTTCTTGTGTGAGACTAACCTTGGCTCATTTCAATGTACTTGTCCATGAGCGTTTTGCAGAATTATGACATTCTTGGTTCCAACATTTCTTTTCTGGACTAAGAAAAGCTCATCTGCACTGTCCCGTTATTCTCCACAAACATCCATCTTACTAAATCTCTATAGGGAAAAGAGAATTGGTTGGGTGAACCGCTAGCAAGAAGATATAAGCCATTATTGTGATATAGATAAGAAATGAACTTGTCTGCCTGGGTATTTAATGTAGTTCTGCTCGCATACACTCAATGTTAAGATCTTCTAAGTAAATGTATATCAAGTTTCATGTTTATTTTGTTATTATGTTTAATAAATTTAAAAAGTTCTTATAAGTATTTTGGCTGACGTTTGTCTCAGTGTTTACTCAATTGTCTGAACCACATTCATTAGCTTTTGCTCTCCCTGGGTTTAGTCTGGCACATTCATGTTCGTATATCCTGCCCACCATTAAAATAAATGTCTAGTTCCGATTTTCGGACTAGTGGCGCCCTCATGGTCAGGATATACAAAACAAAAATCTTTCGTCCGGCACATAGCTATAGTAATTTTAGCGCTACCAACACGGGCTTCAATTTTAAATCCCACGTGAGATTTTGTTCAGACAATTGAGGAATATTTCAGTGCTGGAGGCAAGATTCAGTAGGTAGGGATCAGTTTGTGCTAAATGGTAGAAAGCAGTTTGGAGTAGGGGGTTCATCTTTTCAATATGAATAATTAATATATATAGTTAATTAAACAGCGTTCTTTAGAGTTATTACTGAACGGACGGGTCAGATAAAAAGATATTAAGAAGTTATATATTTATTTTGTTTCTTTGTTTATTTAAAAAAAAAATTAGCTGTTACGTTCATAAAAAAAAAAAGCAAGCAAAGAGTTTAGGTTCGCGTTTAAAGAAAAAAGTAAACAGTTTAACTTTTGTGCTTTAAATATATATATATAATAAATAGCAATTGAAGATTAAAAAAAGAAATAAATTTCATAAATAGACAGAAGTTGCATTGGGAAGTTAAATAAAGTTAGAGAAGAGGCTGAAGATAGACTAGCTAGCATCATGGCCGAAATAGATTGGCAAATAAAATCTTTTACGGCTGATATTTGGGAAAGCCCATTAGAGCATTTGGAGAGCCTGCAAGAGATGTTTTGATGTCATAATTGGCAGGAGACTGAACAAGTGGCAATTGCACACCACTATTTACAAGGAATGCTGAGGATTGGTGGCATATCTTAAAGATCAAGCCACAGACTTTTTGGAATTACAGATGCAAATTATTGCACACTTTTTGGAGTGAAGAAAAGCAGTATCATATCTTCATCAATATATCACAAGAAAGATATATTAGGGATAATGGAGAAACTTATACCCAGTTTTTCTGCAGACAAGCAGCAAGGCTGAAGTCATTGATAGCTTTCTCTTTGTCTGAGAGGCTGATATGCTGAATTGTATTGGGCAATATGCCAAGGGATATACATCAGATCATGTTGTGTAGTAACAACATTCACTTTGAAGAAATGATCAAACTGTTAAATTAAATTGAACATAATCAGGCCCAAGAAGAAGTGGAGAAAAGAACAATGCAGGGCAATCAGATAATTTCGATAGAAAAAGGTCAAAAGAGTCAATTATCAACTCCAATTAAAAAAAGTAAAAAAAGCCATAGGACTGTAGCTAATGTGATGGTGGATCAAGAAGAACCAGCATGGAATGGAGCTATGCAGACTTGCCCAATTGTCAGTATAAAGACTGGAGACATCATTACAGAAGCATTGGTTGATTCAGGAAGTCAAATGTCATTGCTCTCTAGTAAGTTTTATGTGAAAATAAAGAAAGACCAGCCACATTTGTATACACTGCCAATAAAAAGAATGCAGGTGACCCTGGACAATGGCAAGAAGGCAAACATTGAAACCGAACAGGTGTGGTTACATTTGCATCTGGGTAACATAGAGTTAGACCATGTCTTTTTGATAATGCCTGGTCTCATACAAGATGTCATAATTGGGACTGATTTTTTGTACAGGCATAAATGTGTTTTGTATTATGACAAATGTTTATTTCTTTGCCAAGAAGTTTTGATGCCATTTGAAGGGCTAAAGAGTTATAAGCCATTTCAGGTACAGTGTGTTAAGCAAGTGAGGGATACCATGGAAATGCAAAATAAAGTGTCGCAATCCATGTTAAAAGGAATGGAAGAACAACACCCTCTAATGGAACTGTTGAGGGAGTTCTATTCAGTTTTTTCGAATAGGCCTAAGATCATTGAGGGGTATGTGCATCACATTCAAGTTAAGGATGATAGCCATTTCCAGAGTCGTTCATATCCCATTCCATTTCAATATAAGGCTGAAGTAGATCTTCAAATACAGCAAATGATTGAATGGGGAGTTATTGAAAAGCACACATCTCCATATGTTAACCCATTAGTAGTGGTAAAGAAAAAAGATGGATCTGTCAGAATATGTTTGGATGCCTGGCGGTTAAATGCCATTACCGTTCCTGAAAGAAACATTCCACCTACAATAACAGAACTTCTCTCAAAATTTCAAGGGAAAACCATTTTTTCTACATTGGACTTGACATCCAGTTATTGGCAGATCCCTCTACATCCATTTGACCGCAAATATACTGCCTTCTGCTATGAAGGGCATACGTATGCGTTTAAGTGTATGCCTTTTGGATTAATCAATAGTGGTTCAGGACTTCTAAAGTGTTTGGATCAAGTGTTATCAGACAAAATCAAGAGTCTGATTGTGATATATATGGATGACATAGTCATCGCATGTAAAAATATGGAAGAACATATGGAACACTTGAAAATGTTCTTAATGGAGTGTTACCAGAAAAACATTACCATCAATTTACAAAAAAGTTGCCTGGTCCAGGAGGAGGTTACATTTTTAGGCTTTTTAATTGGGAAAGAGGGTATTAAACCGCATCCCAAAAAACTAACAGCGATACAACATTTTCCCACACCCGCTAATAGGCATCAGGTACAGTCTTTTCTGGGATTATGCAATTTTTATCATAAATTCTATGAAAATTTTGCATTAGATGCTGCAAATTTGGAATTTCAACACATTAAAAACAAGTTCTTGGAACAGGTGGTTCTAGCCTACCCTGACTTTTCACAAACTTTTTATGTTCAGACCAACAGCAGTGGGCAAGGGCTTGGAGTCGTGTTATTTCAAATTGACAAACAAAAATATCACAGAGTGTTGTATTTTTGTAGCCGCAAGCTAAAAGGGGCAGAAAATAATTACACGATGACAGAAAAGGAAGCTTTGGCCATTGTTTGGGCTTTCAGTAAATTCAAACAATTCCCGCTTGGGTCAGAGATTGTTGTAATTACGGATCATAACAGCTTGGAATTTCTTAAGAGCAGTTATTTATCGAATGATCGATTGATACATTGGAGTCTTACGCTACAGAAATTCCAATATAAAGTTCTATATTGTAAAGGAAAGGAAAATATTGTGGCGGATATTTTGAGTCACCATCCAGTAGATCTGACCCCACATCATCTTGAGCCCAACAATCTAAGTATTGCAGCATTCACATTGACCATAGATGAGTCCATAGAGCAACAATTACTAAGACTATCTGAAATACAGGAAACCAGCCCAGAGTATGCACAAATCATGACATATAAGAAAGGAATAGGAACTTCAGACCCCAGTGACACAGCAACATTGGAAAAATATGAAGCCTATAGAATAAAAGATGGTGTATTGCAATACAGAGTCGCCTCAGAACAAGACTCATGGCAAATTCTTATACCCCAAACACTCAGGAACAAAGTTATAGAGTATATACATTGCTTTTATGGACACTATGGACCACATAAAGTAGAACATGTGCTCAGGGAAGTATTTTACTGGCCAAGTTTATATTCAAATGTTGTATCAGTTTTGTGAAAATGTCATGTGTGTTCACAAACTAAATATGTAAATAAGAGATTTACTGGGATCTTGCAGCCTATTTTAGCACACAACCCTAATGAAATGCTGGCCATATATTTTTATGGGCCTTTACCTGCCTATAAACAATACCGATATTTAATCATAATGTACGACATATTTTCTAATTATGTAACTGCATATCCGTTAAGAAAGGCGGATACACGAAGTACTATCCGGATCTTACAGGAGCATCAGTTTCCTAAGATTGGTAGGCCCCAGATGATACTTATAGATCATGGGACACCCTTTAAATCTCACCACTGGAAAAAGTGGATTCAGCAACAGGGCATTCAGCATGTATTAACATCTATTCATAATCCTCAATCGAATCCCTGTGAGAGAGTCATGAGAGAGTTAAACCATTTATTTTGGCTTTATGTCAGCGAAAATCACTGTGGATGGGTGAATCAGATGGGAAACATCACTAACTACATAAATTGGACACAGAATGAATCTACAGGGTTTGCCCCCATCAGATTACATTTTGGACAGAATTATCCAATGCTGATAAAGGCTCCCTTGCCTGTAGATTGGGACAAAATTAATAAAGAAATGGATAAAAGAAAGGCTCGAATAAAGTTGAAACATATGGCTGAAGTATGCATAAAGCGGGGAAATCCATGACCATGTAGATTTAAGGTAGAGGACTTGGTTTTTGTACAAAAACCTCATGTCAGCAATCCAACCCAGCATCAATATAAGAAATTTTTCCCAGTATATGAGGGACCCTTCACTATACAAAAGAAAAATGGTCTGACTGCCTTTGTATTGGAAGATGAGCATGGGGTTTATGGATCTTATAATGCATGAAGCCTTAGGCCAGCCACCTAAAAGATAGGAGGTACACTTAAGGAATTGATCTCAGGGCAAATGTTCAGCCAGGGGGAGGGGATTTAAAAGTTTTAAATGTTGGGGTTTAAAGTTTGAAAAAAAAAAAGAAATAGCAAATAGATGCTTTTATTTTGTTGTTGTTGTTGGCATGAAGGGGCAGTTGATCTGGATACTTTATCCGATTCAAGGGTTCTATCATGTAAATTGGAAAAAAAAACCAAGTTTTATATGTGCAATAACACACATACTTATTTATTTTGAAATCTTATATTTTTAATTCTAAGTTGATTTTAGTATAAAATATTTTTTTATGATGCTTGTTTTCTTTTAAAATAATTAAAAGCAAACAAAGTTTAATTAGTGCTCTTATATGTATTTTATTTAAACTAAAAAAAAAAATTTAATGTTGATGTATTTTAAAGCTGAGATTTGGTTTTGTATTTTTTTTTTTTATAAAAAAATAATAATCATTTTTGTAAGATTAAGCCCTGTAAGATATTGTTTTTCTAATTAAGATTGTGCGGGAGATAACAAAGGACATAAATAGCTGGGTATTTTTTTTTTTTTTGGGATTAGAGAGGAGGATTCAAAGAGACTATTCTGTTCATTCAGTTTTTATTGCTCGGCTTCTTCTTATTGAGGATCGATCCAGATTTTAGCTGTTATTGAACTGTTGCATTGTGAAAGTGACTAAATTTTTATATATATATTGGTGCCACGGGAATCACCAAATTGAATTTCCGTTGACCAACAATAACTCTATTTGCCATGATAATAGCAGTCATTCAGATGCCATGCCTGTAATATATGCCATGAAGAATCTCCACAACATGATGGGCTGAGCCTTTCCAAAGATGAACCTCCGGACTCCAAATTGTGACTTTCATCATGACCTAATTGTCAAATCCAGAGTGGATCCCGATAATGCCTCCAGACTTCTGAACCTGTAGTAAATGACATCTGTTGTAGAGGACTCTATAAACCAAACTTTGTGTGAACAACAAAAATTAATATTATCTCGAGGTAACTTACCTTTCCATATCAAAATCAGGGCTAAATCTCTACTTAAGTCTCTCGCAAATCTCAGCTTAATCTTAAAAAGAAATTATATTTACGATGTGTAATTGATCAATTTAAATATTAATGTATTTTTGTTTATTTTACATTACAATCTTAGTAGCAAGATTTTCAATCTTAAAATGTTGCTTGTTCGAGAGTGTAGGGCGAGTGATATTTTATATGCTTAATAATTTCTAAGTTTTATGATTAACCATTGTTAAATGCTCAGACCAACCTTAATAGTTTTCTTTTATTTTTGTTTGTTTGCTTCAGCGTTAAACTAAATCAAACTTGGCTTTGGCTAGCGATTTCTAGGATATAGGATTTATTTATTTTTGGTAGAGATTTATTTGCTATAATTCAGATTGCGTAATTCATGTTTCTTTCTTGTGTGAGACTAACCTTGGCTTGTTTCAATGTACTTGTCCATGAGCATTTTGCAAAATTATGACATTCTTGGTTCCAACATTTCTTTTCTGGACTAAGAAAAGCTCGTCTGCGCTGTCCCGTTATTCTCCACAAACATCCATCTTACTAAATCTCTATAGGGAAAAGGGAATTGGTTGGGTGAACCACTAGCAAGAAGATATAAGCCATTATTGTGTTATAGATAAGAAATGAACTTGTCTGCCTGGGTATTTAATGTAGTTCTGCTCGCATACACTCAATGTTAAGATCTGCTAAGTAAATGTATATCAAGTTTCATGTTTATTTTGTTATTATGTTTAATAAATTTAAAAAGTTATTATAAGTATTTTGGCTGACGTTTGTCTCAGTGTTTTCTCAATTGTCTGAACCACATTCATTAGCTTTTGCTCTCCCTGGGTTTAGTCCGGCACATTCATGTTCATATATCCTGCCCACCCTTAAAATAAATGTCTAGTTCTGATTTTTGGACTAGTGGCGCCCTCATGGTCAGAATATACGAAACAAATCTTTCATCCGGCACAATATTATAAGCAATGGCTAATTTTGGCCATGATCCAGGCCAGCCAAAAGAAAAATAGACAAGTCCCTGATTCAACTGGTCTTTTTCTTTTATACTCATGATCTAATTTTCAGACTTCTGCACACTCTTATCTTTTTACTTTTATTAAAAATACACATTGATAATCTTGTACATTCTTTATCAGTTTTAGGTTCCAAAGTTTTTTTTTATATGCATAATTCTGCCATCTTTAATCAAAGTTAGAAAGATTTTATTAATTGAAATCTGCATGTGGAATTCTTTCTTTTGTTTAGTTTATCTGGATTAGTAATCGGTGTGCCTTTTATTGTTTCCAATTTTAATTTTTATTTTTAATCGCATAAAAAAAAAATATGAACGAAAAATGTAACTTTCATTGTATGTTTTAAAACAAAATTATACAAACTAAAAAAAAATTTTTAATTGCATATTTTAATAATATCGCTAAATTTACTTTTTTTTTTAGCTTTCACTCAAATGCCAATATATTTGTACCATATGTAAATAAATGGTACAATATATATATATTAGTCCCTTCAAATGTAAATTAACCCTATTTTTAACATTGTTTTCAAAATTAATTTAATTGATTTTTACATTTGTTTATTTAAAAAACCTGATCTTATAATCTCAATAATTGCAAAAGTTGTGTTTCAATTGATATATTTTAGAAAGACAAAATCTTCAAGCAGGTTCTCAGAATTTAAGAACTGAAAATATATTTACCAGATAGCCTTCTGTCATCTGAGCCTCGAATAAATTTAGCACCTATAATATATATGACTTAAGAATGACCACATGCAGCAATATATATTTGATTATTCTTATCAAATATAGGTTTGTAAAACATAACATTAAAGAAAAGTATCATTTACAAAAAAAATATATGTTATGAATTGTTTTACCAGTATATAGAGGGGGAGGGTAAACAATCTTTGGTCTAGGGTTCAAATGTTCCTACTTTTATTACTTGCATGAAAGATTTTAAAACAAATACAAGGTATGAAAAGTGACAGGTAGATATAATATCAAATAGCTATCATGATGCAATTCACATGGTCCTGGATGGTCCTTTCCTCAGATATTAATAATTAATTAGTTATTATGGAGATAGGCTAGTTCCTCAGAATAGCATTTGAGTGAATATGGCATAATTGACTAGGTGACTTCTTATTTCTGGAATTATGGCATGGCAGATCAGCAGGTGAATTCATTTATAAATGCAAGAACATTGGCACAGGTACATGGGTTAACATACTTCAGATGGGCAGCATTTCACCAACTCCAACAAAATTCTGAACTCATGCTCCCCAGAGATGGTGAAGTAAAATGGACATAAACATTCTATTCACAGGTCATTCTGCTTGCCTTGTCAGCCAAAATTAATGATTTTTTAAAACTTTTGTTGATGGTCTTAAAGATTTTTTTCTCCCGCAAACAGATTGAATTCATAAAGAGAAACAAGACTACTGTTTGACAAATTTTCTGAGGTATTTACACTATTTTCAACAAAAGGCATCTGGATTAAATGCAATTAAAAAAATATTTTTGCTGATTGCAATCTTGATCAGTTTAATTACAATTTAATTTTGTATTTGTTTATTAATTAGGAAAAATTTCCAAATTTCAAATACCTTTTGTCTACTTGCATATTCCCTGAAGTAATCAAGCATCAATTAACACCTTTGTATCACCAGGCAAAATATATATAAAAAAAACATTCTTGTATATACCTGGGTCTCATTTTACGTGATAGATAGGTTCCTCAGAAAACATGTGCAAATGAAATCACGCAAAAATAGATGTAACTTACCTTGAAAAAGGGGGGATACGGACTGTGATTTTTCAAAGATCGCATAAAGGCAAAAGCACCAATGTAAAATTACTTTAAAATTTGCGCAAAAAATAATAAGGAAATAAAATATGACTAATAAAAAATTTCAAATTTGAAAAAAATTGATACAAGACAAACTTTTTTTAACTATAATATTTAATTTTATTCAAAACAATATATTTTTATGCATAATTTACAGTAATTTACATTTTTTATACACGTTTTAATTATTATCACTATTTGCCATTAAACAGGTTTGTTTGCAAACTGGTAAAAAAATCAGATTTTTCACAAGAGGAAATATAACTAGCGCCAACATCACTCTCATGTTGTGTTAATGGTTTTCTGGTGACAACATAATTAGTAATTAATCTAACAACTAAAAATTAAATTCTTATTTTTGTCTTTAATTTTTTAATTTCAATTTTAATTGTGCCCACTGCTATTACTCACCTTTTAAAAATAAACTTGCGGACACTAAATGATTAATAATTGATTACATTTTTTTAAAAAAAGCAAAAACAGAATGTGATTTAAAATGCAAAATTAACATGCACAATGTTTGAACAAATTTACATTATAATCTTGTAAAATTTAATGTGTGTGTATACATAAAATGTGGAAATCATGATTTTAATTTCATTATTGCATAAAATCTTACTATTATAAAGCACTGAAAATATTGAAATTACTAAGATGAAAGTCAAATTCCAATAATATGCTATTACTTTCAATATGACATAAGTGTGTGAAATTTATTATTTAAAGTATAGCGCATTATCGGAGTTCGACTTCTGGAGAAACGTGAATCGCGTAACTTCAAAATCACCTTAAATAAATCTGCATAAAAAGAGATCCAGGTGTATATATAAAACAAAGTGATTATATTTTTTTTCATTAATTAGATATGGTTTTAATAACAAATATAAATGTACCTACACCTTATAATTAATCTGTCTTTATAAATTTTATAAAAATAAAAAATGTTCAGGAATTTTAACTAGCTCACTTTAAATTATGTTTTTTATAATTTTATAGAATCTCAGCTAACCTCTTTTACACACACATTTAGTAAATTTAATAAAATAAAATGTAATTCTTATTAGTCTTTAATAAATTTTTAATAAAATAAAATTTAAAATCTCCCTATAACAGTGTTCAAAAGAATTTAAATATGAACTGATTAAAATTTCTGACTACAGCATATGTTTGTTACAAAAGTTATTAATAGTAATATGATTGTTATTTCAATTTTATATTTCATGAGTTTCATTATATTTATAGCCTATTAAAAATCTTTTAAAAATTTAAAAGCAAATAAAATTAATTAAAATGAAACTTATTATCAGTCAGATATATCAATTTATTATATATATATATATATATATATACTTAATAAAAAAGATATGTATAAGAGATTGAGATCAGGGCCAATTTATGAGTGCTGGTTCAGTACAAAATGTGCATTTTGAGATGATACATCTTTTTCACATCTTTGGTTACATATTTATGGTTACACCCTTCCTCCCCTACATACAAGGTGTTAACAATCAGATTAAAACCAGCCTCCATCTTGCATAAGAGCAATGTAATGAAAATTATTTTACAGAAATATATAATAAATGCAACTGCTTTTAAAGGATTTTATTTAATAAATTGATCATTGTATGATAAGATTTATATTATACTATGGCTTTTTAGAAGATTGGAATTGGTGTAATTCTGGTTTATGTGATTATATCTTCGTTTTATATATTTAGATGGATACAAGAGTCTAGGAATTGAAAAGTTAAGCATTATGATATTAATTCATATTTATGATCATGTTACTTTTTTTTCATTATATATATATATAAATTCATAGAATACATATTTTTTAAAAAATAATAAATTATTTAAATTTTTAATTATTTATAAATTTCATAAAAGGAATATGCAATTTTTTTAAAAACACATTATTAATAAAATAGCATATAAGTTTCAAATATATGTGCGTGATATAATTTAAAAATTGTACATTAACATTGCCAATAATGTCATAGCTAATATTTATAAATTATTTTTATGTAATACAGAATTAATTTCAAATTAAATTTTTTTTAAATAAAGTCGTTGAATTTCACTTTAATTACTTGACTAATAAATTAATAATGATATATTAAAAATATATTAATAATTTGTATTTTTTATCAATATATATATATATTATTATATATATATTATTCTGCGATTGTCTTTGACAAAATAAAATGTATACATTGAAAATGCAATATTTAAATATTGTATTCAAAAAATATCAAGAAATTAAGTGTGATCACATCAGAAAGATCAACTTTTGACTTCACATTCAATAATATTGTTTAGGGTATTTATTATATTTAGAGTATCAAATACAAAAAAAAAAATAAGAAAGTATTCTTATTACTAAAATATAAATTACTAAGTAAAAAGATGTAAATGAAAAAAAAAATGCAAAATTGAAAAAATAAAAATTAGATTTAATATATTTTGTCAAGAAAGTCAGATCAAGTTTATGACATTCTTCATCATTATAGTATGTCATTGTTCAACATGCTGTAAAATAAATGATCAAAAAAAACATGCTGTAAAATCACTAAATCTTTAAAAACCTCCTACCCCCTATATATTACATATTGGAGTGCAGGTGTGAAAAGCCTGTACTGTAGGTATCACAGCCGCCATGCAAGCAAGTAGTTGGTTGCAGATGGTTGTGGGTTCGCGTCCTGGCCGATGCTATGACATATGAAAAAAAAAAAAAAACCTCTTAGTGTTATAATAAATATAAAAAGTAAATACTGATTTTCTATTACATTAAATGGGGCGTTTACTTAACAAATTTTATATTTTTAGTAATGAATAAAATGCGCTTTTAACAGAGTGGTGTTTAAAAAGTACAATTTTTATAAAATATTAAAAAAAAAAGATTGGAGAAAAATAAAACCTTGTAAACATCAATACTGAGAATGAATTTTAGAATAATAACTTTAATAAGTCAATTATTTTATATAGCTCAATGTTTTTTATAAACAATAATATTTAGACAGAATTAAACTGTTGCACATGCGCTTTGGATCTTTTCGAATCCAAATGCTTTTGTATAGGCGAATCTTAAGTGTTTGAAATTGAAAGCATGAAGATATTAAATAAGCACTTTAATTTACTTTTACATGCTTGAATGAATGACACTGGTGAAATTTATTAGAATTTATGATACGTCTTTCTTATTTGAAATTAAATGTATATAAATAAGCCAATTATTTTACATAGCGCGATGTTTTTTATAAACAATAATATTTAAACAGCATTAAACTGTTGCACATGCATCATTCATTCAAGCATGTAAAAGTAATTTAAAGTGATTATTTAATAACTTTACGCTTTCACCTTCAAACCTTAAGATTCGCCCATACAAAACCGTTTGGGTTTGAAAAGATAGATGGCTATTCTATCTTTTCCAAAGACTTCATCATGTGGTTGAAGTGTTAGTATTCATTCATTTTATATTTAAAATCCAAAGCACATGTGCAACAGTTTAATGCTGTTTAAATATTATTGTTTATAAAAAACACCGCGCTATATAAAATAATTGACTTATTTACATACATTTAATTTCAAATAAGAATGACGTATCGTAAATTCTAATAAATTTCACCAATGTCATTCATTCAAGCATGTAAAAGTAATTTAAAGTGATTATTTAATATCTTCATGCTTTCACTTTCAAACACTTAAGATTCGCCCATACAAAAGTGTTTGGGTTCAAAAAGATAGATGGCCATTCTATCTTTTCCAAAGACTTTATCATGTGGTTGAAGTGTTAGTATTCATTCATTTTATATTTAAAATCCAAAGCACATGTGCAACAGTTTAATGCTGTTTAAATATTATTGTTTATAAAAAACACCGCGCTATATAAAATAATTGACTTATTTACATACATTTAATTTCAAATAAGAATGACGTATCGTAAATTCTAATAAATTTCACCAATGTCATTCATTCAAGCATGTAAAAGTAATTTAAAGTGATTATTTAATATCTTCATGCTTTCACTTTCAAACACTTAAGATTCGCCCATACAAAAGTGTTTGGGTTCGAAAAGATAGATGGCCATTCTATCTTTTCCAAAGACTTTATCATGTGGTTGAAGTGTTAGTATTCATTCATTTTATATTTAAAATCCAAAGCACATGTGCAACAGTTTAATGCTGTTTAAATATTATTAATAATAACTTTAAAAAATGTTAACAGAGATTTTGATTTAAAAATCAAAATAATGATAATGTAATAATAATTTTATTTGAAATTATAAAAACAAATTTGTGAATCAAAAGGCTCTAGATTCTACACATACTCAGAAGTGCATATACCTCCCTATTTAGTAAGATAGAGTAATAAGTATAGGAGAACTTATGAATTTAAAGAAAGTTTAAAAAATATTTTAAAATTAAATAATTATATTCATTCTATCATTTGGCTGCTTAGATGCCAAACAATCTTCTGAGTACTAATTCTATAAATATAAGATCTCTGTATAATGTTAACAACTGCCTAACTAGAAGAAACTTGAAAATTTTATCAAGATACAATCAAAATGAAAAAAAAATTTTTTTTTGGGTGGGGGGATAGCTGTTACTTAAACACCTAATTAATTGCATTTATTATTTGGTAAATATGTTTCTAACAATTTTTAATTAGAAAGTGAATAGTGATATAAAAAACCATTTAATCCAGAGGTTCTCAATTTTTTGGCCACATACCACCTTGGCTTTTAGTAAATTATCTGGTACCCCCTATTCATTGTAATAAGTAATAAACAGTAATTAATTTTCATAAAAAATTTATTCAGCCTTTTTGGTTTCCATACCTCCTTGGCTTTTAGTAAATTATCCAATATCCTCTATTTTTACAATAAGTTATAAATAGTAATTAAGTTTTCATAAAAGCTTTATTTGGTAAATAAATCTTAATTATGCATTATCAGCTCTGAAGTGAGAAAACAATCTATGCAATCTTACTGTTTCCATGTCCAAAAAGAGATCTGAAATATTGCTACAGTACAAACAGGGATTAGCACAGAAATGTTGATAACATAACTACCATGTTTTCCTGAAACTAAAACTGGATCTTATATTATTTTCTTCAAAAGACATTGTAGAGCTTATTTTGAGGAAATATCTTGTTTTTTCATATACCATCTACATTTATTCAAGTACTATTTCTTTTTGCAGAAAGCTATAAGATTTTTATCCTTGAAGATCTCCACAATTCTTCTATTTTATTCATCAGAATAACTTTTTTTGTACATATTTTATCTGGGGATCAAAATATTATTCTGTTTAAATTTACCATTAAATCAAATGTTAATTAAAGACATGTGAAACAGGAGTGGTAACAAAAATGATTAAAATTAAGAATGATTTTCCACATAAATGCAACAAAAAATGCATACACAAATATTCAGAAAATTATTTGTATTTCATATGTGCATATTAAGTCCATTCATGACAACAGATGGGATATTGAGTTATGAAAATTCATATATGACATAACCACATCTATCCATTACAAAGTGTGCTCATTGTAAAGACTTTTTAAATTATTTATAATAGGCATGCTTGAATATTTTTTTTTATAGAAGAAATATTTATGCTTTAACTTAAGCTAAACTTTGATTATTAAAATCATTTCCATTATTTAAAATCTTTTAGGAGGAAAAAATGTTTAAGAAATCAACTGATTTTTCTTTTATCTTGAATATTTAAACACTATCATGCTGAAACTCTAAAACTAAATCAACATTCTAATTCTATGTATTAAATATAAATAAATATCTAAAATATATAAATGAAGTTATAAATTGTCCAATATACTTACTGGCTTGTGGCAGATAAAATTTTAAAAGATTTTAAATTGTTCATAAAGTCAATAAATTGAGTCCTAATATAGCTGAGAGATAATTGGTTCTCTATACAGGTAGAATTACTTTTTTTGGAAAATATTTAATGGAAATAAAATACCACCATTTATTTAAAGCTTTAATGTCAATAATATTGTTTATTTAAAAATTCATTACTTTAGAATTCAATATGTCCATCAAACAAAAATTTTGGCTTATGATCTTAAGTTTACATTATCAGCATTCTGAAAACTGTTGCTATGTCTTAGTTTTTTGGTTAGGTCTTATTTATGGAGAAACACAGAAATTTTGGAAATATATTAATAGCATTATATACTTATTTACCTGCTATTCACCATACTATTGAACCAACATCTTGTACCATTGGGAGTATGAGTTCTCCAGGTTGGAATCACTAATTTTTAAACCATCATTCAATAATTGATAAGCCCAATGAATAATGTTTTTTTTTCAAAGAACTTTGGGGGGGGGGGGTAGAGTTACATTTGCTTGCAATGTGCTATTAAAGTTACTTTTTCTCTATATATTATGCATAAACATTTAGCTTCAGTGTTAGGTTGATATGTGTGTGTGTGTGTGGAGACAAGCAGTATTATCATTAATAATAATAAAATCTTGATGATAGCGATAAAAATTATCCACAATCATTTTGTAAATGAAAATAATATCATTGGTGTTGAATATCGTGTAAAGATCAAAACATTATTAACAAAATACGATTTAAAGCTGTCAGTTAACTCTTGAAATTAATATTTAACTACAATATTTTAGTAAACTATTTATAATTAAATTAGGCAATTAACATTTTTATTCAATCAAAATGTTTATATATGTATCGAGAGAAGTGTATACTTGTGTAATTATATATATATATATAAGTCTTTATATGCGTGCATGTGCATTTATAATTTTAAATATTTAAAAATTAATTTCAAATTAAATACTTAATTGCATCTAAATTTTTTAAAGACAGTTTATTTAATATTTGAAGTTAATAAATTATAACAAATTGCAATAGCGCAAACATAAATTTCACTCGGGTGACAAAAATTTTCTTACATTAATTTTTTTTAATGTATATGTGTGGATTGAAGTTAAATGAAAAATTGCTGTTTGCTTATTTTATTTATTTATTTATTTATATCAACAGTAGATGGCTCAAAAATAGAAAAATTAAATATCAATA
Source organism: Epiperipatus broadwayi (assembly GCA_028023455.1). Classification (NCBI taxonomy): domain Eukaryota; kingdom Metazoa; phylum Onychophora; class Udeonychophora; order Euonychophora; family Peripatidae; genus Epiperipatus; species Epiperipatus broadwayi. The sequence continues at coordinate 60,414 of JAQFVV010012676.1, read as the reverse complement.
ATAATATTATGAATAATTCTAATAAGTCAATTCTAATAAGTCATCAGTAGAAGCAAAATGGGTCAAAATTCTTTAAACATAGCTAAATTAACTTTCAAGGATATACATGCTTTCGTTTGCAAAGAAATGCTTAATTGCTCTAATATAAAGAGAAAGATCCTAACTGAAAATTTTTTTTACATGAAATGTTATCTCACATTAAGCCTATTCACTTAGTTCTATTAAATCTAGAAAATTTCAAAGAACTGTATTATAAAATTCACTTGGAAATACTTTTTAAAAATTATATTATTAAAGTATATATTTTTTTATCTATAAAAGAATATTTTATATCCTGTTTTCACTATGTTAATATCTGTGGTCATCATCATCATCAACCATTATCAATCCACTGCAGGATGAAGGTCTCTCCAAGTTTAATCCATCTTCTCCGATCTTTAGCTTCTCCTCTCCACAACACCCCTGCACATTTTCTTATTTCATCCATCCATCTCACATGTGGTCTCTTTCTGGGTCTTTTACAATCTCTTGGAATCCAGTTTAAAATTTTAATTGTCCATCTATTATCATCTCTTCTAGAAATATGTCCAGCCCAACTCCATTTCAATCTTTTAATTTTTTCAATAAGGTCAATAACACCTGTTTGTTGTCTTACCCATACATTGCGTTTTCGATCTCTTCTTGTTACTCCCAACATACATCTCTCCATACTCCTTTGAGTGGTCTGAAGTCTCTGTATTGCTCTTCTATTAAGTGTCCAAGTCTCAGATCCATAAGTAAGAACTGGTAAAACACATTTGTTAAAAACCATCCTTTTCAAACACATAGGCATATTTCCTTTTAGTATCAAGTTATTTCTACCAAAAGCACTCCAACCAAGTTTAATTCTATGATTAATTTCCTCCATTATGTTTCCATCTGTATTAATAATATCTGTGGTATCATTATTTATAAGAATTTAACAAAATCTTTAATTAAAATATTAACACTAAGAAGAAAGTTGAAGTTATGGATCCATTATGACTATGTAATAAAAATTTACAAATTCTTCTTGCATGGTCAGGACAAAACATTCATAAAAATACAATTACTAAAGAAAGGAAAAAAATAATTTAAAATGTAGAATAGCGAATGTAAATTTATTTAAGTGTAAAGTTTAAATTTAAAACAAATTAAAATATAATCGCATTTAAATAAATGTTTAGTATTGTTTCTCCCATTCTAGAAAAATAGTCCTGAAAAGTAAAATAAAAAAAAATTATTCAATTAAAATATATGCAGTATTATTAAAAATGAAAAATTTGCAAAATAATCTCTAAAATATATTATATTTACATGTATAAATATAGCATAAAATTATCTAAAATTACTTGATCAAAACAAATTATAAAAAAAAATCATAAATGAAATTACAAAGACTGAAATTGAATTGTAGCAAAAATTTAATTAAAATAAAATGAACTAAGGGTAAAATATTCTCTTTATATTTCTTTTTGTATAAGTGCTTTTGTGTTCATTTGTTACTTATGTACAGTGGAGCCACGAACTAACACTATCTATCTATACAACTTCAATTATATTTTATCTAAAGAAAAATGTAAACAAACAAACAAAAATGTAATTAAACAAACAAATAAATTAACATTTGCAAATTTTGGGATATTCAAGCAACCATTTTTTTTCTGGCTGCTATACATGAACATGTTTTAAAAAACTTAAAATTTATAAATAAATTTTAAATTATGCCAGCAATATTTTGTCTGTCTTGGAATGGTCTAAATAATCATGTTTATTAACTTTTACATAATCTCACATTTTCCTTTGTTTCACCTGGTGAGAGTTTTTAAAACTGCTCAACCTTTCACTTCTGTATAAAATATTTATTTTATAGTAAAATTCAGTGAATTGGGTTAGAATTATTTTTAGTTTAATTTTATAAATGAATAATATTCTAAAATATCACATTTGATATTTTTAAATATTTCAAAACTGACTTGTAATTAAAAACAGAAGAAATAAACATCACCAATAATATTAGTATAATCACTCTTTCAGAAAATGAACAAATTCTTTTTTAAGTTTTTTAGGCTGATTAGTTGAAACTCCTCCCATCTATTTTGAATGGAATTCAGACAGTCTTACATTAAACACTACTGCATATTTTTAATATTTATTTTTGCAATTAAACCATTTTTCTTTATAACATATTAATAGTCTTACCTTTACTTATCACAAATATAAACTTTCAAGTGATATAAATTTTAAACGCTAATATTTGATGTTTAGAAAATATGAAAAAAAATTAAATAGAGTTTTTATCTACAACAATAGAACTGGCATCATTGGATAGATTTATCTATTCAAAAAGTTATTAGAACTAAATATTAGATAGTCATTGGAAAAATTTCCCTATTTAAAGCATTTATAGAACAAAATATTACATATTTTAATTCTATTTTATTAAAACTAAAATAAATTTACAGTTAGTTATTATCAAGGAAAGAAAAAAATTCAAAATGAAAAATATTATTTATTTTTATTAATATATTAAAAAAACAAGTATTTTACCATTTGTCAAAGATGATTCTATCTATGGTTGGCAAATAGAAACCACTTCTGCTGTGCTGTAACAAACTGTTTAAGGGATATCTTTTTAAATATAAATATCTTTAAAGAAAATCTTTTTCTGATGACATCATTTGTTGGTTTAAAATAAGTCTTTTACAAAAAATTTGCATAAATAATGTTTAATTTGTAAACAAATAACTGGGATAAAACACTTAGATAATCGGAAATTTCATTTTTATTGATATATATGTCACTTTTCTTGTAGCATTATTATTTAAATAGACTGTTGTCAATTGTGCAAAAAGCTATTGTCATTAACTAAAAGATCTGTATAATACTGAAAATTTCAGAATTTTTTCACTTAATATATTTAAACTGAAGCTGCATCAACAAAAAAACTGCTGACTGCAATGTAAGGTTATAGATAGACTTAAAACAATGTAGAGAAGATATCACAATTGTAACACCAAAAATGCCAAAATCCATTCAAAATCAATACAGTTCTTACTCAGGCCAATAATATAAATGAATATTATGTATTTATAATAAATCTATATAATTCTACTTTAAAATCTGATATTTACTTTATAACTATTAATAAATTTAAAAAAAAACTGTAAGTTCATGTCAATTTTGACAGGTAATGATGGTAAAAAGAGAACAACACCCATAAAGAAATATTTTTTGAAAAGAATAAAATAGAAATAATTAATAGATACTGATCTCTTCAGATGTTTTTTTTAATTAAAAGATCAATAAAAGCTACAGAAAAATCCATTTTATTGTAAAAATTCTATGCTAATACAAGTTATAGGTAAAACAGCAATTTTCAATGGTGGAACTACCATGTTTTCTCTGAGGAAAACACCCAATGATTTTTAATAAAGCACATACATTTTCTTCCTTTATTTTTCAAATTTGATATGCAGTGTTTTATATAATAAAATATTCTAAAAGTAATGCTAAAAGTTTTACAAAATTTTAGAATATATTTAATTAATACAGATTTAAAAAATTAAAATAATTGGGGTGATGATATTTTTTTGGTAAAGAGATTAGTCTATTATGTTTCTATAGGAAAAAATATTTTTTTAAAAAAAAAATTACCCAGAATGTATTTAATAGTGATGATGTTTAGACATTTTAAAAATAAAAATATGATTGTTAGTTTTTTATTATTGTTCTCATGCTTCAATTAATGCATAAGTAAACAAGCAATCAATTATATAAATATGTCCTCTCAATTTATTATTATTAATAATATTATACATTTTTAAAATTTTGTTTATGCTATGTCTAGCTGTTCGAGAATACACTTACATGAGTGCATATATATATAACACTTCCATGAGTGTGTTAATAATGATTAATGGTAAATTTTAAAGTAAACTTTAATTATATGATCCCTTAGACATTTAGCTATTTCCATATATACAATTATTATATCAATGGTCCCAAAAGAATAATAAAGATTAATACAACCTTTAAGGAGTCCTGACTCTGTTATGTTCAGAGACCAGTTCTCTACACTTGAAGTCACTGTAGAAAAGCAAACATTCTTATTGAATATATATCCATTTACACAGATGAATATCCAAGAATCAACTGAACTCTTTTTGATCACTTAGTACTGAGGCAGTTCATTGTATTCAAATTCCAGCAATTATTGGGTGGTAGACTGCACATCCACTCAATTATTAACTTTGCCTTTTTAATTAATCAGTTATTTTTATGGATCATCATTTATCTAAAAATAATCTACTCACATTCCTTTAAATGACATTTCAGCTGCACTAATTAAGCCATTGTTTATTTTTAGCATTTAATCTTTTTTATCTGATTTACCTATAACTTTTATTTTTCTACTTTAAAAGAATGTCTCTTTAATATTTTACTTATAACTTTTTTCTCTCTAAAAGTTTCTACATATATATATGTAAAAAATATAAACATACACATACATAACAGTTTACGTTATAATTTTTAATTTGTATATGCATATCCTACATATTTAAAATGTCTGTTATATGTGTGTTTGTGTGTGCATTTAAAAAGTAGTGTACATTTATAGTTCAATAAACAACATATATTCTATCCTAGTCAATATTTATCAACAAAACATAAGCTGTTATACCTAAATACAACTGTATGTGATGGAGACTTGTAACAAAAGATAGCATAGTTCACATCTTGACTTTATAATTTTTTTATTGAATAATTAATCCTTGCAAATAATAAAACTTAATTGTAGTGGTTTATGTTTATAAAAGATATCATATTCATTAATTCAGTAATTTGTTATATTTTACCATGCCCATTTATAATACTATTTAAATTACTAAATACCAGACTAATAGACACTTGGTCATCTCTGTATTTTATGATATAATTAACCTTCTTGATTTCAACATCAACTTCTAAAACCCTTTTCTAATTTTTGTATTGGTCTATTAATTAAATCTGAGAAGTATTATTCATGAGTTTCATTTCCAGTCTGTTTTTATTGAAAAAATATTAATCTAAAATACACAGAATTGTTTCATTTCAGCTTCTAAAAATTGAATAATTTTAGATTCAAATTGATTAAATGTAATGAAAAATTAAAAATAATGTTAATATCTGAAGAAAAATATAAGAAAAATGTTTAAAAAATAGCCAGCAGTAAAACAAAAAAATTATATTTAAACTAATCTGTTTGTCATTATTCAGTTCTGTAGTGATCAAACATTATTTACTTTTCTTGAAGAGTGGACACTTTCCCACACTTATTTTTTTTATAAAATTTAAATTTTTTTGAATCAAACTTTATATTTTGATAAAGTAATGTAAAATCTTAATTATGAATGTAAAAAATTACGATAAATATATTTATTTACATTCAAAATCAATTATGAAAGTGTAAAACATTTTGTTTTGATTTCTGACTTTGTCATTTAGAAACACCTGTGCACAATTTCCAGAGTTGGAAGCCATCCATTCAGTAAAAAGAGGCTGGCTTACACACCAATATGCTGCAATAAAAATTGATTTTTTTTAAAAATATATTACCATATACGGACTTTTTTAGGACTAAAATTTCAAATTTCCTATAAAATAAACCTAAAATAAAGAAAATGCAACCAAAAATTTACCAAGAGATTATGCAAACTATGCCCACAAACTATAAATAACATGAATGAAAATTAAAATGGTACAAAATCTAACTGTATTTAACAGCAAAGTGGCCTTTTAACCGCTAATTTTATCATTGGTTGTATCAGATAAAAATCAAATCTTTTAATTGGCCAACTCACAAACTGAAGACAAAGCCTATTGTTAAAACATATTCGCCTATAATATTAAATTCAACTCAGATACGTTTATAAAAAGTATATAATTAATTTTTCAGGTTATGAAAAAAACGAAAGTTCTTTCAAAAATAAATTGCTATTTATTTATTCTAAAATATTCAATATCGGCAACATAAAAGTTATAATGTAAACAAAAAGATCGACTTTTACGTTATAGAAAAGTAAATATTTCTTTTTACTACATCTTCAATATGTTTACTTAAATCTTCAATATTTTTCGAAAATAATTTTGTTTTTTTATTATTCTCTCTGAAAATAATTTTAATTTCTCAAAATATTCTTTTATAATAATTAAATCGTATTCGAAATGAAAATCTCAGCGTTTTTCTTTATTTTCTTTGATCAGGCAGTTTCTTTGTTCTTTCCAGCCAATCAGAATGTCTTTTTCGGCTGAGAGCATGCTAAGAACCAATCACAAATAATGTTCCTTCTTTGTTTAGGTTTAAATGCGTTTTTTTTCTATTTTTTACTTCTAAAATAAATCGGAAGATGTCACCATCGTACAGAACTTTTAAAAACGAATTCAATACGTGTTTAATGAATATTTTCGTATAAAAACTGGCTGAGTTAGAGTGATTTCAGATGTCGACGAGGAGCCTCGTAAAAAACAGTCAAAGAATTAATAGACTCTTTGGCTGTTTAAAAATTTCTGCCTTTATCTTCTCCATGAAAACTAGTAAACTGAGAAAAAAAATTAAAAAATTAAATGAACCTATCCATAAAAATATTCATAAAAAATCCAATTTTGGGGGGGATTTTAACATAATAGATGCCATTAGAAAGAAAATTGAAAAATGCAATGAATGCTGGGATTTCTGTTGACATCCTACTTGTAGTTTTCACATAATTTTAAAAAGAACAAAATTTCAATGAAGCACCACTATTGCACTGCATTGCCACTGTATACAGTTAACAAGTCAATCTCATACTCCTTGGACAAGTTGTAATATTTAGTGTCTCATATAAACATATCAGACCATAAATATAGATGGTGCCACCTTCATTGTTAAAGGAAGTTATGCTAACTACATGTTGTGATTGTTGATAGCTTAAAGGTTAATTGTTATTATTGCTTCACTTAATACATCTAATTTTACATTATAACAATATTACACATATATATATATATATATATATATATATATATATATATATATATATGTATTACTAGAGAATTTTGCAGTAAGTTAATATGTTTATTCTTTATGTATTTATCATATTTAGTATGTATACATAATTTTATAAGCATAAGGAATCAATAAGTAACTTTTCTGTTTAAAATTTGACATTTTTTCTTTTTATTTGAAAAAGCTTAACAAATCTATGTCATAAACAAACTTTCTTATTAATTTAAAAAAATTCCCAAACTGCTCTTTTGGAAGCTTTATTTAAAACAAATAAAAGTTATAAAAAATTTGACATTTGAATTATCAAAATATTCAGTATTGTACTATCTAAAAAACTAAGTGATCTGCCAAAATTACTGTCCCATGTAAATTATCTTGGTATTAATTAGTTGTATACCAATTTTAGGTGATCCTATTGAATTTAAACATATTTAACCTTAATATTAAAAATTTATTGTAACTTAAAACAGATCAAAAGTTTACAAACTAATATAACAATAAAGAAACCAATTTTCTAACTACAATAAAAACATTCAACTAGTATCATAGTAATTTTACTAAACATAAAAAAATTCATGAAGACAATTCTATAATTAATAAAATAATAATTTTTAATTTAATTGCAGAACAAATTTAAAAATGATTTTTACTTTAAAAAATAAAATTATTATTTCATGAAATAATATTAACGGTAAAAAAAAAATTATATTAAATGCTTGACTGTGCATTTAAAAAATTGTTTTTTAAACCAGAATTGAAGATTTTAAATTTAACTTGAAATAAAAGCATGGAGGGGGGGGTGCAGAAATTAATTAAGTCAAGTCTTTGTTATCAAAGGTGGAAAATGATTTAATTAATTTTTGGATCCATGCTTTTATTTGATATTAAATCTAGAAATCCCAATTGTGATGGAAGAAGCTTTTTTTTCTTTTTAGTTTAGGTCAATAAAGGCATTTAATATAATAAAAAAATTTAATTCTATTATTTTTATGTTTTTAGTATTGGCACAGTGAATAAAAATGTAAAACTATATCTTACTTTAAATTAACTGGACATTTATTGTTGATATATATATATATATATTGTAACGTTTATTTATATACGTTACAAATATATTGGCATTGGGTAAAAAAAAACTAAAAGATAAAAGTGGATTTAAAATTTTGTTGAGTAATTTTTTTTTAAAAAAAAAAAACGTACAATGAGGGTTGAATTATTCTTCTTATTTTTTTTTATGTGATTAGTAATAACAGTAATTGGAGAGAACAAAAGAATTCCAAAAGCAAGTAAAAAAAGATAAGCTGAAAGTAGAAATACTCAAATTAATTAAAGATGGCCGAAAACTTGAAGAAAATAAAGACTTTATTACATAAAATTTATAAAGACTGGATAAGATTAAAAAGGCATGGTACTAGCATGCGCAGAAGTCCTGAAAACTGGATATAAAAAGGAGGGATCCAGTTGAAGGAACGTCTTGTTCGTTTTGTTTCTCTAGTTGGTCTTGGATAACATTAATATATCCAAGATCGCTCTTCGCTGAAGGAATTCGGCATGTCACAGTGAACCGGAGCTTCTGAAGACATCGGACCTAATGATGTACACCAGGAAAAGCCTTCGTGACCGACTGGGGAAATGGACCACAAGATCAAGCAATAACCAAAAGGCCGAGCTCATTATAACCAAAAAACTATGCATAGTTATCTACTACTGAATTCATGAAACTTACTGGTAAGAATAATTATCCTGATTGTGACAAAGTTAACTATTTAAAACTACTCATAAAAATATAAGTATAAAAGAATCCCGATAGTGACTTTAATTTTTCTATATGAGAGACTCTTATTTAACCAATAACTTTTTGTTTATTATAACTGATATTTATATTTTCTGGATATTTCCCACCTGAATTAAATGTGTTCTCTCCAAGGTATTAATTAGCTACTTAACATGAAGTATTTTAGTTTGTCAAAATTAAAAAATATTTCTAATATCAATTCTCATTTGTGCGTTATTAATAATAGTTATTATTTTTTATTATTAAATTTATTTTTAGTGTAATAAGATTTAAACGTAAGTTACTTTTGCCAATATGTTTCAATACGCCCAGGACTAATAATCGTAAAAATCATTAATTCTCATTACGGTAGAATTACCGCCCCTTAAAAAATATATAATAAAAATCTTTTTATTTTTTTTTGTTTTTACAACTTGCGAGAGATGCTGGCGACATATTTCAGCGGATTCTTAGGAATTCTGGTGCCCATATTAAATAAAATTAAAAGTTGATTTTGTCAATAGCACAATTCGTAACAAATAATAGGCTGAAGTTGATCAGGAAAAATAGCTGTGTTTTTAGAATAGAAATACAACTTTCTTCTTTTTTGACATAGCTTGATCAACTCACGTGCAGTTTATATTAGCGTGTAAAGGCCTAGCAAAACGAAAAACGTTATAATATATATATATCATTAGATATGTTTCTATAAGTTAAAAGGTATATTTTTATGTATATATCAGGGGTGGCCAAGATGTTGAACATGGTTACTTAGTTGACTGCAAAGCTGATGTGAACATTGACAAATATAATGATAAACACAAAGCTGATTTGAATTTAAGAAATAAAAAAAGTAAAAATTCAAAATCATTCTCATTTAAAAATAGTTAAAGTTATTGTTGATCTCAAAAATAAACTCAGGTTGAAAAAAGCTGAAAAGGATTAAATTACTTTTGTATAATGCTAGAGCTAAAATTCTTAGAGATATTTAATTGCTGTTTTCCTGGGAGAATAAAAATAATTTGTCCTGGAGAAGCTAGGATTTTAATGAACTGACTTTAAAACAAATATGTCATAAACTTTTTCAAATACTTCCTATAACAATTTAATAATTGTAATTTAACCTTTACCTTATCCAAAATATCTATTGGCTGAGTGAATTAAAGTTCTAAATTTTTGATTGGTCAATTACAGAATCAACAGTAAAAATATATTTAATCTTTTTGAATTATACTCATTTTAGTTTAGTTTTTAAAAAGCAAATTAATAATTTGTCACATTATTAAAGTAAATGAAAGTTTTTAAAAAAAATAAATTTCTATTTATAATTAATAAAAATAATCTATAGTAGACAACATAAAATGTATTTTTTATAACCTATTACAAAATGCAGCTGATGTCCTGGATTTCTTTCTCAATTTACTTTTGTCTAAAATTAAATAATTTTTGCTAAAATCTGAACTATTTTTCTAAAATAATTATATTTTCACATATATTTTATGAAAATAATAATAAATATGTAAAAACATACTATAAAACATACATTTTCATTTTGAAAATCAAATCAAAGAACTTAGAACTGTCAAAATTGTTGACAAATGCTCCCTTTGGCAGAGAATGTAAAACAATCAATAAGTGCCTTGGTAGGCATGCTTTATTTCATTGTTATAACTTTAAATTTAAATATTATTGATTTTTAGTTATAAAATAATTATAAAAAGGGAAGCATCATATGTACCATATTTTTCTTCATAAAATGATCATAAAATTGGCAAAATAACTTAAAATTAGTGGTTTGAGAGCAAGTTAAAGTCACATATGAGTACTCTTGTGGAAAATAGTCCATTAATAAATATTTTATAAAGCAGCATGGACAAATTGTAATACTACAAAGAGCTGAGGTCAATTAATAGTAGTCCTATAAGATGTATTCAATAGTTCATATCTTATTGAAAAAAAATTCATCTGTTCATATCCTTTAAAAGCATCGCCAATAATTCTGAAACCTAAAAAACCCTTATAAAAAACCCACCAATTCATAAGTACATTCCCCCCCAAAAAAAAAAAACAGGATTTTTAATCGTTATTTTTTCAATTCCGGTTTTCATTCTGGAAAAAAAATTTTTTTTTTTTTGGTTTCTGGTTTGTAGCTCAGAAAAAAACATAGTTGTCTTCAGGTACACTTTCACCAAAAATGTCACCCCAACATCTAAAAGATTGGCTATGTCTGGTATATATCATATTTAGTATGTGTACATAATATTACATGTGTATATATATGATTAAAAATATGAAATATTTTTTTAAGTGAAAAATGTTTTAACATTTTTACTTTGATTGGAAACTTTGTTTCTAAAAAAAAAATACTTACCAAAATGATTTTGTACTGCCCTCTAGTGAATTAACAAATAAACAGATTTTTTAACTTCAATAAAAGCACTAAAAAGAGAAAAAATAATGTTTTTCCAAAATAAAATCATACAATGTTTTATTTTTTCAAAATAAAAGATATAATTTTTATATTGCAAATAAAACATATTCAAATAAATGTAATCACTAATATTCTGGGGGTTTTAAAAAAAATATTTTTGTTTATAATCTTAATTTGTGACATGTGTATTTATATGTATGCATGTACATTTATACGTATGCATATACATGTGTGTGTGATAATGTTGTCTATGTTATGTAAGAGAGCCATAGCTTGAAACCAATCTGGGGATGGGGACAATCATAAATAAAAATTTGAATGCTTTCTCTTACAGCATTTATCATAAAAAATAAATAAATAAGAAATAATAATAATAAAATAAGCTTGTTTAAAAATATTTGTTTTTTATTATATATAATTTCAACTATTGAAAAAATGCTATAAACATACAATAGATAATGTTGTAAGCAAAGTATGAGCTATTATCTAATAATTTTTCCATATTATAGATGGGTTACAAAAAAAATATAGCAAATATAAAAATTCCACAGTATTTAAAGATCATTTCATATAAAGAATACAAAACTAGGCATGTGAAACAAAATTTAATTGATTTTCATTATTTACATTTTTAAATTAGTTATTTAAGTGAAACAAATTAAAATTATTCACACTCGGATAAATTTAATATTTGATTTTATATAATGTTTATTAAAATGATGATTTTGTATAATATTAAAATTAATGTTTGAATGATAAATTAATTACATTGCATATGTTTGCAGTAATATCAAAAAAAAAAATTATCTGTGTGTATATAAAGTATACATATCAGTCTTCATAGTGCAATTTTAAAGTTTAGTAAATTTTTAATAATGCTGAATTTTATTGTAGCATGACTAAAAGGCCTAGTCTCTCACAGTATACGTATTTAATCTAAACAAACTTTTTTATAAATAGAAAAGATTAATATATACTCTTAACATTAACACAGCTGTTCCTAAAAAAAGAACTGAAAACAAAGTACATAAACACAAAATATATATCATTGATATCATTGAAATAATTAAGAGGCTAAAATAAAGTTAATATATTATGAGAGAAAAGATAGCAATGACATACAAATGATGCCCTGAACTATATTATTCAAAGATATGACACAAAAATATGAAATCAACATGAATTGGAATAATGTGTAATAAATTCAGAGAAATCTTTATCCGGTCATTGATCAAGATTTGTTAAAAGTATAACACATGTGTGTCATACAATTTTAAACATATGTGTATCAATAATATGAGATAGTGTGGGTAGTTAGTCACTTGAAAATCTGAGTTCAAATTCCCTATATTTACAGTTAAGTTTCAGCTATAAGAATGTGCATATTTCAAAGCTTACACATTAAACCTGCATTCTGCCCACCCCTCTTTTATGTATTTAAATGGATAATGTCTTATACATAAGAGGTCAGAGTGATTTGAGGTCAACATGGGCATAACAACAATATTGACATCAGCATGGTATTTGAGCATTGGATGGCTGAAGAGTTGGAGGAGATTGAAGCCTATCCATTAAAGTATAAAGATTTGCTATCTTAATATAAACTGAGCACTGATTATATATATATATATATATATATATATATATATATATATATGGATTGGTTCAGCATGAAATACATATATTGGTGATTATTTATTTTTTCTACATGTGTATCAGTATTATGAGATAGTGTGGATAGTTGAAGTTTGCTTGAAAGTCTGAGTTCAAATCTCCTATATTTATAATAATCACTATAAAACTAAGCATTTACAGAAAAGTAAGATAACATGATTTTCAACTTGATGATTTCTTTTTGGTCAAATTTTGTAAATTTTGAGTAAAAATGTATATTCATTAAATATCCTAATGTTGTCATTAAATTATATCAACAAATTTTAAGCAGCATATTTGTCATCAGTTAAAATAGATATCATATCAAGCAAAGACAATTAAAACAAATGAGCTTATATATATATATATACAGACAATTCTCTACTTTTATACATTCTACTTTTGTACAATTTGCTATTTTGCACACATTTCATACTTTTAATTTTTATCAATATATATGACAAAATGCATACTTTCATGTAATAATTTTCTTTCTTCCAATCCCTCCTCACATCTCTGACATTATTCACATCCATTTTTAGCATCACATGTTCAGTTTTGAGTAGGAACATCTTGAGTTAGTGCATGTTGATGAATTATGTCTTGTCTGTTTATGTTAAGATGTGTGCTATTATTTTATGTATATTCCTGTTTTGCTTGAAAAAATTTTTCTCTTATTAATTCATAAACATGCCTGAAAAATAAAAAAATAGCAGTGTTGATATGGACAAAAAGAAATCAAGGTTTCCTAATCTCCATACAATCGAGACAGAGATGACAAATCTTTTGTTTCAATTGATCATTCATCTAATTTAAGCTGACCAATAATATGTTCAATCGTAAAAAACAAGAAAAAAAATTAAGGAATATTTTCAAATTCAAACATTGGCAAGTTAATTTTTATTAAGCTCTTAAATTTTTTTAATACTATTTATCTAGATTTTATACATATATGTGTCCTATGTGTCCATATTCTGTATTTAGTCTCATTTTTTTCAAGTAAAATAAAATGTTAGATAAAAAATATTTTTAAAGTTAAAAATTTATTATATATTAAGAATTTACTGAATCTTTTTTTTAAAAATAGAAACATAATATTTAGCAGAAATATATACAATATACATATATGTATTTTGAAAACTAATTTTGGTGTTTTTTTATATTGCCCTACTTTTGTATTTCAACTTTCATTAACATCTCACAAACCAATTAGAAAGTAGAAGACTGTCTGTATTATAATAGTATCCCTATGTATGATTTTATATTTAAAAAATTTTGTTTCCTTGCATCTATTTGTTTATTCCCACACTAGTTGTTTTTATTTTTAAATGTTTATAAAATAAAAATCAATAAAACACTTTCAGATTATTTCCTTTAAATACAGTTAAATTATGCAAGTAAATTATAAATAAATGTCAAGGGGATCACAGTCATAAATCAAATATCCACCAAATTAGTTTAATTACTCTATTTAATTGTGTGCATCTTTAGTTATGTCACTAAAAATATATTCGTTTTTGAATAGAGGATATTCATTATGTATGTATTTAATGCTCATAATTTTTTTATAAAATTAATGATATTTGTATTTATTTATTTAATCCCTCATAGTTCTAAATAGTGTTCAAATGGTGTATTTAAAACTCCCTAAAATATATATAAAGAGGATCAGATATCACATTGCATGGAATTTGTTCTAAAAATGTCATAACAATGCTTATGTAAATGCAGTGTTTCTAATTATCTTAATATTAAGGAAATAAAGTTTTTACTTACTTCAAAAACAATTTTTGATGGCTTCAAATGTCACATTTATTTATAAAACTAACTACATTAACCAGCTGAACTTAAATATGTTGGGCAAGAAATTAATAAAGTAGGAAGGGTGTTGATTATTTGATCATTTGCTGAAATCAATGTACCTGCCAAGATCCCATATATATTTGGCAAGAATAATAGTTATCCCAACAACTATTGCATGACAAAAATCTTTAAAAAAATAAAAAAGACCACCATTAAAGCAAACTCCAGGGAACAGTTGTTACTTTTATATCAATCAACCGAACATGACATTCCAAGAACCAATTGATAAATTTTTAATAACTACAGAACAAGGATAATAGACACTTTTATGTAAGGTTCAAAAATTATCTTAATAAAATTCTAACCATCTTTTGAGGAATTTGAGATTCATTAGCAACATGAAGATCAAGATGTAGAACTTTTCACAGAGTCTTTAAAATTTTTTAACTTGGAATCTTCATTGATTTCGATAAAAAGCCAAATAATAAGTTTTATATATTATTATTATGTTATGCTAATTTTATTATACAGAACTCCCAACTAAATATTGTCATGTCAGGTAAACTATTGTTTTTCATTTAAATTTAAATATGTATATATGTGCATATACACAACCATTAGTGTATGTGTGAGTGGGCTAGATGGTTAGTTCATACTTATGTTTATGCATTTTTACAAAAAACAAACCAAAAAATTTTTAAACATTGGAAATAGTAATATCTTTAAAGGAAGACTCCTAATATTCATTTGTTTAGTTTTTCTCTTTCCAGAAGTTCAACAGGATTTATGAAAAGAATCTACCTTGATGTTTATTTATTTTCTTCATGTAAGTACCCACAGTAAATTATAGTTTATTATAATAATTAAATTTATTAAAGTTAATAAACTTATTCTTGTCTATATTTATCTCAACTTATTGTAAATAAAATGAATGTTTTTTAAATTTAATTTTATATTTTGTTTTATTTTTTGTGCTTACTTATCATATCAAATTCTAGTCACATGTAATGTTTAATAAATACTATATTTACCCTTGAGATTAAAAAATGTTTAATCATTTAAATATATTTCAAATTAATAAAATATACCTTTATTTTCCAAATATATTATTTAGCCCTTTTTGTAACTACTAACAAATATAAATATGGAAATTTTTTAAAAATTTTAATAATCTTACTGCTTATGCTTTTTTATCTCATTACTATAGAGATTGGCAAAGCTTTTCCCTTTTTTATTTCTATTTAAGTTTAGAGCTAATTTTCTCACCACCATTATAGAATTACAACTCAATTTGTAGGGCATAATAAATCATTTCTCCCTATCACAGTTACATACTATTACAAGTTGAACATTACAATTTATGAAGCATAAACAAACTATACTCTCATTTCTACATCATGTACTATTACAACTTGCCATCCAAATCCATGGAACTTTTAAGTAAGAAAAACCTTCAACATGAACTATTACAATTTGGTGCTTCGAATTGTTAGGCATATATGCTATAATTACTCCTCATCTTGATCCCACCTAACCCGAATCTGTTCTCTTGATAGAAATTTGGCTTGATAAGTGATACATAACTGTATGATAGTATTAGATTTCCATGATCAAAATACAAAAAAATTTTTGCATGAAATAAATAGTAATTTCGATTTAAAGAATGTTTTCTAGAAATAGTTAATAGTAAAGACAGTTAAGATTTTATTTTATTATTTGCCTTGTTGGATGTTTTTATTTGTAGGCAGTGACAGAAAATAAAGAAAGCTTTGATTATTTTTGATTTTTCTGATAAATATATTTTTTAAGAATATTTTTATGAGGGATTTGAACTCAAACTTGCTATAGTTATCCATTACATTCTATACAATTGATATGCATGACCACATCCATGTGAAAAAAATAATGATATCCAATATATGTATTTTATAATGAACCAGCATTTATTCATTGATCCAGATCATCTTTTATATGTGCATGCACACACACACACATATATATATAATTAGTGCTCAATTTATTTTAGGATAGTAAATCTTCAAACTTTAATGAACAGGCTTCAATATTTTCCATACTCCAACTCTTCAGCATGCTGATATCAATATTATGATCACATCCACATCAACTTTAAGACACTCTGATCCCTCACATATAGAACTTTAATACATCCATTTTAAATACACAGAAGAGGAATGGGCAGAATACAGGCAAAATAGGTTGTATTTAATACAAGTATATTCTTTATTCTGAATTTGATGTCACTTATAAAGAATATGAACTCACATTTCCAAGCTTGCTACAGTTATCCACTCCATCCTATATTATTTATACACATGACAACATACATGTGAAAAAGATAAATTATCTTCAATATACATATTTTGTTCTGAACCAGCATTCATAAGTTGGTCCAGATCATTATCTCTCACACATATGTAATTAATTAGTCCTCAGTTTATATTAAGATAGCAAATCTTCAAACTTTAATGGACAAGCTTCAATATTCTCCACTCTCCAACTCTTTGGTCATTCTTATCATTGAAAATCTAATGATAAAGTTTTCAAAGTCCTTGCTGATATCAATATTATGGTCATACCCATGTTGACTTCTGAACTCTCTCATTTAGTACTTTAATATGTTCATTTTAAATACAAAAAAGAGGGACAGACAGAATATAGGTTGAATATGTAATATTTAACATAAGTATGTTGTCTATTCTGAACTTAATTTATAATGAATTGGAATTCAAACTTTCTAGCTCCCTATAGCTATTCACTTCATTCTATATGACTGATATACCACATACATATAAAAAAGATAAATGATATAATATATTCATATTCCATACTTAACCAACACTCATTAATTGGTCCATATCATATTCTCACACATGAATGTTGGTTCAATACAAAATATGTATATTGGAGATCATTTATCTTTTTCACATGTATATAGTCATTTGTATTGATTGTATAGGGTGGAGTGGAAGTCTGAGTTCAAATCTCTTATAAATTACATTAAATTTAGTATAGACATTATAATTGTATTAAATATTACATATTCAGTCTGTATTCTTCCCATCCATCTTCTGTGTATTTCAAATGGACATATTAAAGTCTTATACATGAGGAGTCTTAGTAAGTTAAAGTAAATGTAGGTATGACCATAATATTGGCATCTGCAAGGACTTTGAGTATTCCATCATCAGATTTTCAATGATATGGATGATTGAAGAGTTAGAGAGTGGAGAAGATTGAGGTTTGTCCATTAGAGTTTGAAGATTTTCTATCTTAATATAAACTGAGCACTAATTATATGTGTTTGTAAGAGATGATAATTTGGGTGATGGTTCAATATGAAATACATAGATATTATTCTTTGTTTTACATGTATGTAGTCAGGTGTATTAGTTATATCAAATAGAGTGGATATCTATAGGAGCTTAAAAGTCTGAGTTCAAATCCCTTATAAACTACATTAATTTTAGTATAGACAATATATTTATATTAAAAGAATAATTTTTATTTTTAATATTTATTTTTTATATTAAAATGATGAATTATGACTGTTATTAATGAGATGTGTCAGTTGGGTCTAACCTTAATGGTAGTTTGATGATGAAAATATTTTAAATCATGATGCACAAATTTGAGGATTTTGAAACTATAATGGATGCTAATTCAACCAAATTTGATACTAATTCAAAAAACTTAAAAATCAAAATAGATATTAATTCAAAATATTTTGAAACTCAAAATTAAAATGGATATTAAAATCAAAAAACTTAAAAACTAAGATAGATACTAATACTAAAAAATTTTGAAACTGTTGAAACTAAAATGAATGTTAACTGAAAAGAATTAAAGGCTGATTTGATAGCTGAATTGAATACTAAACTAGATAACAAATTCAACCAGGTTAAAAACAAAGATGAGACATTAAAGGTTGAATTAATGTTTAACTTGGATAAATTCAAGTTAGAAATTAATAATAGGTTAGACAGATAATGTACTAATGGAAATTGAATGTGCTTTCTGTATACAATGTAAAATCATGTATACAAAAAAAAAATTTTAGAAGTTGTAAAAGTTATGTTTTAATATAAAAAAATGTATGCTAGGGGAAAAAACATTGTTATAGCACAAAGTTAGTAAATTAATCTAATCCTTTTAAAACCACCCATGAATACTAATAAAACAATAATTTTAGATAATAAAATGAATAACTTTAATAAAATTCAATAATATTTTCTTTGATCTTGTTTTTTTTTTATTGCAGTCATATCTAATATTACAAAAATACTACCAATAAAATATTTAATATCTTAAACATACATATTATTATGTTTACATTTTGCTTGGTATTTAAGTTGGCGTAATATATAAATTATATATTTCCAACACAATATTACAAATACGTAAATTAAATTGTTTGATTGTGTAGATTTAAAGGATGTAATATTTATTTTCAAAGTGTAAATATTTTTATAAGTAAATATTTAGGAAATTTTTTTTTTCTATTGTTATAACAGAAACACTTTGATTTTAAAACACTGGATATATCTAATTTTAATAATTGAGTAAATTTTTTGAGCATATCCTTGGTTATGGGGTTGAGTATTATGTCAATCATAGCAAAGTTATTAACTGAGCAATTTAAAATTGCTCTCTGATATTATGGCCTATGTATAAGCAAATCTGAACATATATATATATCTAAGTGTTTTAGTTTACTGATCATCAGATAATGTAGTACAAAAAGAATATATTTGTTAGGGAAACCTAATTGGTTTCTTGAAGTACTTGCAAAAGAAGGAGAAAGGAAAAAGAAAACTAATTTTAAAATTCATTTTGAAATTCTCTGCTAAAAGATTACCGATTGATAAACAAAATGTTTTAATTTTCAAATATCAAAATTATCTATATGCTATATAAAAATTATTTCTGTTTTTAAATATCATCTAATATTTGTGATGGATTATTTCAATGTTAGATTAGAATTGATTTACTTATATATTTGCTTACATTATAAAAGGATATCAGCGCCCACTTGTTTTAAAGAATGCCATTTATAACTAATCGTATTATTGTTATTCAAAGAATTATAAAATAATAATTGGAATTTACCAGGAATTAGAAAATATATTTTATCTCTGATAACCATCTAAAATATATTTTATACTGATCAAATTAATAAGTTTTTAGCCGAACATAAATATTCGAATATTGTGTTTTTTCTGGAAAGTATATAGGGATTTTACACAGGTCATATTTAAATGTATATTTTTGTTATTTATATTATGTTATTATTGGTTACATCTTGTACACTAATAAATTGTCTGTTCATATATAAAAGTAAAAGAAAGTTTAAAGCTCAATTTAAATAAAGTTATATTTAGGGTATATGAGCACAGACTTTCAACCCAACCACCACTCTCCACTCTATCTCATAACACTGATACACTTGAACACATATATGTCGAAAAGATAAATAATCACCAATATACGTATTTCAAGTGTATCAGTGTTATGAGATAGAGTGGAGAGTGGTGGGTAGTGTGAAAGTCTGTGCTCATATACCCTATATATTACATATATAGGCACAGGTATATAATAATCCTGTATTTCAGTTATTATAAAGTTATATTATACATTTAATGTTTAAACTTTTAATTTAGTCAGATATGCTTAAAAGTTGACTGTATATTATTTCAATTCATATACTGTGAATATTGAAAAATCTAAATGATTATATTACAATAGCTGTTTAATGTCACCACGTTTTGTAAATAAGGAAAGCAAATAGCGTTGTTTTACTTTTTTAATTAAATAAATCATATAACATGAATATTATATAATTATTATAAACTTTCGTTTATTTTAGCTGTGTATTTGTTTAACAACACCCTCATTTTTACACGGATTCTATTACATGTTAAATATAAATAGATAAATTTCTATTTTGCGAGTGTCTATCTTATCTAGTAGCAGTTCATAAAAAAGGTATACTTAGCAATGTTTATATAGAATCCGTATCACGATATATTTCATTGTTAATTTACCATTTTATTATTATTAATAAATGTTGATTTAACTGAACAAATAAATTCGATTCAATGATCATTTTATTAGGCATGCATACCTATTTGCTAATATAATTTTAAATACTTAGCAGCGACATATTTATTTACATCTTATACTTCTTACATTAAATAATTAAGAAACGTACAAAAAAACAGCAATTGAATTGCTAAGTGTGCATATTACTTTCTTTTATATTTGGTACACTTAATTATTACTTAACCTAGACGCAACTAATAGTTAATAAATCAGTACTTGTTTATCTCACTTAAATATATAAATCTAAAGTTCTTATGCTGATTGATGTTATTTTAATAAATTTTGATAATATACTTAATTTAATTAAATGACAACAAAATTATGAATGATATGTTAATACTTTATAATTATTAATAAAGCAAGTCATATATAATGTGACATTGCTTTTATAAGCTTGTATTTACAAAAATGTAATACAGAGAGTATACTAATAGCTCAAACAAGCCCTTAATTGATGTGTGGTAAGAGAAAATATTTAAAATCTTTATCCGAAAAACTCTCATCCCCAGACCAATCGGTTTTGAGTTTGTGGCTCACCTCAGTGAGGAGCTAGAATTTTCAGACCCTATATCCAAAATATCAAATAAAAACCCAACACTTACTTCATACATAATATTAAGTAGAAACTTTGAAGTTTCAAACATCTCATTTACTTATAAAGCTAAGTATATTAAGCAGCTGAACTTAAATATCTCTTTCTAGAAACCAATAAAGTAGGATGAGACCATGTTTGCTTGATCCTTTTCCAAAATCCTGCTAAGATATCTGCCAAGATCCCATTTATATTTGGCAAGAAAAGTAGTTATCTCAACAACTATTGCATAATAAAAATCTTTTAAAGACTATTCAGTCTGCAAAATAATAAATTTACTACCATTATAGAAAACCCCAGAAAACAGGGATCAACTAAGCATGACATTCCAAAAACTGATTGATCATCTTTTAATTAAAAAACAAGGACTGTATACTATTTTATATAAGGTTCAAAATCATCTTAATAGAATTCTAGATACCTTTTGAACTATTTGAATTTCATTAGCTCTGAGAAGATCAAGATAAAAAAACTGTTCACAGAGATTTTAAAAATTTTTAACTTGGAATTTTCATTGAATTCAATTAAAAGCCAAATCATAATTTTTATGCATTATTATTGTTATGCTATTTTTTATTATTATTTAGAATTCCCAAAAAATATTGGCATATCAGGTAAATTATTGCTTTTATTTAAATTCAAATATTTATATATGTGCATATACACAACCAACAGAATATGTGTAAGTGAGTGGGCTAGATAGGTAGTTCACATTTCCTGTTTATGAATTTTTATAAAAAAATAAACTAAGGGATTTTTAAACATTTGAAATAATAATATGTTTTCAGGGTGGCTCTTAATGTCTTTTTGTTTAGTTTTTCACTTTCCAGAATTTCAACAGGATTTATGAAAATAATTTACCATGATATTTATTTATTTTTTTCATGTAAATACCACAATAAATCACAGTTTATTATAATAGTTGAATTTATTAAAGTTATTAAATTTATTCTTGTCTACCCACTCAATTTATTGTAAATGAAATGTAAATATTTTTTTTAAATTTAATTTTGTATTTTCTTTTATTTCTTATACTAACAGATTCCAGTCACATTCATGTTAAATAAAATACCATATTTACCCTGGAGATTAGAAAATGTTTGATTATTTAAATATATTTTGAAACTAATAATATCCCTTTAATTTACAAATATATTATTTAACCCTTTTTGTATCTACTAACAAATATAGATGTGAAAATATTTTTAAAATTTATAAAGAGTCACATTGCTTACACCTTCCAATCTTGTTATTATAAAGATTGGCAAAGCTTTTCCACTTTTTTATTTTTATTAAAGGTTAGAGGTACATTTCTCACCATATATAGTTATAGAATTTGGCACCTCAATTCATAGGGCATAATAAAGCTTTTACCCACCATCCCTAGTTATGGGATGTTACCATTGGATGCTGCAATTCATGAGGTATTAACAAACCAGAACCACTCTTCCTCATTTCCACATCATGTACTATTATAATTTTCTGCACAAATCTGTGGGGCTATTAAATAAGAGAAACCTTCATCAATATGTACTATTACAATTTGTTTCTTCCAGTTGTTAGGCATATATGTTAAAAGGGCTCATCATTTTGATGCCACATGTACTATTCCAATATATTTATAAAACACTTATTTTAACCAAAATGGAAGTTGCACAATGAACACTATATTTATGATTTGCATATTTGCTTGTATATGAATATATACTGAAATTGTTAACATTAACTGAATTATACCATATAGGAATATAACTTATATGTATGACATACACAATAAAATTGTTAATATTCTGCATAACAACGCAACATAATTTATCAAAAAACTCAAGATACATCTATGAGGTTAACACTATTATTCCTTATTAGCAAGATACATGGAAGATCTTGAATTTGCAGTCATAAATACTATTCATCTGCAGTAGAATCTGATTTTTTTACAATAGTTATAATTTATTGTATGTTCACATGATAAAACACCTTTTCAAATATTCTATATTTAAATCAACATATTCCCACCTAAATTTACAGTTGAATTAGAACAAAAATTTTGCAAAATGATATTTTCCTTGTGCTTATAATAAGACTGTCTCATAAAAAAAATCAACACTACTGCTGCAGAAAACCTATGTACACAAGAAAAATACTTAGTATATAATCAGAACAAATACAAAATATAAAATTACACTATTACTGTAGAACAGATCAAAAGAAGTTTTTGAAAAAGCTATTAAGTTGAAAAATAAATCCTTCACTTTTTATTAAGAAACGTTTAATTAAATAACAATTGAAAAATCTAAAATAAAGCAATAAGTACAGTAGTTTATCCACTTCAGGAATGCAGAACATGCAGTTAATATATTATAACAACAGCTTTTCAACCTAAACTTGAAAGTGAAAAAACAAGAACTGCAGTTATTAAATATCATGTAAATGTGGAAGAGGATACATTGATAAATTTAGCCATTTCATCAAAAATGATGAAAAACTATTTGATAAAGATTATTGTAAAAAAGATAAAAGTGTCTAAAGAAAGAAAAAGAATAAAAAGAACATTTACAAAAGTTGTGCTCATGCTAATAACAAAAAATCTCCAAAAGTCAATCTAGATTTCAAGATAAAAAGAAAATGGAGACATAAAAAACACCCTCATATATAAGTATATAATTTTTTACTAATTGTTGCCTTTGGCAGAATGACTTAGACAATTAGAAAATCAAATTGAATTTAGTGTTCAGAAATCTAAAAATTATTAGTATAATTCCTATACCAAATGATATTGTCTAACTAAAAACACCTGAAGAGGAGAAAAGAACAATGACCCTTAAAAAAATGTGTCCCAATATAGCCTCTGTGTTATTATTAAAAGATGAATTTATTTTGAAATGTATAAATAAAGCTTGAATTTTTCTCAAAACATTTAATATACCATATGATGGAAATGTCTATAAATATTCTTTAAAATATGATAATATAGAGCTGCAGGAAATGTTGCAGGAATTATCAGATGAAAGTAGGAAAGTAGGACTAAAAATAAATGTTAAAAAGGCTAAAGTAATGTTCAATGGATTTTCTCAAAATATGAAAATAAAGATTGATTATGATGAGTTAGAAGAAGTTAACAGTTACACATATCTTGGTCAGATTATTAATACAGGTGTAAACATAATGGATGAAATTAATCATAGGATTAAACTTGGTCTTGGAGAGATTTTGGTAGAAATAACTTGATACTAAAAGAAAATATGCCTATGTGTTTGAAAAGAAAAGTTTTTAATAAATGTGTTTTACCAGTTCTTATTTATGGATCTGAAACTTGGACACTTAATAGAAGAGCAATACAGAGACTTCAGACCACTCAAAAAAGTATGGAGAAATGCATGTTAGGAGTAACAAGAAGAGATAGAAAATGCAATATATGGGTAAGAGAACAAACAGGTATTATTGACTTCATTGAAAAAATTAAAAGTCTGAAGTGGAGTTGGGCTGGATATATTGCTAGAAGAGATGATAATACATGGACAGTTGAAATCTTAAACTGAATTTCAAGAGATTTTAAAAGAACCAGAAAGAGACAACATTGAAATGGATGAATGAAATAAGAAAGTGTGCAGAGATAATGTTAAATTGATGACGCTAGATGCAGAAACCGCGGTCTGGGGTTGAGGGTATTTTGAAGCTTGTTAAGAGTTTGTTTTTTACGTACTCTATATATATAACAGAGATAATGTGGAGAAGAGAAGCTAAAGATCGGAGAAGATTTGGAGAGACCCTCATCCTGTAGTGAATTGATAATGGTTGATGATAATGATGATGGAAATAATTTAACAAGTCACCATGACGAACTTTCAGATAAAATTAAAGTATTATTTGTACCAACTAATGCTTGTATAATTCAGATATTTTTCTTAACTTGGGTCTGTGAGAAT
This sequence comes from Epiperipatus broadwayi, assembly GCA_028023455.1. Lineage (NCBI taxonomy): Eukaryota > Metazoa > Onychophora > Udeonychophora > Euonychophora > Peripatidae > Epiperipatus > Epiperipatus broadwayi. Next base: position 35,070 of record JAQFVV010012676.1, on the reverse strand, counting down.
ATCAATAATGTATTAAGGAGAAGAGGTTATATTTTCCTTTTCATAAGATAAAAATTATGCAAACAGCAATACTAATAATGATATATTAAAAATATTTTATTGAACTACCATCACTTAAAAACTATAGCTTATTAAATTATTGCAATTTGATCTACCAGTAACATTCACACATTTTACATCAATCACTTTAGACAATTACTTTAATGGTTATTATTAATTTATTACGCCAAGTATTACTTATATGTATGTGGAGAAAGAAACACTGATAGTAATAGCAATATATATATATTTGATTTCCTTATTGTTAGTTAATCTTTTGCAGTTATAAAAAAGTCATAAAAAAGAAAGAGAGAGAAAAGCAAATTAAAAAAAAGAAAAATCTGCACAATTATTAGCGAGAGAGTTGATTTTTGAAAAATGAGTAACAATTAGCGCTATTATTTGCTTTCTGAAATAATCATCAAAGTAATTTTAATAATGTATTGCACTAAAGACAAATCGATTTCTTCAAGTGAATTTGTTGAATAATTTTTGAAATTGTTATAGTTTATAAGACTGCATACTTTTAAAATTTGCATTACTTTTATTACTATTTGAATATTAATTTATTGCAAAGGGTAATTCAACATTTAAATTATCCCATGGCAGATCAAAAACCTGTTCAACTCTCCGATAGTTTACGGTAATGAAAAATAAAAATTAATATATTGGCAAAAATAAAACGGTCTTAATTATCAGATTTTAGGGGGAAATCTTTATATCAGATCCAGTGAATGAGAATACAATTTATCAATTTAACTAACTGCCAGACTATAAGGGTTTAATTTTGTTTTGTTTTCATTCTTGCTACGTGAATTTAAAAAAAAAATTAATTCTACTTATAACTTGAAAAACTTTACAACTTTTATCAGATCTATGTTCGAATTCTGGTATGAGTATGGAGGTTACCCACGAGGCCTTTTTTATATAGAGTATATTTTTAAAAAAATAAAATTCAGCTATTTATAGACTTAAATGTTTGTTATGAAATTAATACTTATTATGATTTTATCAAACATTGGAAATAATATCACCAAAAAAAATTTTACTTACATCTTCACAATTTATATTTATTTTATTACGATTGTGTTATATGTGTAATATTATTGGATCATCAAGGTATAGATCCAGGATATTGTCATATTTTAAAGAATATGTATAAAAATGCAATAGCAACAATTAGATTACATAATGATACTAGGAAAGTCAACATTGAGAAGGTGTAAGACAGAGTGACTCCATATCTCCAAAACTTTTTACAGCAGTGCTGCAAGAAGTATTTTGTGGATTACAATGGGAAGCTAAAGGAGTGAAAGTAAATGGAGATTATTTATGTCATTTAGATTTTGCAGATGATGTAATTGTTTTTGCAAATAATGCTTTAGAGTTGCAGGAAATGTTGCTGGAGTTATCAGATGAAAGCGGGAAAGTAGGACTAAAGATAAATGTTAAAAAGACTAAAGTAATGTTCAATGGATTTTCTCAAAATATGAAAATAAAGATTGATTATGATGAGTTAGAAGAAGTTAACAGCTACAAATATCTTGGTCAGATTATTAATATAGATGGAAACATAATGGATGAAATTAATCATAAAATTAAGCTTGGTTAGAGTGCTTTTGCTAGAAATAACTTGATACTAAAAGGAAATATGCCTATGTGTTTGAAAAGGAAGGTTTTTAATAAATGTATTTTACCAGTTCTTAATTATGGATCTGACACTTGGATACTTAATAAAAGAGCAATATAGAGACTTCTGACCATTCAAAGAAGTATGGAGAGATGCATGTTAGAAGTAACAAGAAGAGATTAAAAATGCAATATATGGGTAAGAGAACAAACAGGTGTTAATGACTTCATTGAAAAAATTAGAAGACTGAAGTAGAGTTGGGCTGGACATATTGCTAGAAGAGATGATATAGATTGACAATTGAAATCTTAAACTGGATTCCAAGAGATTGTAAAAGACCCAGAAAGAGACCACATGTGAGATGGATGGATGAAATAATAAAGTTTGCAGGGGTCATGTGGAGAAGAGAAGCTAAAGGTTGGATAAGATGGATTGAACTTGGAGAGATCTCTTCATCCTGCAGTGGATTGATAATGGTTGATGATGATGAGAAATTGTTGTTGGTATTTCCATTCTTTAATTACATCTTGAATAATTTTGATTCCAATCACTTTTTCCCTGCTTTATGTAACTATGTATGGTAGTATTATTATAACATTTTTAATCATTATCTTTTATGTTTTTTTTTTTTTTTTAAATTGATTGTAAAAGGACATTTGAGTTTGCATTTACAAAAATAGAAAATATTCAATTGTTTGAAAAGTGAAAAAAAACGTATCAATTTGTTTATAAATATGAGCAGAACTAGAACTATTCGATCTCCCCCCCCCCGTGTGTCAAAGCATTGGACGGAAAGCGAACCCGCGATTCCGAGACAATTGCTAGCTTGTAAGGCAGCTGTGCCGACCACTCGGCCACAACCGCTTGACTTTTCGATCTTTTTTACAAGTTGTATTAAAATAAAACTACAGTAGTTGCGGTTATAAAATTTTTGACTGACATTCATGGCTATTGCTGATAATATTTAAATAAGATTGACATTGAATAATTAAAAATGTATCTTTTGATTTGCAAAATGTTTGGGGGGGGGGTATATATTTACTGATCACCATGTATATCTTAATTAACTGTTGGGTTTATTTGTTATTTTTTGTATCATCAAATTACTTGATAGATAAAGTGATCTTGGATTAACAAAGTGAGATTTAGAAAACAATAGTTTTATTCTATTGGCCAAAGATTTTTTTTTTTTTCAGTTTTTTTCAATTAAAACTGAATTCATAAACTTCTTTGTCGCTCGTAAAGAGAGCAAACTGCTCAGAGCAGTTAATTACGTTTATGTCTTATAAAACAGGGGTGGGCAATTGTTTTGGCTCGGGGGTCGCATAGGTTGGTGGAGGGCCGCATCGAGGGCCACTTTGTGGAAGCAAAGGTTAACGGAGGGCCGCATCTTTTTTTTATGACACAATAAACACACTGCTTTATTCCCTGTATTACCAAAGAAATATTTGTTTGTCCATTCTTCATTAAACACATGACATTCATTACCAATTTTACATTTTTTTGGAGCATTCATGGTTTCACAAAAGTTGGCAATATATATATTTGCTAATGCAAAGACAAAATTGAAATTAATCAGATCAACTGGAAAAGCACCACACATCGTATCTACACTGCGCATGTATATTGATGTGGCCATTCTAGTGGAAAATATGAGATGAATATTCGGTCATGCAGGAAGTCTCAGTCCAAGGTGGATTTTTCTGATTGTCTTGGAGGGCCGCATAAAAACTCTTAGCGGGCCGCTATTTGCCCACCCCTGTTATAAAAGATTAAATAAAATTTGCTAGAGTTCTGTAACTTTTAATAAAATTAATATATGATTTAATCATTTGACTAATTTTAATAATTAATTATTCTTAAAGCATTGATATTCACCAATGTCAATTTAAAAGTAAAGTTGATAACATTCTTTTCTTGCCTTTATTTAAAAATAATCTTTTCAACTGTTTTTATAGCTTCAAAATGTCCCCTCCTCTTTCTTGAATTCAATACTTTATTTAAAGATAAATAAAAATCTAATCCCAACTTCCCAACTTTTTGAACTTATCCATTTGTAGTAAAAGCAAAATAAATAAAAAAAGACTTTAACTAATGTATCATTAAAAATCATTCAAAAATCACAGGGAAAGGATAAGCTAAGTAATTTAATCAAATCCAACTTAGCGGGGTTTTTTTTTTTTTAATTTCTCCTTGCTCTATTCAAAATTGAATTAGGATCTACGACATAATAACCACACACACACACAATTATATTAATAGTAAAATGAAATGCCTAGTGTAGCTTGTTATTATTTAAATCTGATTTTTTTATATTTCAACCAAAATTGTATCTAAGCTTATTTATATTTCTTTGCTCATTTAATTTACTGGTTAGATGAAATTTTAGTTGAAGTATAAAGCATTAAGTTTAAATAATTCCACCTATTAAAAATCTATAATATGCTCAAAAGTGATAGTAAAAGGAGACAATTAGCATTAATATGAGTAGATTCCAATATTTAAACAATGAATGTATCTAATAAACCATTTAGATGAAATATCATCCTGGAATAAATATCAGATAATATTCAGACTTTACCGCTATAAAGAATCACAGGGGAAATACCAGCTTGATCATTTTTGATATTTTCATTGACTTTTCCCCGGGTTTTTTTTTTTTATATAATATAATATAAAAGCTAGAATTCAAAGATAACTTAATGCGACAATTTTTTACAAAATCTTGCAAAGCTTTTGAATTTAAAACATGTTTAATTTAAGTAAAAAAAGATATAAATGTTGGGGAGAAAAAAAAACTTAGAAATGATTTGATCTAATGACTAATTTTGCCATTTACTTTTACTTCTCTCAGCAATTTGTTACTTAGATGTTTTCAATCACTGTACTAATTTCAGCATGGAGGGGGGGGGGGCAACAAAAAATGATATTTTTCTCATTGAAAAAATGAAATTAATATTTTCAAGTGGAACGTTAGTTTAATGTTTATTTTTGAAGGTTCGTGTCTATATACTTGTATCTGAAAATCCAATGAAGGTTTTCAGGATAAATTATTTTTTAAAATGCTCATTGAAAAATTACATTTAGTAAAAAATTTTATATTTAAAAATAATTAGATATTCATTTCATTATGAAATTATTTTTTTATTATTTATAAATTTTAGGAATTTAATATTTTTTTAAATAAAACTGATTGTAACTTCTTGGTGTATATTGTAAATTAAAATATTGATTTTTTACACTATTTCTAATATATTATTGCAATAACAAAATCATAAAAATCATTTCTTTTAAATATTAATTAATCTTTGCTTTTCTTATGTATATTTATATGTTTAAAATGCGCATTTTAAATTTTATTCTAAGAACAAACAATTAAAAATAACTAATAAAATAGTCGATTTAGTAAAGATGAGCAAAGTAAATTTAAATAATTGTATAAAACTAAAGTTTAAGTTATTGAATAAATAAATATAAATATTCAAAATTTAAAATTATGTTATGTGTATTTTTTTTTTTTTTTTTGCAGTGATAAATTTCTATGGATTATGCGTATAGGAATAAAACACTTGTTTCATCATATAGATTATCTCTAAATCTATATTAATTAATTAAAAATAATGACACATTTACTTATTGACTTACAACTAAGAAAATATCTAATTATGTTAACAATAACTGATCACTTCAAGAAAGTCTTAAACTTCAATGAAAAATCTTTAGTTTTCTAAAAAAAATCCAGGTTATAGATTTGATAAATAACTGCATTAACCATAATACCTTGAGGTTGTTCTCATTAACATTTATTTACTGTTATTACTGTCATATACTTAAAGAGGTTGTTTATTAAGCTATTTAAAATAGTAAACAATAAGCTCTTTTATGTTTTCTGACTATGTATATAAATGCAATGGAAACTCGTCTGTATGTATTCCAGTAGTAACCTTTGCTTTGATAATGTGTCTGTTTTTTATGGAATAATAAAATTAAAGTAAAAAAAAAAGATACACTTTGTATTAATCGCAATTAATATTTATTGCATAAATAAATTGCTCTTAAAAAAATTACATGTTAGTTTCTTTTTATATAAACCTGATTTCATATAGAAGTATATATTTCTAGAAGATGTTGATCTACAAAATTCAGTTTTATTATTATAATTTTGCTATCATAAAATGTTTTCAAATTATATGACCGTGTATTATTTTAATTTAATATTAATTTCAGATAATTCAGTAATTTAGGATAAAGTAGGATTTTGTATAATTGTTGACAATATTGTTAACAGATAATGTGTGAATTTCTATATTAAGATTATACTAAAGATTGAGAGCATTCATTTTTGTACTCCTGCTTTTGTTATTTTTACATATATATATATAAAGTCTTTTTAGGTTAAATCATATACTATTATGTTTAAATCCTGACAAAAATATTATCCATCACTGTCAAGATTAAAATAATATTGTTTAACTCAAAAAAAAAACTTTATTTACTCATATAATCATGAAAATATTATATACAATATATATATACTATTTAAATAAATGTATATTATCTATACTAAACGTAATGTAATTATAAGGGATTGGAACTCAGATTTTCAAGCTGCCTACAGCTATTCAATCCATCTTATAAATCAAACCCATGACCACATACATGTGAAAAACATAAATGATCTCCAATATATGTATTTCAAACCGAACCAGCACTCTTTAGTTCTTCCAGATCACCATATTCCACACATATATACAACCAGTGCTCTATTTGTATTAAGATAGCAAACTTTAATTAACAAACATTAATCTTCTTCACTCTCCAACTCTTCAGCCATTTCATTCTTGGATTTTCAATGATATAGATGGCTAAAGATGTGGAGAGTGGAGAAGATTAAAGCTTGTCTATTAAAGTGTGAAGATTTGCTATGTTAATATAAACTGAACACTGGTTGTACATATGTTGGGGGGAATGGTGATCTGGACCAACGGATGAGTACTGATTCACCACAAACTATGCATATTGGAAACCACATTTATCTTTTTTCATATGTATATGGACATGAGTATCAGTTGTATAAGATGGATTGAATATCTGTAAGGAGCCTTGGAATTTTAAAAATTTTGTTGGAAATTGTTTAAAGTTTTCGATGTTGATTGCTTATGCATTTGATTAACCACTTTATAAACATTTATTATTATTATTATTATTATTATTATTATTATTATTATTATTATTATTATTATTATTATTATTATTATTATTATTATTATTATTATTATTATTATTATTATTATTATTATTATTATTATTATTATTATTATTATTATTATTATTATTATTATTATTATTATTATTATTATTATTATTATTATTATTATTATAGTTAATGAAGTATTTAATGCAAGAAAGAGGGGTTATTTATTATATGAATTGGTATATTTTTGTCAAGAGGATGCAAAACTATTTTATTTTAGTGTAGTATTGGTTTGGATGGTTTCCTAATCCTTTATTCATTGATACCTATCCTTTTGTCAACATTAATAGCCATTTCAATTATATTTAGTCAAGATAGTTTAATATTTAGGTTGCAGTACATGTGCATGCATGTATGTCTGTATTATGTTTCATTTCATTTTCATCTTTTAATAACACTAAGCAATAGTACATTTAACATGAAGACATTTAAATTCTAGTAATTATCTTTAATAATTTAACAAATATATTTTTTCCAATGATTACTAGATATTTGGATCAGTGGATTATTTTACAAATTAAATAAATTATTAATCATTTTTGTCTAACAGTTAATTAATATTCATTTCTTTCAAGTTTGTAAAAGTTATTTTTTTTGTCTTGATTTAATTGTAAAAATCAGAATCATTTTTTTTAAGAAAAGATTTCTTACATATGTAATGAGCTTAAGTGCAAAAAGGTGGGAGTTGACCTTTTTGATAGGGAAAAAAAGAGATATCTATTTAACAGAGAGTTGAGATTAAAAATTGTTCATTATTGTTATAAGTACAGCCAGTAAACTGCTCATTATTGTTGGTACTTGCAGCCAGTTGCTGAAGTCAAATTAATTAAAAAAAACAACTTTGGAGTAGACTTTTGGAAAGGTCTTAGGAAATTTATTATGGAAAAATGTTTTCAATTGGAATGCAAGACTAAATTTAAGAAGGTACATCGGTTTTTCATTTCTCTTCTTAATTTTAAATGTTTGAATTAACCACCCCATACTTATTATTATTTTAAAATGTATATTGATAATATTAAGCTTGCATTACTTTATTTACTTATTATTAAGAAGGAAAATAAAATGCATGAACTTTATAATTATCTACGTGTGTTGCATAATATCTCTTGGAAATATGTACAGAACAATTTTACAGAATTTATTTTAATTTTTCACTATATTTTATTTCTTGCTTTTATAAAAGTTAAATATAAAAGTTAAAGGATATGTGTATTTTAATGTATCATGCCAGACTTAAATTCATTATGGAAAAATGACAATATTTATTTATTTGGTATTTCTAAAAATAATATGTATTTTTAATGAAAGAAATAAAATGTGAATTATTCAAATAATCAAAGAATGCTATTCTTTAAATATGTACTTAAATCAGATGGAAGGATGGGAATGCGGTTGTGTTTCTGTTCTCTTCAATAAAGATGCACTATAATAATAAAGTATTATTAATTATGGAATTACCAATGAATCATGATATATTAATTGGCAATATTTAAAAAATAAACTATGCATATACTAGATTATAAAATGTCAAATGCTATTTTAAAAAAATTTATTAAGAACAATTACTTACTTAATTTAAAACTACTATGGAGTGAATGAAATAATTCCTGTTCAACTGTAGCTAAAACAAATGTTTCTCATATTTCCGTCATAATAAAAAGAGAAATTGATTACTTATGTGTGATGTAGTAAGCTCAAACAGCTATGCTATGAACATTGGAGGTGCTGGATCATATTTAAGTTATGATTTTTTTTTTGGTTATCCTACAGAAATTCATTTTATATTCGAATTCAGTTTGGAATCTGTCCCCATATCATTTAATAAACTCAGAGTAGAACTTTGCAAGTGAACTTTTTTATTTTAAGTTAAAGAACAAATGACTTTTGTTTCTTTATTTTTTTTATTACTTGTCATCATTAATGTATATGATAGACAGATAGATATATTTATTATTATGTTTTGTTTATAATTTTGGGCAATTGTGATCTCCCAGATCATCTCGGAATGCGTATTCACAAATAGTGGATACATTGGTAAAATTGATTTTATACAAATATGTCTTATTTTTCTTTTACGAAGATAAAGGAAGAAATATATTTTTTTTTATTATATCATTAGAAAGAGGTTTACATTTATTTTGTATATTTTATTATCTCAAAGTGAGAATTTTGGCTTTAAAATCAACGAACATATAATTGAAATAGTTTGCTAGAGATGATAAAGAAAAACTCGTTCATAATAATTATAACTATTAAATTTTAAAAAACAATTTAAAGTCTATTCTGAATTAAAAGTTATACCTTAATGTATTATTTGATTACCGTGTTGCTTGCATAGTATATAACTTAGAATTAATTTTTTTTATATATTCTTATCCACACATATGTGTGTCTATTTTGCGCAATTATAACATTTATTTAATAAAGTTCAGTTTGTGAATATTTTATGTATAAATTTCGGATGTTGTCGTATTCTAAAGAATTGAATGGATTAGTAGGTTATCTGTATGTATTTATCTGCCAGCGTGTATATATAATGTTCGATATGAAGAAGAGCTTTGGGAATGAAAAGTAATCTGGATACGTTCTAATATTTGTAGGGATAAGAGATTTTGCCTATATAGTATATTTTAATAATTGTTCCATGAGTAGAGCCTAGTTTATATTATATGCGTATTATGAAGTGATAGTTTTGAAGTTAAGTGATGTTTTCTTATGGTCCTGGTGATGAGAAAAAATGCCACACCAGTAGTATATTTCAGAATTAGATAAGTTATGTTTTGTTAAGGTCCTGGTGATGAGGAAAAATGCCACATCAGTAGTATATTTCAGAATTAGATGAATTATGTTGAAGTGTTAAGTAAAGAGTTTATTTGTTCCTCATGTGGATTTATTTCACTTGGAACATATAGTCTGTATAATCATAAAAATATAGCTCTGTGTTATTTAATATGTGGCCAGATAAATAATTAAATTAATTCTTGATATAATATTAGTGTCTTATTTTGTTGGATGGTCTATGACATTGTCCAAAATAAAATAATTGTTTAATATTTTCTTAATGAATGGATAGAGTGTAGAAAAGATTGTTTTCTATTATTGTTGCTTGGACGCACACACACGGGTAATATAACCAATATTGCTAATATAAAGGTATAAAGTTATTGAAATTAAAATGGGAAATAAATGTTTTGAAGCACATTATATTCATTTAAATAGAAGTATAGAGTTATTGAAATTAAAATGAGAAATAAATATTTTAAAACACAGTATATTTATTTAATATAGAGTTGTAAATCATTAAATCATCAGAATGAATATGATCTTATTGTTATGCGTGAAAGGTATATGTAATTAAAAATGATTATTTCATTAGTTAGAAAAAGTTGCTTTGTTGATGGCCAAATATGTTAGTTTGATTTATTTTATTAATCAATAGAAAATCCTCTCATAAATATTTATTGTGCCAACAATGTAATATATTATTTAGTTAATGATATGTTTGAATGAAATGCATAAGTAAAGCAGGTATGCAAAGTTAGAAGATTCAAGTTTTGTTGTTAATTTCTGATTTCAAAAGAGTATAAATAATGTAATATAATAGGGATAATCCCAAACTGATGTTCAAGGTTTGTTTGAAAATTTTAAATCGTTAAGACAAGTAGTCTTATTGTAAATAAGTATATTAAATTAAATTTCAATATAATAAATGATTTGTTTATTTATTAAAAACTATGTCTTAAGTTATTCTTGTATACATTCATGTTTCAATTTCCACATCTCCACATTTCATAATTCTATTATAAAGTAGATATATTATTTTATAGTTATAATATCAAATTTGCTGGTGTCTGATGATCTTATTTTTTTAATCCAAACATTATAAGGAACATTTGCCACTGGATAAATGTATTAGAAAGGTTGCCCAATTAGTGTATTTGTTAGATGATGATATGAGATTAAAATACCCTATTTCTGTCATTATCTTATTGCTAAACACAGTACAATATTTAGTCAATTTATTTTATTACATTTTATTATAAATTAGAATTATAAATTATGGGCCAATGTATTTTATGTAATACAACTGTGTTTTTTTAAATTCCCTGAGATCGTATTGTTTATTCCTTGATTGGTATTAAGGTAGCTGTTTAGATTATGATATTCCAAGTCATAGAACTGTTTAGTAATATAATTATAGCAAGCTGATATATGTTATACTTGGAGGAAGGAAGAAATTAGGTTGAAAAGATATTTTAATAGACTGTACAAATAAACATTGTGATTCTTTATCATGCAATTAATTAACAAAAAGGATTAACATTATATTTAATGTTTTATCATATTTCTTCTTTCATTTATTTATAATCATATATCTTATGAACTTCCTATAGCCTCCCACTGAGATGAGCTGAATGTAGACTTAGGTAAAGAGTCTCAGTAATAATTTTGTATAAGATATGTTGTCATATTGTTCTATTCATTAATAGAACCGGCACCCTGGGCATTTATTCATATAATATATGAATGGTGTTGAGAGTGTAGCTTATAATATATATATATATTCTAACCTATCCGTTTTGCATCTCACTTCCAGACAATATAAATATAAAATAAAAATGGGTTACCTCTGTTAATAATTGTGTTTGGTTAAATGTGAATAATTAATAAATAAAATATTCTGCATTAATATTAAATGTCCCACTAGCTCAAATTCAAAAATCAGAATAAGATTCAGTTTATAAATTAAATTAAATAAATATTTAATATTTCATGGGACTTGGAAGTGAAATACAGGTGACAAGAACGATTACATTGAGCCAGTATCCAACAGAATACTACCTCAATGGCATAAGAACACTATCCCCCCTATTACTATGTCAAATAAATATAGTATTCTTACAACTTTAATAACTCCTATTCATTAAGATTAAACTAATAATTAAATCTTAATCTTCTATTCATAATGATTTAGCTCAATAAAATCTCAGGTTTATAAAATTATTCTAAGATAATCAAATCACTGTAGTAAAACATGAGAAGGGATTTTTATGTCATATTCTACTACACTTAAACTAATAATAACAAATAATAATAATAATATTCTTCATTGTATGAAATAATTCTGTATATCTTTTCTTCACTATAATTTTTATTACCATAATAAAATAATAATATGCCATAATATTTTCTTTTATCTTCATATAATAATATAATAAGTATGTGGTAGTATTTATAATCTGATAAACAAAGTTGTGTAGTAATGGATAGATATAATTCAATGTACCATTATGATAAATAATTTATGACTATAAGATAATGTAAAAATATGATTACTTAATTAAATGAATATCAAGAAAATATTCAAATTCTTAAAATAATTCTTTATTTATCTTTGTGCAAAAATTATATGTTCGTTTCTATTATTCTTTGTGTATTGTGAGGTCTCATGCAGTGTAGTGGGAGAAATAAACAATCTAGACACACAAATTTTTGAAAACAAAATTAACAAAGTTTATTATTAACAATAAAATAAAATAAACAATTTATTTACAATATTTACATTGGATATCCTCACTTTACACCGTTTTACATTTTTTATTACTTAGTTATTAAAAAACAATTTAAAATTATTTTATATTCTTATTCTGACTTAAAACAGTAATAATAAAATAATACCATTTTATTTATCTCTTTCTAATTAAACTTATGATAAATTACATTTATTTATTTTTATTAAAAAATATATCCTATCCTTAAATATTATTTAATTATACCTTTCTTTCTAAAAACATTCATAAAAAACATACTATGGAAAAACATAAAAATAGCATTATCGTGAGTATGGATCTTTTAAAAAAATAAACAATTTTCATCCTGCAATATTAAAAGATGTTACATAAAATATCTATCTAATAATTTATTATCAGATTTTGTGGATATCATTGTTAACTATACTATGTTTATTAAATATAACATATTCCCATTTAATATTACTTTAATACTATATAGTTGTAATTACCGATATATTCCCTATTAATTAATAAATACAAAATTATACCTATGCTTATTATTTATATTATTTTACTTTATAACATTATATTTTTCAAAATATGCATTACTTATTTTAAAACAAAATAAAGCATTTAAAAGTTATTTAACATTTTAAAGAACAATTTTGTTTTATATACTTTATTCTTGAAATTTTATTTTATTTCCAAAAACAAATCCAATATCATATCCTATGATTCTTTTTTTTTCTTTTAGGATTCATTGGATCTTCAATTCCAATTTATACAAATTCTACTTCTTCTAAGTAAATGAACTTATCTCATTCAAACGATAGCATATCTAAACTCTAAATTATCTATTATTATTTTTCAAATATATCATACTGAATGATGTAGTTACATTGGAGATCTAGATAGTGAATAGATGTGTAGGATCTAGGGAAGAAAAACTAGAGTATAACTCATAGCACCTATCAAAAACATCATGGCACAATGTATCAATAAGAAATAGAGGCATGACCTTTCCTTCTAATGTCCTCCAATATATCAATGATGTTAAAGCTATTCCTTCAGCTTTATTAAAACATCAATATTTAAAGAAAATAGACACTGTCCAAAATAAATATATCAGTTACAGGGCACTGTTAACTGTACTGTATATCCATGAAGATTATAAAATATTATTCATATTCTCTCATCACATCCTATTATAACATCATCTTGGGTTTATGTTTATAATATTACTACCAAGCCACTATTTTATCATTATTTCCTAAAGATTTATCACATCTTACATTGACAAAATAACTATCTTGCATATTCAAAACAATAAATAAAATTCATTTATAATTAGAGCGATCTCACTGATCCACAAGAAAAGTTTGCTTACTTCTTTATTCTATATTCTAAACCTTTACAAACTAATCATATAAATACTTTAAACATCCAATAATATGAAAGTTTTTTAAAAGAATCACATAAATATTTATTATCATGTTAGGTTATATTACTAGTATAAAATTATAGTATGCATATTTTCAAAATAAATCTTAAGCTCATAATGTTTGAAGTGTTGTACAAAATGCATTTACATATAATTAAAACATTTATACTTCCATTCATTATTATTCATAGGCAATCTAAAAAGAAAACAAAATATACATGATAAAATATCAATATTCATTAACTATTACCAAGTGATATTATCTGGTCATCACTTTTTGCAGTCTTCTTTTCCATCCACTAGATATTGCATTGCATACATAAAAAATATATTTATACTTCTACTTAAATGTTCTTATTTAAACTATTAAATTATTATATTATAGGATTTTAATATTATCAATAGATTAATGTTCATGTTCCTATTCTTATAAACTAGAAAATTTACATTTAAAATAAATAGTAATAAATAAAAATCATATTTGCATAAACTTCAGCTGAAATGAATGTTTCTTTTTTTATAAGTCCAAATATTTCTATTTTCTTTCTCAAAAGTTTTTTTTTTTTTAAAAAAAATGTTCACTTCAAGAGTAATTCTACAACCTCTCCCATTGCTATGATGACAAACAAGACAATACATTTCCTGCAGTAAGTGCCATCTGAACTTCCAGCACAAAAATCTCAGGTTTTAAAAATGAATAATAATAAAAATATATGACGTTTTAAAATCTTGAAAAATTAAATAAAATAATCATCAATATATTTTGGAATAGTTAATAGAATAATACTTTATGACTTCTATAGTCCAGAATGATGATTATTGAAATCATAATAAAATTATATTATTAAAATTAATAACTTGAAGCTCCTATTCTGGAATATTCCTTATTAGCTGGGAGCATCCTGTCCCAGTTGACTTAGCTTGAATTATCTGGATAAACTCTTGCACACTACTTATTTCCATAATTCCACATTTTATTTATTAACGTGTTCATTTTCTTTATAGGTTTCTTCTTCAAGGAAATTTATTATTATTTATTACCTATTCAGTGGTTTATTCTTGTCTTAAATTATAAGCTTTAAAATAATTTTTCATGAATGTGTATAACCTATATATTGTTCAGGTTTTAATAATATATGCTTTTCTAGAATATCTTCATTAATCTTTACTTAAGATAATTTTCTTACAAGTATTTTAAATGTTACCTTTAAAAAGGATATAACACTTACTCTTATAACATGATATTTCCATAAATTTATTATAAAGTATACTTATTACTTATTGAACTTCAGCATGATAATCATGCTATTACAAAAAAAATGCGTATTTCATTTTTTTAATCTGCAAGTAGCAGTTCTGCTAAGTTTATTATACAATGTCCACAATAATTTATTTATTGGAATAGTCCTCTTGTTCAACATTATTGAAACTGCATTAATAAATATATTCATTTTTAAAATATTATAAGTTGAATACGTTTTACTAATTGGTATATCCATTTTATTATTGCGAAGTTATATATTAGATTTTGATGAATACTACTGGCAAAAGACTTTTAAAATTAGTAAGGCATATTAAATGAAGTTATTATTAATATTTTTTATTGTACACTCTCTTTTTGCAAATACTTTTTTAAAATAATAATAACCTATTAGCTTTGCAAATAAAATTGTACGAGAGCACTAAAAATTGACTAAATAATAAAATTAAAAATTACTATCACTTTGATAGCTTCTGATATGATCTCTGACACCTTTAATACATTTTTAATCATACCCCAATATCCCTCCCCATGCAATCGGTATTTACATCCTAGAAAATACATCATTCTATTGGTTGATTCTTACTTTTGGTTTGATACCAAATTTGCATAATGTTAGAAACTTAAACAATTAAATTTCAAAATAAAAAATATGACGTATTAAAACTTTAAAAATATTATTTAAATATTACTTTTAAACCAATTAATACTTTACTAAATTATTTAAATATTTAAAAAGACTTTTAAAAACACTATTTAATAAATTATCCCACTCTTAATATTTAATTTGTCTATTTTATTTTAAAACAAAATATTTAACTTTTTATTAACTGTATTCATCTTATACTACATTATTTAAACATTTATAACGACTAACTTAATATTTGCTTTCACAATAGTTAATAATTACATTCAATTCTATAATACAATTTTAAAATACTTTGAACTTGACTAATCTAAATACTAGCAAGCAAGTGTGTAGAACTATATATTATTATACAAATCACATGACTAATATAACCAATACAGATGTCCGATTTTCTGTCTGGAAATAAATAATAAATTGCAACACTAGTTGTATTAAATAAAATAATACAATTATACAAAATGTGGAAGAATAATTTAGAAAATATAGAATTGAATACAACTTTCACTACCATAAAACTTATTTTTAAAATATACAATATTAATTATAATTATTAAATATAATTTATAAATTTAAATATAACATTTACTTAACTATAAGTTTAAAACTATTAAAATTGAACTTTTTAAACATACTTTTAAATATTTATAGCTGTGTTATTTATTATGGCCAGCTTTTGCAACCATATGTAATAATATTTTTAGCTTTATTTAACTATTCTTAGGTGATTCATTATAATTTTATGCATTACATATTTTCATTTAGCTTTAAATTGTACTTTAAGATATTATTAATACAATATAATCAACACATCAAGAGAACATATTCCAAAATTTAAAATTTTTAGTAATTTACTGTGATGAGCTATTTCTGACCTATAGAAAAGGGCACTATATATATATATATATAGTAATGGGAATTAGTGCCTCCTTAAACTTTTTAACCTTTTAGACTTTCTACTTATTTATTCTATCTTTACAAACTCTTATTATTTTGCAAAAAGACTTTTTAAAAACCCATTACTCAAGCAGGAGAGTAAATATGATTAATACTTACATATCAATCATACCCCAGTCAGATCAAGATTTAATAAAATATTAAACCGACAGCCACCTTTCCAGACCGAAGTAACTCCCCAGCTGCATGAAATGTGAGACATCCCATGGGGATATTTATAATGCGTCTAAACCCAGGGAACCATCCAATACTTAGATTGGAACCCATAAAATGTCACTAACTCATTTCACATTGCTGGACCCATGGCTAGTTCTTCACATGAGGCCAGCTACACATTTACTTATATGAATGGAGAGAGAGAGAGATGGAAAAATGACATTAATAATTTAAACAAATTTATTAACAGATAATAATTAAATGTAATGTAATAAGAAATAATAAAATATAAACATATTAGATAGTATACACTTTACAAATTTTGCATGCTTATTTATGAATTCTATTTAGGATAAAATTTAAAAATTTTAATACAGACATCAAAAGTATTTACCTAAGATTTATAGCACAGCTTTTTGAGCTTACTTGTAGTTTCAACATGGTCTTTAATTTCCATAGGTGGTGCAAATAGCCTTTGGTTTCTATGGTAGGTATGCACAGTTCTAGGATTTTGTATATGGATATGTACAGTTCTTGTTTATTCTTTGTAGGTGATCATCCCTTTGTCCTCTGATCTGATTAGTTTCTCGGTCCAGGCATTGGTAACATGAAGGCAGCTTCTTGGTTTTTGTTCTTGGTGTGTCAGTTTAATTAATTTTGTAAGGTAGGTTAAAAATTTGGTAGAAGGTGAGCCAGAGTAATTTATTATGGCATTTTGGTAAATGGCACACGGGAGAAGAGCAAACGAAATGACCGAACACAGCATTTGGTTCTAGCCAATCATTCTCTTTAATAACTTGAACTGAACTCTCTGAGCTTAACTCTAGAATTCAAACTGAACACAATAGAGAATATATGCCTTTTACATTATTCTGATCCCACCTTTGCTCAAGTTTCAACCGTGTTATCAATACATTTTATCTCTAAAAAAATTTAATTTCAATTTACATTTCTTTATTTTGTTTTTTAATTTTAATTATAGAGATTAGACTTAGAGATATATTGTTTAACTAATCAGTCTGGAATTTTAATCTCCAGAGCCTGATTAGTTTCGTACAAACTATTTTAATTAATCATAAGAAACTTTTTATTTTTTTTTAATTAAAAACACTTTTTTTTTTCTTAAAGAGACTTTTTGACAGATAATAAAATAAAAGTATATAAAAGAAAGACAAGTTTATAATTATTACTAATTCCTAACTTATCTCTAAATTTTTCCTCTATTTTTTTTTAAACTATTAAATTATGATTATTTTAAAATTCTATATCTTTTTAAATAAAAAACAAGTAAATTATGTAACTCATATATACACACACACTTGCACAATATACATAAATATAAAGATGATGTTATTAACAGGCAAGTTGCAAATATGGCCATTCACAGCTTATGGAAATATATGTAATGTTAAGTTTAAAAAAATTTAAAATTCAGTTAAAGCTGATGAGGATTACTACGTAATCGAAAGTGCTTCAAAAGAATTTAAACTACAATATTGTTTATGCTGTTAATTGTTTATGTTTATATAAATTGTAATATGCTAATTTTAATTCAGTAGCCATCATTAAATCATTGATAAAACTTTTATAAATTGGCTGAATTAATTTAGTTTGTTATGTAAAACATAATAAGTGACCATATGTTTTAAGTTACTGAGAAATAGCAGTAGTATATTTTTATCATATTTAAAAAATGCATAGACAGCCAGAGATATGTCAAAATTAACTATAAAGCTTTGTTGCATTTGTGAAAAGTGTATACTTGCAAGGCATTGTTAGAAAATTTTACCTTTAATAAAAGCATTCTTCTAAACTCTATTTTGGATATAAAATCAGAAACCAAAAATTAGTGAGTGACATATAATTATGGCACAATCTGATATGTAAAATTAATAAACTGGTTGGTTTGTAAACATAACAATATCCATAATTTGGAAATCTAAAGAAAATTTCACAAACTATTATTTTTGGAAGACCCAAACTTCCTCATTCTAATATTCATCCAATACTGTCAACCTGACAAATCAGGAAATTAGCAGTAAAAGTGAAGTTCTGATAATCAAAACAAAATTATAAATTTTCATGATATCTTAAAACAAATGTTTTTAAAAAATATAAGTGCATTAATTTTTTATAATAAATGTTACTAGTCTCATGAAAGCTTTTGAATTTTACATACATTGCATTAAACTCAAAATTCTATGCAAATGCATTAAAAACCAGCCTAAAAAATTCTTTAGTATTTTCCAACCAATGATGTATTCCCTTAAGCCATATCAGTCTGATCTTCTGATCTTTAAAATAATGTCTCCAAGTGATTTGCAGACAAATGCAATTGCTAAAATTTATCCACAGATCACATGGACCTGGCATGTTAAATATCACAAGATCAGACTGATGTGGCTTCAGGTAATATGTCATTGGTTGGAAAATACTAAAGATTACCATTGGGTAAATAACGAGCACCACCATATTTGTTGGTCCTGAAAAAAATTTTAAAAATGTACATGCATGCATCAAAATAATTTAGAAATTAAAAGTAATTAAGTGTAAGTTTGATAATTTAGAAATTAAAAGTAATTAAGTCTAAGTTTGATAATTTAGAAATTAAAAGTAATTAAGTGTAAATTTGATAATTGCAGAAATATGTACAAATTTTTTTTTGTAAATTTAAAATAAATAGACAAATAAAGAACACTTTTCCCGATTTAATGTGAATTTGGCATTATTAATGGCAACCTGGACAATAACTTAAAAGGTACTCTATATTATGAATTTTTATAATAAAAAAAATGTACTTGTATGAAAAATTATCTTCTCTTTACAACATTTCCGATGGTATTTAACTCAATTTTCATGTTAAAAATATATAAAACAAACAGTTTGAAAATGTGTCTCATTTTTTGACTGAAAATTAGAAAAGTCAGTGTGTAGTGCTGGAATGGGTGGGGGGGCCTCTGATGTTTTTGCCAGGCCAAAGGGACAGCCAATACATGCTCTACTCTGAAAAAAACCTATATTGTGCTCAATTCTAAAATACAGCATGTAGCACTGGAATTGGTGTGGGGGGCCTCCAATGGCTTTGATGGGCTGAAGGCATGGCCAATACATGCTCTAGTCTCAAAAAGACTATATTATGATTTACAAAACCACCAACAATGCCAGACATTGTATTACTCTCGTAGCTATAATTTTTATAATTACAGATGAATTTACAAAAAAACTTTTCTGTATAATATAATTCAGAAATAAAAAATAAAATTAATTAATTGTACTTTTTATAATTGCAGAAGAATTTACAAAATAATATACATCGAAATGACATTATTTATTAGAAACAAAAATAAAAATTACCAAGATCTCAACGAAAAAATCAGTGTGATGCCGTGGGTAGCAAAATCACAAAAGACAGACAAATGACAAAATTTCCCAAAGCTTTCTCCGATTTTTAAATCTCGCAGGTCAAAAAATTCCAAAAATTGACTCTCCCATGGATTAATCATGTCAGTGTCTTAGTTGCTATGACAACATTGTCATGTTATCATCAACGACGTCTATCAAAAGGAAAATCGGCAAGTGTAATATATCATTGGTTAAATAATACTAAAAAATCAGTTTTTCTATGTAAATTGAAATGTAATTCCTGAAATTCTGAATAATGTGCGCTAATCTTTTAGGTACTAACTGAAAGATATATGTGATGTCTTAAAATAGTTGTGAATGTACTGGGAATGTAAGAAATGTACACTAAATATTCTTGTTTTCTTTGTCAATAGGTTAGACTGTCAAAAACTTTCTTTACATAAAGAAAAAATGACTTGTGAAAAATTAAAAGATTGAAGAGAAAATGTAAAATAAAAAAAATTATAGTTTCACTTTATACAAAATTTAGTCTCCTTAAAAATTTTGGAAAGAGAATAAAAGTGGAAAATATTTACTCTCTGTTTTAATTTTTTTTCAACAGCAAAAATAAAAAATATATAGATGTATTTGTGGCCTTAAATTAAAGAACTTAAACAAGATAATAATTTTGATGCATACTTAACAGAAAAAGAGAAATTGCTATAATTATATTTTAAGAAAGTGACTTCTCAGGAAAAGAGCTCACAACTATTGTATGTTAGGGAATCAGATGTTTTATGCATATCAGGATTTAAAATGAGATGGGATGTAAGATTCTATGAAGACGTACTTATGATTGAAAAGTAATAAAAGGCAAAGTAGATTCATTATTGAAATGGTATATTCCTGACTTCATATACATTCCATCTACTTTTAACCATGACTCCATCTGTGCTGGATTTAAACCCTCTATGAATACATGTATCTAAGTATCATCACAGCTACATATATATCATCACACATAATATATGTGAATAAATGACTGTACTATTGTAGGTATATATATATTTCAAATCAAATCTTTTAAATTATAGATTTTATCTTGTTAAATGAGTCAATTTGTTATTTTGTATTAGAAATTGCATGTATATGTATGAAGTCCACATATCACCAAGATACATGTATAATAAAATATTGTTAAAATTTTCTAATAGTTCCTAATTTTAAACTAAGTTGTAGTAAACAAAAATTATACCACTGAACACCTGTATCAATATAGCATTAACATGATCACTATCTCTTATACTAGCATATAATTGTTAATAAACAACGCAAAACTCTCCATATAGTAGTACTACACTGTGCCAATCAGAGTAATCAATGGATGCCAGAAAGCTTATGCATAAAATCCCTATCTAGTGCCTACTCATCCAATATCCACAGACTAGTTTCTGGCTTGTGGCCTTTGTCAGTGAGGAGCCTTGGATCTGAGAGCACTGCACCTAGATAGGGATTTTATGCACGAGCCTTCTGATATTCATTGACTACTCTGATTGGCACAGGGTGGACTATTGCCTTGTTTATCAATGTAGCATGTGAGTGAAATTTTAAATCTTATTTTTACAACAATATTTTTCCAAAATGTATTTTATGATAAACAAAATCCACTGAACTGAAACTATTACCAAGTATTTGAGAAATCAAGATGGCCCAAATTAATTTAAAAGCATCTGGTTTAAAATTTAAACAAAAGTTTAATCAATTTTGTAAATTAGAATATAAGATAGCAAACAAGTGCTAAAGGGTTTACTAGCTGTAAATCCATTTTGTTGACAAAATATGATAGGATCTAAAAATTATATAAATACCCTTTATTTTTATACTCTTAAGCATTCTCTATATTTTTCACAAAGCATTGCTACCAGGATCCATGTCCATTTTTATTTTGAAAAGGCAGAGTAGAAGACTTCAGATTTTCCATTTTTCTGCAGAAAGATGATGATCTTGAACCCCATCCTATATGCGATGTGACCATCATCATGGAGATGGGATATTTTCCAGCAACAGCTTGCTGTAAGAAGATACCTTAAACCATACCACCAATCCAAAGAAAACTGCCACTATACCTACCATCTGATGTGCCTGAAGTACTAGATGCAATAAAAAAAAAAAGTAATATTCTCCTTAAAAACTGCAGAGTTCTTAATCAATCTTTGAATTTGTAATTCTTAATATTTAACCTAGCTTATGTAATGTAAATTCCAATGTTCATTATTTAAATTCTTAAATTTCCATCTAAAATACTGTAATTCATAACTCTATAAAACTTGCCTGAATCACCTGTAAAAATTAATTTGCTTCTTTAAATAATTCTAATTTGTAATAACTGTAATCAGTTATTTATCTAAAGTTTTTTATTATTGCGATTATGTCTATATCTTGTTCTAATTATTTATCTGAAATTTATTTTATATAAGTTATAATATGCCAATATTTCATAACAGTGAATACTAATTTTTAATAAACTTTTAACAGATATATAATTAATTATTAAGCTCTCTATTTTAACATTTTAATAATGTTGTTTGGCCCACCATAGCACTATTTCAAAATCCTATCATGTTAGGTAATAACTAATTGCTATGTGCTCATTATTATCAATTAATTTAGATTTACATCACATTATGTTTATTATCCATGAAAATAATAAATATAGGAACTAACTAAAGGAAAAATAAAAACATAATAAAAACACAGAATTACTTCTCTATAAAACTGCTTTAATATTTCAACCAGCAGACTGGTTTTCATCAGAAAGAATTTTGGAAACAGCCATTTTGCTTTCTGATGAAAACCAGTCTGCTGGTTGAAATATTAAAACAGTTTTATAAAGAAGTAATTCTGTGTTTTTATTATGTTTATTATGGTTTGCTTAGTCAAGTTATACATTGAAATGTTTAATACTATTATTTAGAAGTAATAAACTAGTCTTAAAGATTTGATAAAGTACATTAACATCTTATTATTTGCCACTAAATATATGTTCCCCTTCTTAATCAATGATTAAAGATGCAGATTCAGTATTTTAAACTAGATTGATAATTTAGTTTTAACCCTGCATAATTATAATGCTATTTTAAAAACTGGGTTCTGTTAGCTATAGCTATGTTTTTAGATATACATTTGTATTTTACTTCTGCATTGTATGTTTTTACAAAGTACACACTTGTGCATTTATGTCTCGCTGCACCTTTTCTGTACGGCTCATGGTGTAAGGCCATCCTCATATTATTAGTTTGGTTAAGGCTATTTTTATTAGAACTGGAACACAAGGGTCCAAACCACTTTTATAAAGCCTATCTGAGTCCCTGAATTTAATATTGGAGATCTTTTTTCACATGTATGTGGTAATATGTATCAGTTATATGACATAGAGTGGATGACTAAAGGGAGCTTGAAAGTCTGTTCAAATTCCCTCTAATTACACATAACAATAAAGTATTTTGCTGATCATTATTCATTTTTAATACTTTTCAACATAAGTATTTAAATGTGTTAATGCTAAACCAATTTCAACTTAAATTATATTCAGTAAAAAATACTCTTGAAGTAGTCAATTTAGAGTTAAACCAGAGATTGAGTGAAAATGAAGTAGTGAGGAACTTCAATTTAAAAATGGAAGATTTTTGGCAAATACTTTATTGAGATATCTATATTACATGTTAATAGTTAGTGATTTAATTCACTTGGAATGCGTTGTACATGACTGTCAAAATCATTCATTATAATGCATGGGATATAATATTCTATTTGGTAGTATTGAAATATTATTCCTAATTTCCCAATTTATTTTCTTTTCTGGGATGAAAATATAAATAGACAAGAATTTTAATGTTTAAAATAACCAGAAATGTAATTACATATGTTTATTGTTTTAGATATAATTACTGATTTAGTCATTTATTTTTTATTGATTAAAATAGCAACTCCTCTTGGAGGATAATTATTTAAAAAAGAAATAGTATACCAAAGTCAGATACATTTTTAAAAATATTTCTAGTACAAGTATGATTTTTTTTTCCTAATTGCTAATATGCCAAAAGTTATTTTATTAAAGAACCTGACCAATTTATGCATTTTTAATCCAGTAATTGCTAATATGTCAAAAGTTATCCTAATTAAAAAAAACTGATTGATTTATGCATTTTTGGCTAAGCATTTAGTTTCTTAACATTAAATGTTGAAAAACTTATATCATTCTTATAAGATTATTGTGTGGGATGTTGAAAATTGTTTTCTTCTGAAATTATTTTATTTCATCAGGAATCCTGGAATCTTTTCATTTCTTATTTTTGTTTTGCTTCATCAACTGGATAGTAGAATTCTGTTTTATTTTTGGGTCTTGTCCTATTTTATAGATTCGATTTATGTTTCTTTTGATAGTGGTTTTTTATTCCTCAGAGAGTATGATACAGATTGTAGTATATTTCATTGCTAAGGTTGTGTGGTTATTTCTTTAATTTTAGATTGATTATAGAGATAAATGGATTAATATTGGTTTAAAATATATTTTTTTATTTGTTAAGTCTTTAAATTTGCAATTATTAAAGTAAGTGACATTAGAAGAATTATTATTGATTGATTGTTCAATCTCATCTGTATTTTCGCCACACAGAGATACTTTGTCATCATTGTTTTCACTATGAAACTCTGAATTAGATTTCCTTTTATTATAACATTAGACTATGATAAATTAAAAAAAGGGCACTTTGCTCAATTTTTTCAAGGAGTTCACATATAGTACATTTATTGATTGAATAATTCTATTGTAATATGCCCCGATTGTTTAGCATTTAAAATAGCAAAGTAATTTTTTTGTTTGAAGTGCACTGTGTATGGGATTCTGTCAATCAAGAATGAGTATGGGATGTCTTTAGTTGTTATATTTTTTCCCATTTTTAAGTGAAAATCAAAATTGATTATTGGTATTAATTTATTGCAATTTTAATGACTACATATTTTAATTCAAGAAAAATTCCCATATTTTTAAAGTGATGAAAAAGGTTTGTTAGTCAAATTGCATAGGTGAATGTTATTCTTACCAAGATGACAGGGTTTAAATCTTTAGAAACATAATAGATTTCATTTTCATTTAAATTTGGATAAGTATTTCTCCTTAATTTAATCTTCCTATATTAAATTTACTATTGCTAAAATATATTTTGAGAATAAAATGAAAATGTAGTTGGCTTTATCAATTTCATCTACTTTATCTCAAACCTCAGAATAATCTGAGTATATAAAATGAACAAATAAAAATTTACTTGATATTACATATATACAATGAATAGTAGAAAATACTGAGATTTTGAACATCTTCACATTATTGAATACATTATAGTTATTTAATTTTGCAAAAGTATTCCCATTAATTTGATGGTATTTTAGATTATTTGGATTTGCTTTGTGTGTGGGTGGTCATGGAGTGTTATCCAGTTTTTCTTTATCCATCATTTTTTAATCATGCCAATTTTTTATGTTGCAAATCTATCCACAGTTTTGTTTCTTTATTTGTATTTTGAAGAAATAATTTTTATGAGTATTCCATCTTTTCCTTTTTTGATGTTTCTCGAGTTAATGATTTTTTACTGTCCAAAGCATTTCTTTTATTGCTATATTTCCTCTTATTATTTTTAGTTTTTATAATGTTGTTAATGTTGATATTTTTAAAATCAATATTTTTATTAGTTTTATCTTTATATTAGTTTTTATGATGTTTATAAAAAAATTTGAAGGTATTCTAACTATCAAAATTTTAAAAATTTGCTTAAACTTACAAAGCTGATTGTGACAATTATATAGATATTAAACAATGTGTAATTTACTAAGAAAAAATTATAGTACAAATACATTATTTGTGTAAATCATATTCATAATAAAAGTAATCTTTATAATATTCAGGAAAAATATCAACAATTTTGTATTGCATATAAGATCATTAACTAGTAATAAACTATTTGTGTACGTTCTTTTAAAAAGTGAATATTGTTTTTATAAATAATTATCTAAAACATCAACAATTCATTATTAAAAGAGTTATTAGTTAAGTTTTGATAGAATACAAATAAATAAATTTATGTTCTATTTTTATAGGTCACATGAGTGATGTTTGAGCATCAACATAAATATCTGAACATCAGAGTTAAATCCATCCCAGCTGTAAATAAAATTATGAGCCATTCTTAAATCCATCATTCAATCATTGTTCTAAATTGCACAGGATGAATATAAAATAGTAGTGGTTAATATCAAATACCTTATAAAATGCATATAAAAATTCTGTCAATCAATAAAAGTTTTATTATTATTATTATTATTATTATTATTATTATTATTATTATTATTATTATTATTATTATTATTATTATTATTATTATTATTATTATTATTATTATTATTATTATTATTATTATTATTATTATTATTATTATTATTATTATTATTAGTTAGTAGTAGTAGTAGTAGTAGTTAATTAGCCAAATACATTTAATTCTTTTTTTTACACAGTAGATTGGTTCCCAGAAATTTTATGTAAAAAAATGTATAAAAAATACATTGTTTATATGGAAAATAAGAAGATTAGTTCCTGATCTAAGAAATCAATGAAAGTAATTAAATATATTTTTGTGTGCTATCAAGTTTTACTTCACACACATTGAACATAAACAAAAAATGAGTTATAGAAACATAAGTTTCATTTGAAAAATAAAACAACTTGAAAGTGATAACATTTACAATGAAACACTCATTGGTTTTTTTACACAAGTCATCAAAAACTTTACAGGTCAAAGCATATTGTCACACATTATGAGTAAAAAAAAATTAAAATAAAGATTATTAATGTAATTTATTGGACTTTATTTACATTTATTTCATTTAACTTATTAATTTTTTTTTAATTTAACAATTAACACATTCAAAAGAAGAAATTGTAGGGCCCTGGAACTGTTTATTTATCAAAAATACAGGTGTCATATCGTTTGTCTGTAAAACAGAAAAGTATCCAAGATTTTACATTTGCACACAATTGGAATACCATTGCTATAACTAAAAGCTATTTCCCCGCTGACGAAGAAGCTGCAAAAACCAAAACAATTAAATGGGTCGAGCACTTTCGAGGTTTTCCCTCATATGTATAACTTACTATCTATTGATTTTTAGCAAAATTAATGAATATAAATTTAAACAAATTAATCAATTAAATTTAAACAAAATTTATTTTTTTAACATCAATACCAAAAGATTTATTTTTAAAATAATCAAATGTCAAAGTGCAACCAAATCATCAATACTAAAAAGGTACTTCCCTTTCAAAACAAAATGACAAAAACATTACAATGCAGACAAAAAAATTCTCCATTTGCAAAAATATTGCCAGAATAGAGATTTTTTTTTTAAAATAATGAGAAATAAAGATATGAAACTTTTTTAAAAAATTAGATGATAATAACAGACAATATTTTTTAAGTTTTGTGACATAATCATGATGAACTTTATCTCAGAAACAAATTTGTAAATAAATACTGAATTAAAAACATTTACAATCTTCTAAAAATGAAAATAAATTATTTTATATTATTTACATGAAATTATTTAGAATTTTAAAAAATGTTTAATAAGAACTTAAGACAATCTAAGAATTACTTTGAGTATGTAAGATGTATTTTTAAGCCTTCCAGACATTAATGTTCATTTCTTCATTTCAATCATGAATATGTCACAGCATCTCTAATTCCAAAATACCATTTTTTTTTATCTATCATCTTATTTTTAAATAACTTATGTAGAAAGTTTTTTTTTTTTTTATTAAACTTGCATTATTTCAAAATCGGGCAAAAAAAAAAATTGTGTAAAAAAAAAAAAAAAAGAATTAGATGCATTTACATTTAATTCAGTTTATCAACACAATATTACTTTAACACACTCATTTTAGGTTGTTCAGAATAAATATTAAATTTATTAATTATTTTGTAAATTATTGTTAAATTTTTAGTCTAGATATACATTTTAAATTAAAGATTAATATATTAATTATTAAATCCTTGCATGCACATTATTTATTTATTTGACATGTCTCTCTTTCTTGTTTATGCAAATAGTCATGAAATTTAATATATAATAAATATTTTAAATTTGAATAATACTTTTAATATATAGATAAAAACTTATGTAAAAAGTGTATGATACCCAAAATACATTTTTAATAAAAACAGCTTTCATAAGATGGCCAAATTTTTGCCCACAAAATGTTTTCATATCATAACTTACGAATTATCTATAATAAATATTTAAATTATGTTTACAAATGCCATACTATTTGAATGAGCTAATGTTGATGATATTCTCTAGAATATTAAAAACTTTTCATGAGGCTGTAAATTATTTTTGGAGAAGAACGGATCATTTGCATTTTATGTATGATTTTATCTATATATTTTAAGAGTATATTGAGTTTAAAATTTTTAATTTGTGTGAATATATTGAGCATGATCTAATAAAAAGAGGAAATTGTTAAATGAACAATATTTATGGTGGGATTTAATAATTGATATTTCAATCTTTCACTGAGTTCAAAATGTATACTGGGCTAAAAAATTAATAACAACTATCATCCTAACAAAAGGAGTTGCAAATAGTCTTTAACATTTATTATAGATGATGTTATTAAATTTTGCATTTGTAAATTGAATTATAATAGTATACTATGAGTAAATAAATATTAATCTATGATTTTGAAGACGTGTGGGCAAAGACCTGAGCAAAGTAATAAAGGTTGATTTAGCCAGAAGTTTATGCAGGAAATCCTTTTAAGAAGTTTTCCTGTTTTAGAAATTTTATTATGTATATTTAAATTAGAAGTACTTATTTAAAATAAGTAAATAAATATCTGATTAAATTTAAAAAATTTGAAACAAAAAAAAAATACTATATATTTTCGATTTAAAAAATAGTTAAATAATTTATGGAAATTTTAACAAAATTTTATTTGCATATCAAATAATTCTATGAGAAACTTTCATTTGCATTATTAATATAAATAAATTATGATGATAATTTTTTTAGTTTTTATTTATCCCGATTAATTGTTAAAGTATTTGAAATACTGATAGAAGTTAGATCTTTATTCACAATCTTGATATCTGGCTCTTTGTGAATAATTTATTTATATTTTTCTTACGCAATATTTAAAATGTATCCCACAATTCATAGAATTATTATAAGAGACTTAATCCAACAGATGATATCTTTTTCTATCAACAAGTTGTTTTCAAGTAGCAGCTTTGTACTGATAAATTGCTCCTTTCCAATCTCTTTTATATTTCATCAATGCTTTTTTTATTTTGTACTGAATTTTCCAAAACATAGTTTAAGTCATAATTTAAACTACTTAATAATAAACAAACTTAATAAAAAAAATTAAACCCACCTTTTGAAAAATTTTATCTTGTTGTTATAATCCATATTATTTTATCTTTATGCAAACAACGTTCATGTTATTATTTTTAGACAAGCAAAGTATTTTACATAGGTTGTTAGAAAAAAAATTAACCTAATTTCAATTGCATAGGATGTTCTAATAAAGTAAACCTGATTTAAATTACTATACCTATGCAGTCACACATTTTCCGTGAATAAAATTATCACTTGAAAGAACTGAACATACAGCTTCAAATGACTATTGCTATATGTTTCATGCAATGCACAAACAGTCCTTAGCCTCAATCATTTTCAAAAACACGACATTTTAAAGTTCTGCACTTCAGTACAACTTAATCTGTAATCATGGTGCATCGTGTGTTTCACTTGTGTTTTGATATTAGTCCATCACTCCCAAAGAACATTCATACTTATAATTAGAGGACACTCAGGGTTAAACATAAGAAGCTTAGAAGTTAGTTTTCTGCATAGTTCATGCAAGTTCACTCATATTGTTGATGAGAATTTGTAATAGTTCTTATTACTCTCTTCATATAATAAAGGGATGCTAAATTATATCTTAACAATAGCAAAAAGTATGTAGGGATTATGGCAATTAATTATCATATTTAATTTTTTAGATATGTCACAATGTTCTATCTAGGTAGTTAAGTTAACTGTCACAATATTTACATATAGAGATTTATGGAATTTATACATTAGTGTTCTGTGCTATTCAAAAAAAAAAAGATTTATGTCTTTTTTTTTCCCAAGGAAAATGTAATCACAAAGCAAATATATCTCAAAATACTTCAGTTTTACCATTTTTTAAATTATATATGGCCTCAGTGTTGAATAGATTTTATATGACCTCAGACATGGCACTATGTTTTGTACCAAGATCTCTAAATATGTTTTTTCTTAAAATATATATATCAAAGATGGTATTTCACTGAAGTAATGACTTTATTGAAAAAAGACACTTTGGGTTGCTTTGGATTGAATTCATTTACTGTCTTGATTTTATCCATATAATAGAAAAAGAACACATAGAGCTTTTATAAAAAGGTTAGTAAAACTTGATAATTCATTAAACTGTATAAAACTTTTATGTAATTTTAGCATATTGTTATTGAAATATACTGCTTTAAAATTTAAGTCCATCATTTGAAATACCCTGTATTGTAAAAATTGAATAGATATTTGCAGGGGTACCATTAAGCACAATTCTGTTATTATTTATAGACTCACTTTTTGGCATTATGGTCTACCAAAATAATTGTCTGACAGTCAACAGTTACAGCTTAAGCATAATCTTGATTAACTTATTTTATATAAAATCAAAATTTTGCATAACCATTCAATAAAAACAACTATTATAATATTTTTTGCCTCATTTTATTTAGCTCTCCAATTTTCTGGTAACATTTTCTTTACATATTCTTTTTCTAAGCATGCACATTTACTTCAAGTTATTCTTCATAGTATCTTTGTATCATATTACTTATAAAAAATATTAACATTTTCAAAACTGTATTCCATTATCAGTGTTTGTAATTTTTATTTAATCTGCTTCATTGAACAATGACTACAATATTTTTTTTGTTTCATAAATATTTACTCATCATTTTAATTCTGCTGCATATTTTTTAATAATATAACTTATATGTTTTACCTACCTGAATCATATATAACAAACGCTAATATAATATTATTTCAGTTTTAAAAGTTTTTCACTCACTACTTTGTTATTTTAAATTCATTTAAAACTACCGGGAAAATTGTGATGAATCTTTTTTTGGTAACACAGTGACTAATGTATTGAAAATATGAAATCAGAAGTAATTTAATATATATATGTATCAAAGTTGTTCGGGGTCTATAATAAAAAAATTTAGCACTTTGCAATTTTTTTAATATTTTAAAATGACTTCCGACAAAATTATAGTTCAAGTTATATTTTCTTCTTACATAAAAGTTTCTAGATATTTCTACAGTTTGTTTCTTCTCAAAAATTATCTTTATACTAACTGCTAAATATGTGAAAATAAAATCTTTTCGGGGTCATGCCGTGCATTCGTTTTTATGTTTAAATTGCCGATGTTTCGATAAAATTGCATTGCAGCATGTAATAACCAGATTATGATTGCGCGTGAATTAAAGATTTTATTTTCATCGTATAACCGTGAAAATCCTCATTATAGTATATATATTTTTGCTTTGAAGTTCTCTTAAGCGTATATTCTCAAAAAAAAAAAAAACACTTTTTGTTCTTTACGATGTCTAATTTTACAAATATATTTTTTTTAAAGTTAATTCTTCAGTTTGATTTTTCTTTTGCATATATTTATTTATTATCTGCTATATAATTATATTTTCAAATTGTTTGCAATACCAGTTATCAGACAACCTTTGAAATATTTTATTTAAAAAAAAACTTATTTGATGTAAAAAATATTTTTAAAATGTCCTCAGTTGTTCTGATTAATAAAATTTTTATTTGAAAGAACTAAATATTTTGTTCGAATAAAATGTAAAGAATAAATAAATATTATATACAACTAAATATAAAATATATATCAAAAAGATAGGTATTTTTATACTATGTGGCATTATTAAACTTTATTAAATACTATATATGTGTCAGCGTGTGTGTATAAAGATATATTTCGGATTAGTCGATGTACATACATTTGTTTGCTGTAAAAAAAAATGTATTATATGTAGAGTCTTCCGAATAGAAGTTATTTAGAGAAGTTGTAGAGGCACCTAATAATAAGAAAACTATTTTAATTTCATGAAGTCTTAAAGGCCTTATTTTAAATTTGCTGTTTATACCAGAAAAACAAAATGTGAAACTAGGGAAGAACAAATAACAAAATGAGTTCCAATGGCTTTCTATTTGAAAATATTTTTTAAAGCATATTAAACAAAAATGCAAATATTAAATTCAAGTTTATTATTCTCCATTATCTTTACCCGTCTGTTTCTAAACCACTGCTTAGTTTTTATCGACAAAAATTGCTTTCTACTTGAGTAATTTATATAGAACATTTTGGAAAAAAAAAAACTGTTAGATTCAAATCCGGATTTTCATTTATTATAACTTTTCCTTCTCACATTTTATATTTTAAATTTTTTGCATAAAATATCTCAATAATGTATCTGGAAAAATTAAAATAAATCAAGTATTTAGGAATATTTTTAAATTAAAATAAATAATTTATTAATTTTCAGGTATCTCTGTAACATCTCTGAATGATCTTTCAACCAGATGATGGTTGGTGAAATCCAGTCATAACGTTTTACTTGTGAAAATCGTAACTTTAATATATATATATATATATAATTATTAGTAAACATCAGTCATATTTCACATGACCTATATAGCTTGTATTACTAATATGTAATATATAAAAAGCATGCTAATAGCTCTAAACAAGTTTATTTATTTTATTTTTTATGATAAATGCTACAAAAGAAAATACCTGAAACCTTTATCTATGATGATCCCCATCCCCATAAAAAATAAAATAAATAAGCTTGTTTAGAGCTATTAGCATGCTTTATATATATATTATATTTAATGTTTTCACCATTGTATGATGTAGATAAATTTATATTTTGGGGAATAAACTGTGTATTATTTTGCATTACAATCCAATATTTCGACACGGACTAGCAACCACCATTATCAAGATTAACTTTTGAAAGAAAAAATCGTTAGATCTCAAACAATAATGTGTGACTCAGTGCGAGATGAGAAATGAGATTCAACTTGTAGTAGTTCAGCATTCTCAAAAATATTAATTTATATATATAAGTTACATTTAAAACTTTCTATTTATATTACATTTTAAAACATATGAATAAAGACATCTGAAAAGAACAATAATACTCAAAATGTTTATGTTATGTTCATTCAGAACTCATCATTTGACTCATGTTATAATCTTTTATAACATATTCTCATCATTTATTAAGCATTTTTCAATACCAAATTATCAGATTTTGATTTCCTGCACTCACAATTTTAATAGCAATTATCTCAGATACATACATCAGTAATTAATTCAAATCATTTATTAAACAAGATTGTTTTTAGATTAGATATAAGCATTAAGCCTCTATTATAGATTATATTTTAATTGCATATAATCACATAGTACAACTCCCTTTCACCTCTCTTCTTCCATTGGTAATATTTTTTTAAAATATATTTAAACTTTCACTTGCCTACATTTTCTTGAAATACATGAGTGCAGACAGCTGGAAAAAAAATAAGTGACTCCCAAAATGTACTCATAAGTTAGACTGGATTATAATTTTCAAATATATCACTACTATTTGTTCAGTATTTATCAATGCAAATTATTACTAATATCAAAGATTCTGCACTCACAACTGTGTTGATAAATATATTAATGATTATTACTAATCATTTATTAATTTAGAGATTATCCCTAGTTCAAGTATAAACTTTTAACTTCAATTAAAGATTAATATATCTATTTTTAATTTTATAAAAATACATGTTATAATTTCACTATCATCTCTCATTTTTCATGTAAATTTTTTTAAGGTAAATTTAAAACATTAACTCCAACTATATATGCATGTAACATATAATAGAGATAAACAGAAAAGACAAATATCCCTAGAGTGAATTTCGCATTAAACTAGCAATCTTCAGTTAACACCAATCACAATCTTTTACATAGCTTCATCATTTCTTCACTTAGTATTTATCAAACCCAAATATTTGGAATCTGATTTACAAGTGTCAAACTTTCTGAACTCACAATTTTATACCAACTACTTCACTTAAATATATTAATAATTAATACTAATTATTTATTAAAATAGAGATTATTTCTAGCCTACATATAAGATTTTAACATCAGTTAAAGAGGAATATGTCTATTTTTTAATTATTTATTAACACGTGGTAAAGCTTCATTCTTTTTTTTTTTTTTTTTTTTTACAATATATTTCAAACTTTTTTATTCCACTCCATTATTGACATATACATAGTTTCAAACAATTTATATAAATAAAACATGCAAGGATTAATAAAAATAAGTCTGGAAATTTTTCCAACTTTATATAATTTCAAATAGCAATGTGTAAATTTAATATTTTTAACACTTTTATAGAATAATGCTTAAGTCTAACTTATTAATAAAATATTGCAACCTAATATATTTGATATTTTAATCATGTATTTAGAATCCTGCACATTGTTGGTGACTTTTGATGGATTGTATTTTTGTACTATTATATTGACTACTGGCAGGTAAATTTTATAATCGTGATATATATTGTAATTCTAAAAATTCATATTTTTAATAATA